>CM038119.1:30548477-30898275 GCA_001642375.2 Mentha longifolia
CACAAAATTACATCTACTTATCAAAACTATTTTGTTGAGACGATTTGGATCCGATCATTGCATGACCACAGTCAAGTAAAGACTCGATTAACATTAGTTATTAGTTAAGGATTTTGAACATGTCGTGTCTTTCTCTTTTTGAAGGTTGAACTTGAACATGTCATGCTCAAAAGTCAAAGGCAGAGTAAAGTAAAAGTCAACTAGGATTGCACGGTTACGGTTTACCGCTTTACCTATTTTCTTAAATTTAGAGGTCAGAATAGAATAAAATTTTGGTCAAATCTAGGAGCCCTATGAGTAAATTGGACTTTGGCTCGATTTATTCCTTCTCTCCAGTACGATAAAATTTTTAAATAATCAAGAGATTTAAACCACGTGTAAATTCCTGCATATGCAAGGCTTGGAGCCATTTTAAGCCCACGTCTTTTTCTTCTTTTTAATTTATATAGCCTTAAAGGATTATAATCTCTAATTTAATATTCATCTCTTACTTTAGGGAGGTTGTACTTGAGTATATATATTTACGTAAACACATTTAACAATATTTTGATGTATTCGATTCATTCTTTGAATTTAAGCACATAAAATGGTTGAATTGCATACTTTACATTAGTAATAATCTAAGTTTTTTGGAGTATTAATCATTATCATAAAAATTGATAACTAAAGAATAACAATTCGTAAATCGAATAACATAAGCTATTAATCTGTATATATGAACATCTCTTACATCCTCTTTCCCATACGCCATAACAAAATACCAAACTTACCTTTATAAAAAAAAAATACTAATAAAAAAAACAAAATTTACAGACACACAAAATACATAGAATTCTTAATTATAGGCCGTATTAATTGGGCCCCCAACAGCTCAAGTACATAACAGTACGCAAAGACTCTTCAGCCTGTTTCAACTTATCGGTGCTGAACCCGGTGGTCTCGACCGCAGCGGATAACTTCCTCGCCTGCCTTGAAGGAGAAGAGTCCCTGAGAGATTTGATCGCTGAAGCCTGCTCTTTGATCCTCTGCATCACCCTTACTGCCGCCCCGTACTCCGCTCCAGTCATGTAACGACAAAACCCAACCCAAAAGTTAATTTATGGATGTAAACAACGTACAATCTTTCAAGCGCCGCGTATAAGTCTAGATTATTTCTGAGGTTATTGTTTCCGAAAACGGAAATATTTTATGGATTTTCATCGAATTTATATGGAGGTTAGTTAGTTGACAATCGGAGATTGGATATGCTTGCAAGCAAAGAAAACTCATTTTTATGGTGGCTGTGTAGGAATAGGATGACGGCATTGAACTTATCCACCCTAATTTCTTGAACTTATCCGAAGAACAAGACTCCCACGTGCTTCTCGAAAATACTCGCCTTTCCCCTTATTATCCTAATTTTTTTTATTAATTGAAATTAGCACTACTTATTTTATACTGTAATAATTATCCGAACATGCGAGGCCCAAATTCCGAATTAGTACTACCTTTTTTCCTTCAAAATTGGGCCTTCGTTATAAGAAAGTAAATAAAGTTGGGCCCGAATAATGGGCCCATTATCAACAAAAGAATCTTTGGTACTGCTCGTAAACGCCGTCGTTCGCACCGATCCAAACATCTGACCGTTGGTGCCCGCTCCCGCCATGGATGTTCTCATCCACTCCGTGGCCTCTCGATTCCCGGTGCATTTGCCCCGCCGCGTATCTCGGGCGTCGCTCCGGCAATGCGCCATCTCCGTAAGGTCGTCGGCGATCTATTCTGCGGCCGCCTCTTTTTTCTGTCAGCTGTTATAGGGTTTTGATTTTCGTTTCTTCGTTGATTTCAGGTCGGATTTGAGCCTTCCTTTCACGGAGCGGAAAGCGAAGTACCATGAGCATCTCCGAGCTGCTGTTGATGTCGTCGAGCGCGCCTGCCGTCTCTGCGTTGATGTAATTTCTTCTTTTGTTTTTACTATTCCTTTTCTGGTTACTGAACTTGTCATGGTTCATGAATCATGATTCGTGTTATTGGAATTCATTTTATTTCGGAAGACAGGTGCAAAGGTCTCTGCTTTCGAGTGATGGAAACATCATTGAGAAAATCGATCAGACACCGGTGACTGTTGCGGATTTTGGAGTTCAAGCTCTTATTAGCCTCGGTATAGTTGTTGATTCTCAGAGATCTAGAAATGGAATTTAGTTATCCACTTTTTTTCAATGTTGGTTTCTTAATTGATGCCACAGAAATGAACAAGCTATTTCCTTCAATACCACTGGTAGCCGAAGAGGACTCGGGGTTCGTGCGTGAAAATAATCTAGCCGGTGCCGTTTTCGCAGCAGTCACGGACAAGTCATCCATCAGTGATAAGGAATTGAATGAAGAAGATGTTTTAAAGGCCATTGATAGAGGGGGAAAAGATGCGTATTTGTTTGGACCCGAACCAGCTACTTACTGGGTGAGGGAGTTTTTCCAAGTATAACTGTTCTCCATTAAGATTACGGTTTGATTGAAGGTTTTGCTAGAATTTTGTAGATTTATGAGCATTCATCTTTACACAAGTTGATTTAAGGTTTCCTTTACTGAAAAACAAACTGCTCAAGTGAAGATGCGATTTTAGGTTATAATCGTGGTTGTGTATTAATGGTTTAAAGCTTGTAACCTGAATCATGTTACTGTCTTACTGACATCGTGGATATTTACAGATATTGGATCCTATCGATGGGACACGAGGATTTGTCAAAGGTAGTGAGGCTCTCTATGTGGTATGGTTTCTTTGCGAGTTTCTCTTTTATCATGATGTGGGACTTGGTTTTAGTAGTGCCTTTCCATTTGGGTTGCATTATACTTTTTAACACAGTATTTTGGTTGTGATACATGTTTTCATTATATAATGGTAGGTTGGCTACGCACTCAATTTTGAATGTATGGTATGAAATAACAACATTACTATGCAGTGTCTAAAACCTGGTTCTCCCTCTTGAGATAATCACTGTGCAATGTTCTAGACTTCTTGTAATCCAAACATGTTTTTGTGTTATTTTTTTATTTGGCATGTGTGGTTATGACGGGACTTTCCTCTACCGATTCATTAGCTGGCAGGCACAAACAACAAAGTTCGTGATATGACACAACTTGAGCTGATACATTGTATCCGTGAGGGGTTGTTTTGGTTGACAAGAATGTAATTGTTATGTTTCCTTGCCCTGCTAATTGTATCTCGTAATAATTATGTCAGAGGCTTCAATAGAAATCTTATTCGTTAGTCTTTGTTTTTACTTGAGCACTGTAAATTTTCAGGTAGGTTTGGCTTTAGTAGTTGAAGGGGAGATTGTTTTAGGTGTTATGGGATGCCCTAACTGGCATGAAAGGGATTCAAATATATCTGAAATTGATGCAAATGTAGTTGAGGGGTATGTTTCCGGATCAGGAATTATTATGATATCTCATGTTGGTTGTGGGACATGGAGGACGAGATTATTGGAGGGGCCAAATAGCAATATCAAATTGGTTGGTGAGTGGACCAGGTGCATAGTCGATGGGTTTCAACAGGTCCATGAGGCCCGATTCTGTATTCCAGAGAGTCAAACATGGCAGTCCTTACCCTTGTCTCCTCAGTTTAGTGCGACGACCCTTGCTAACAGTGTTGGAGAAAACCAGATTCTTCTTCTCCCTCTATGCTGCGGAAGGTTCACTCTTAAGCTGTGAAATATCTTGTACTCCGTATTTCTTATTATGTGCTTATATTTTCTTTTTCTACTTGGTGTACCTTTCTCTTTTTCATGGGATAGAAGGTTTTGTTGTTATTAGTATCTTTGATGGAGAGTGTATGAGAAATGTATGTAGAAAAGCTATTCATGGATCCGAGGTAGGATAGAACTTTAACTAGTCACCCTCTCATTCTTGTATCTTTAAGATGTACGCGAGCTCATGCCAAATATTTACAACATATATCCATTTTTTGAAGTAGCCGTAATCCTGTAAAATACCAGCTATCATGTACATCCAGCCTTTAATGATCCAAGCAAGAGTAAGAACTCGTGTGTGTGGCTGAATGAAAGATTTCTAGTATCACTTTTGCATCGTCACTTTCCACTTCTAGGATGTCTTTGATTGTATATTTGTTTTACACATACAAGTGCATGATTACATACATCAGGTACATATTCCTTCTCCTTGACACACCTCGACATTGATTTTTGTCGTATTCGGACTTTTGCCTTCCATACAGTCTGTGCAAGTATCTGATGGTGGCATCTGGAAGGGCATCGACTTTCATTCTTCGTGCAAGGACCAACAGAATTATAAAGGTCTGGGATCATGCTGTGGGAGTCATATGCATTCACGAAGCAGGGGGAAAGGTATGAACCTTCCAGTTCTGCACAATATTTTCATGTTTCATTTGCTAGAAAAATGATTTAATTTTTAGTAATTCAGCTAACTTCAGTAAGTTCTGCACAATATTTTTATGTTCCATCATATAAGCTGGCTGGATAAATGATTTACCTTTCATTAATTCAGCTGAGCTGAGTAGCTTCATATCTAAAATAATTCATTATAGCCAGAACTACATACACATTCGTACAATTCTTTTCTCGTGCTAGAAATTTGTCGAAATGAGTTTGAAATAGGGTATTTCCATGAGCAGGTAACTGACTGGAAAGGCAACGAACTCGACTTTGCTGCTGATAAGAAGGAACGAAGAGTTCTATTCCCTGCTGACGGTATTTTGGTGACGAATGATGGTTTACATAATCGTATTCTGGAGATTATATCTGCTAGCTAAAGTGATGGTCGCCACTACTACAGGCATATTCGTTGATCTGCATCAAACTATTTATTCGTCTGATCTGCAGATCTCAACAAAAAATAAATAAAAAATAAAAAATAAAAAAAAATACTTCTGTAATATTGTACGATTCAATTCTATTTTTGTAACCTTATGGAAGTTGATGCGTTTTGCTATTCACCGTGAAGGCGACAACTGTTTATTGTACCCCAATGATTATTGTAAAATTTCACATTGATATGATAGGAATTGGAAGTTTTCTAGGACTCCAACTTCTTAACTTTTTTTATCAGAAAAAAGACCTTTTGATAACGAATTAATTGGGATACGTGGAGTACCCTACAACACGAAACTAACACAATAACAATTCTTACAAACATATCATAGGCTTACACATCCGAAATAACAACTCTTAATACTAATATGCTTCTCTAATACTCCTTCCGTCTCATTAATATAGAGATCTTTTTTTTCGGCACAATTATTAAGACAAAGAAAGAGAATATTGAAAAAAAATATTACTCACTTGGGCCCTTTTTTATTTTTTATTTTAGGAAAGAACTTTATATATATGAACGGGACATCCCGAAAAGAAAAATTGTTATAAATTAATAGGACGGAAGGAGTGGATGTAAAGAGAAAAAATGGTGACGGTAAAATTATAGAATTCCATACCTAAATCAAAGAATTATAGAGTTGCATGGTAAGTGAGAAAAAGAAGAAACAGAAGAAATTTTGCAGAAGTTTTATTGGAGAATCATATGCATTTTCAAATGCATTTCACTAAAACGTTGATCCAAGCCGATGACTACAGCCAAATCAAATGATGTGTTAACACGTAAATTAAAATATTAAATAAAACTCGAATCAACCAATGACCGTGGTTCGTTCGTACATATGAAAGCACACCAGCTACTTTGGTCGAGATTAATTTACTATAAATCCCAAAATAACTTTTCTTCATTATTTCCCTACTCCCCCATATTTAAATTACTACTATTTATCTAGTTTCGCCTAGAAGCCTCTCGAATTTCTGACGCCAGGTGTTCTTCTTCGTCAAATTATATATATATATATATATTCACCCAATGACTGCGCTTGCATTGCATGGCTACAAACACTACTAAACTACGCAAACCGTCGTCCTTAATTTATATAACAACCCCCATAATTAAATATATTAAACTCGCATTTTTGGGGAAAGTATCCACGAGAACTCGAGAATTAAAAATTGTTCGAAATTGCTTAGAATAGTAACTAGCCACAAATTTCTATGATATCATATCCAAAAACAGATCCAATAATTCTATTTAAAATTGATGAAGATCTCATTTTTTTTTTTCTAATCAAGGTTTGTTGGAGGGAACGAACAGCTATGAGCAGAAGAGACAACATCATAGTATGTATAATTAACGGATAATTAATATTACCGAAATTATTTGCTGTTTAGTCAACTTTGGAGCGTAAGCAATTCTCATTTTTGGAAATGAACAGGTCATCATATATATGTTAATATATAGCATTTTAAGATTAAGTATGCAAAGATATTAAGGTAAGATTAAGGTTCTTAATTAATGTCATTAAGGATATAATTCCCATGCAGCATGAGTTTGGATTCTTTATGTTTTTTTAAGCAAGAAATATTATTTAATTATTTTTTTTCTTAACCATACCCATATAATATGTACTTTAGGCGTCTCCACTGACAAAACTCAAAAGAAACCCATTAATTTAAATATAATTAGATGTCTAAAGAGACTTTTTGTTAGTACTTCATGCTATCTCAAAGAAAGCTAAAAATTTAATTTAATTGAATCGATTGACTCAAAATCCTGCAAGTTTATCTGCAGATAAACAGTGTTGTGTAGTGTAGTGATTAAATAATTATAGACAATAATAGAATATGGAAATGATCGATCAGCTGGCACGATTGGTCAAAAGATGAACAGTAATATGCTAAGTAAAATAATGTTTGACCCTATCAATCCAAATTAATCTCGCATTTTGTGACAATTAGCGCTTAATACGTTGTGATCTCAGTAGCGGTACAGTGGCATGCAAACGCGTGTCCTAATCTAGTACTCTCTCTCTATATATATATATATATAAATGATATTCTATTCCCCTATTCGTGAGCATTATTTTTTTGTCAGAGCAAAAGAATTCATTTGAATAGAAAACAACTGGTACCAGAGGTACCCAACGCAATTACAGATTTATCACACCTGACCATTGATCCCAAAGTGATCGGTTCACCCATTCGTGGACATTTATGTGGGCACCTTTGCCGTTTTATCACTTTGATATTACTTTGTTTAATTTTTTCGATTGTTTTATATTCTAGTACTTTATAAATTAATTTAGAAATCATAAAATCTAAAAAATCAAAGCTTAATTTATTATTTTTTATTTTTAACTTAAAAAATAAGTAATAAAACAAATCGAGCTTTGATTTTTATTTATTTATTAAATTTCATGAAATCTATATTAATTTCTAACGTACTAAAATATAAAATAATTGAAAAAATCAAACGAAATAATATCAAAGTGATAAAACGACGAAGGTGCCCACAAATGGAGGAGGAGCATATCATTTTTCTCTCTATATATTTATATATATATAGAAACGCTTCAATGCCCACCGTAGGCACACTTAATGTGTCCACTGGTGATGTGGCAATGTCACGTCGACAATCTTTCCAATTAGGGTTTAGTTATTTTAGGTAGGTTTAGTTTTTTATAGTAAAATTAAATTAATTTTGGTATATCTTTTATTAATTTCTTTATTTATGTTAATGTCATGTCATCCGTGGGCACATTAAGCGTGTCCACGATGGGCATTGGAGCATTACTATATATATATATATATATATATATATATATATTAATTAAATCATACTTTTAAAATTTGATTATTTGGTCCCCACACCATTTACTATATCAATCTAGCCACATTACACGTATACGCGATGCCCCATTTTCATTCGTGTTTTGTTATTTCCAGAATATATATATCTCTATATAGATATATTTATTTATAACAATTAACTAGGAGCGGCAATACATTAATTAGTAGAGTAATGAGTATCGAGACATACTTAATATGTCAACGATTGACGTGACAATGATATATACGGAGTATAAAACAAGCTAATTAAACTCTATCAAATAAAATTAGAGATTACCGAAAAAACTAAATCCTAATTAATAAAATTGTTAACGTAACACTTGTTTATTATCGGTGGACATATTATGTGTGCTCATGGTGTACGGATGAACATTTTTGTGATGGTTTTTGACGTGACAAATTCATCACAAGATAAATAAATTCCACTCTAGTATAGTGTGTATTGATTGATGTGAGGTGATTGGGACAATTAATGGAGAAGCTAAAGCTTATTGTGATAGTCAATCATTGATATATAAGCCGCCTGAAAAACTTGGAGCCCTTATTTTGGAAGGATGCTTATTAGAGATTCAAAAGTCAATACAACTTTAAAAACTCCAATCTTCTTAGGAATTAAATTCAAGATGAGAATTATTCGGAAGAAAAAAAAAGGGAAAATCCATCTTGCATGTAATTAATTTAATTAAAAGAAGTCATTTTATTTATTTGATACATAGTATTTTATTCCATATTTCAAATCCCGTATTAATTATTTCATAATGTTAAATGTTCTCTAAAAAAAAAGAGATTTCTTCAAATATCTTCATGAGAAAATTAAGGTATATATTTTGACAATCTATATTATTACATGTTTTAAAATTGAAAATTGACGATGTTCTAAACTTACAATGGGAAGTCATTTTCTTTACCATGTACTACCTCCATCCCACCTAATTGTCTCATTTACTTTTTGACATTTCGGCACGTTTTTCCACCGAAACCTAGTACGATTTTTAAAATATAATTTTGAAGTATCGTTTCTTTTACGGGATACTATGACACTCATAGTATCCCGTAAAAGAAACGATACTTCAAAATTATATTTTAAAAATCGTATTAGGTTTCGGTGGAAAAATATGCCGAAATGTCAAAAAGTAAATGAGACAATTAGGTGGGATGGAGGTAGTACTTGATTTTGACCACTGCAATTATTCTCCAATATTGCCGCTGAATTTTCTGCCTTTTTGTATATTTTCCTAATTGATTAATTATCACAATTCCATGATTAATTATTTTATGAATGTGTACCATGCATTAAAAAAAAGTTATCACGTATCATAAGAAATTATGAGCACCTAAAAAAATATTGTGAGGACGTGTAGTCATAAATTATAAAATCACGGGAGTTTCTTTTTGTATTTTTTTTTTCTTTAGTTCAAAAGAAGGGGAAAAAAATGATGATGAAGCTAATACATATACGTGCACATATGCATACTATAAATGCGCCTACATTTCGGCAAGAGCTAAACCCCAATAATTGAAGCCATGAAATTAATGCAACCTTCAAGTCCTCCACGCATTCATTATTCGAGATAAAATGTCCAACCATAAAAGAGAGGACCACCTGGCATTTCTTCTCTATTTTTGAATTAATAACACAAAAATATAATATATAAAATCATGAATGCCAATTATACCCCCGTATAGAGAAATCAAATAGGCGGATTCTGGAAATCCATCGTGTACAGAATAGTCTTTTCAATTATAATTGAAGCTACATGGCTTGATGGAGCCGGCTTCGATTTCAAGCCATGCAGCTGGATCCGCTTGAAAAGTGCTTAAATTCTTATACAGCTAATTATTTAATTAATTTTTTTTTATATTTGGTGGGGTTACGTGGCCTTTATGTATTGAAGACAGCTAATTTTTTTTAACACACTAAACACTGTGCGTGACAGAACTTTGAGGTCAAAATATTAGGCTTAATAGCAAGCTAGAGGTACTACTATATAATTAAATATTTTCTTCTAATTAATCTTAATCTTTGTGTGGTGTTCTCCACTTTGCGACAAATTAGTCCAATTCTTTTTGAATAGAAGTTGAAAATGAGCATTGAGAATTTGTAACCCTGTACATGTATGTGGACCTTGGCTTCCAATTAATTTAATACACATGAAAAAATAATTGAGATTAATTAGGAGAAAAAGAAAAAATGAATCCTCGTTTAACACATGTAATCGTCAATTAATGGTGCTAACATAGTTAAGCCTTTAATTATCACCATATACCTCTATAGCAATTCGGTTTTTGAACATATATTGAGTAATTCCTAATTAATGAGAGAACTTAAATCGCTTTCACAAATTATTCAAAAAAAATGAAGCTAGCGGTATGGATATTATCTTTTTATGATGAAACGGTCTCATTTTAACGCGCACAAATGCAAAATCATACACATATAATATATATATTATGATTGAATATGTTATGTGAATGGACGACAAGCACGTATATAAAAATAATATTACGGCTGCACATATAATGTGAACGGATGCTTAAAATAAAAAATAAAAACACCAAATAAATAGCGAATTTACCAGAGAGACTTCAAATTTGAAACGAGAGTGGGACATGTGTATACAAAATTAGCGGGGGTAATTATTACGTAATCGAGATACTAATATAGGAAGTACGGAAATCTTTTGATTTACTTTAATAAAAATTAAAAAAAAAAGATATAAATGAAGGGGACACGTCGACTCTGTGAGTAACAGGGACGGCACCGAATCCTTTTGACTTGGATTTGTTCTCTTCTAATCCTCCCCTACTATATATATACTCGCACTGTCCATACTCTGTTTTTTGTGTTAGGGACCTACATCTACATACATACATACTTACCTTCTCTCTCTCTCTCTCTCTAAAAGTTGGAATCTAATTTTCATAGAAAAATCGAAATGGGAAGAACTCCTTGTTGCGACAAAAATGGACTGAAAAAGGGGCCTTGGACTCCTGAGGAGGATCAGAAACTCATGGATTATATACAGAAACATGGCTATGGCAACTGGAGAACTCTTCCTAAGAATGCTGGTTAGTTTTAATTTTATTTATTTATTTATTATTTATTTCATTTTAATTCGAATTCGAACTCAAACTCGAACCGGTCAGGTCTCCAAAGATGCGGGAAAAGTTGCCGGCTGCGGTGGACGAATTACCTCCGACCAGATATCAAGAGAGGAAGATTCTCCTTCGAGGAGGAGGAGACCATCATCCAACTCCACAGCATCCTCGGAAACAAGTAAGTCATGATTATAATAAAAATATATATATTAAAAGAAGAAAAGTTTTTCTTTTTTAAATAGTAATAGTTAGAAGGGAAGCATGAAAAGTAATTTATTTGTTTATTTAATTATTAATTAATTTTTGTGTCTGAAAGCAGATGGTCAGCGATTGCGGGGCGGCTGCCGGGGAGGACGGACAACGAGATAAAGAACTACTGGAACACCCACATTCGGAAGCGGCTCCTCCGCATGGGAATCGACCCGGTCACCCACAGCCCTCGTCTCGACCTTCTAGATCTTTCCACCATCCTCAGTTCATCACTCTACGCCAATCATCACTCTCAGATCGACTTCTCCCGGTTACTGGGAATGCAGCCTGCGCTCATCAACCCCGACTTAATCCGGCTGGCTTCTTCCTTGCTCTCGTCGGAGCGTCGAAGCCAGCAAGGGTTTCTGCCCCCACAAAACCACTTAATTACGAATAGCCCCCAACTCTGCAACAACAACGCTCAAGTCTCTCACTCTCTGCCTCCGACTACTTCCGCCACGTGTCCTCCGGTTCAGGACGGGAATTCGCAGCTGATGCAATACGACGAAGTTGGGCGGTTCGGACAGAACCCGGCCGGGTTCGGGGAATGGCAGCAGAATGACGGTTCGGTTTTCTCCGCGGAGTATGCTGACCTGGCGAACTATGGGTACTACGGGTCGGATCAGTCGGTGGT
Organism: Mentha longifolia; assembly: GCA_001642375.2. Classification (NCBI taxonomy): domain Eukaryota; kingdom Viridiplantae; phylum Streptophyta; class Magnoliopsida; order Lamiales; family Lamiaceae; genus Mentha; species Mentha longifolia. The sequence continues at coordinate 30,560,133 of CM038119.1, forward strand.
GGACCCGGGCCCTTCGTCGGAGACCTCGACGTTCCAGTCTAACAACAGCAGCAGCAGCAACAACAACAATTTCAGCTTCCAATCCGTTCTGTCAAACATCTCGACGCCGTCGTCGAGTCCGGCGCCGTTGAATTCCGGCTCCAATTATATCGGCGGCGGCGGCGACGACGAGAGGGAGAGTTACTGTAGTAATATGATGAGGTTTGAAATTCCGGCGGAAATGTTGGATGTGGCGGATTTCATATGAATTTTTACCATCCGTGCTAAGCGATGCGGACATTTTTTCTTTCTTTTTTTTTTTTTTTTAGCTTGTCTCGTGATGATGAGCTTTTGTCGAGTTCCATGTTTCTTGTAAAAATCACTATCTTTTCTTCAAGTATTTAACTTGTTCCATTTTATTTTTTCTAGTGATCGCCATCATCTGATTAGACATTTTGTTTCATAATTGAAATCTTAATTATAATTATATTAAAAAAACTAGTATTTTGTAATCTATTGTTTCTTTTCTGACTTTATTATTGTCCGGATATGATCATGTTACGACCATCAATTAATCAAAAATTCAAAATTGATTGGATGTAGTAAAGGAAAAGAGAGTCATAATCATAAACCAAATTAAATTAGTTAATATTAATAAATTAAATTGGTAGCATGGGCTGATGCATACTATTATTACTATTTTTTTTCAATGAAATTATTACTATTATGATACATAAATTAAAGGGTTGCACGTCCTAATAAAAAAAAAAGTATTCATATGGGAAAGGAAGACTAGGGAACATATTTGCATGAATACCAAAGGGGAAACCAGTCATTCTTAATAAGATTAATTAGTATATAAATATAACTTGTTATTTTTAGCAATCTCGGGTCTTGAATTATTAATTCGGATCAGTGTCTGGGTTAACTTGCTTAAACGGGAAAAACTAGATCCATAATTTATTCCTGACACACTGCACTACTTAAATTAATCCAAAACTTCTTTAATTCAAGAAAAAAGAGGAGAGAAAGATTTAGCGGCGAGGAGGATGGTTTCGTCAGCCCCGACAGCGGCGGCGGTAGCCCAGCCGCCGACAGTGGCTGGATAAGCTGACGCGTGGTGGCGCCACCTGTCATCACGCAACTATTTTACGTACTAGTAAAGTAATGATAAATATTTGTGTAAATAATGTGCATGGGCTCGAGCGGGATTTTGACTACAATAGCTGGGTACGTGTCGCGACGCTGCGGGTGGCTGGGGACCACTCCGAAAAAAAATATTGTAATGATTTTGTTCGCTTTACTTGAAAATCATAGCGTGGCCCTTGTGCAATTTATCGTCTTTTTTGTCCTTCCGCACAATTAATGAGCCATTAGTCAAGCCCCCGGTGACGACAGCGCCGGGACACGTGGTGCCGATGATGGAGACGGCGGGCCCCACACCAGCACGGGTCGCCGGATGCCCCGCTTCGTAGTTTTCCGGGTAGGGTTTTATTTTTTTTAATAAATATTTTCTAAAAAAAACAAAAGATATAAGAGATGGCTAGATTTTTGCGCATTAAAGTAAAGATTGTTATCTTTATTTATGTCAATGATTAGGTGATCGATTCGTAATCATCCCGGCACAGCACAGATAACTGACAACAAAAAACAAAAAAAAAAAAAAAAATCTTAGTTCTTCCTTACAATTATTGGTGCCCTATTGCCTTTAATCTTTCTAATTATGTATGAATCACATTTCAGGGAAAATAACATGGACATCCTACATTTTCTTTTGTAAAGTGAGAGACGTTAACATTTGAAAGATTTAGGGTTACTCCTTTCTTATTTTATTCCTTAATGTACTAAATAATTACATGGTTTGTGATATTATTACGGTACATATATTATGAATGTATGCGTTTTTTAAATAGTGAAACAATTAAAATCTATATCTAAATTGAAAAAGAAAAAAAAAAATGAACTAGCCCTCACCCATTCACCGTACGATCCGAAGTGTCCGAAGGTCAGAGCCTCTTTGCGGCGATGGAAGACGTCATGACACGTCACAAATGCGTCGTGCAGTATACGTAAATGTACGATTTTGTCCCTCCTTCTTGTAGTCGGTTTTCATTTATTACTACTCCATCCAAAATCTTTGGTCAAGTACTCTATTGTTTATAGTTATTCTTATTCATAGACCCTACTTCATTAAATAGTGGTAATATATGAAGTTCAATTTTAAAAACCGTTTCAAACATAATTCTTTTAGAGCTTATTTTGTAAGTTTTATAAGCCAAGCTAAGATAATTTTTCTAAGCTTAATTAAACCTAAAGATGTTATCTTAGCTTGATTTATAAGACCTACTAAACAAGCCCTGTATCTAACGCCTAAGATTCCATATGACCAAATAATTGAGACGGATGAAATACTATTTTTCAATAATTTCCATTCTAATATAAATATAATCGGCGACATTCATATAATATAAGATGAATAAGTTTGTCACGTAGGTCCTCCTTGTTAAAATTTATAGATCACACAAAGCATAAATTCAAATTTCATAAACATCGATACTCGATTATCAAAGATCATAGGAATACCTGGATCCATTGAGATTGAATTACTGGATGCGGAATACCTTCAATAACAATCTCGAATCACGAACACAAACCACAAACACGAACAGATTTGGTATTATGGTCTTCCTCAACTAAATCACCGTATGGGCCTTATGTTTTCTTCCAGATGGGGAGAAGATAAACTTTTTTTGATTTAGTATATTGGGGACCATAACCAGAGACTCTTTATATACTAGTGAATTAGGTTACCCATAAACACCTAATTGGACTAGTATTAGGTATCCACTCATAAGCCCATATCAATTACATAGCCCATGGACTAATACTAAATTAGATCACTTAATTAAATCCATCAATAATAAATAGTCAATATAATTGCAATAATAATATGTTGCCCACAAAATAGATTAATAGAAAATAAATTTTCTAACAATCTCCCACTTGGGCTACATATATTAATACCTAAAGCAGTTATATCAAAGAATTCCTTAGTGCGCAACTTTATGCTATTTATTTTCAGACTATGCCTTAACAATCTGGTCCATCTCGTATACTAGAAATGAAACTACCGCGATGTTTGCCACATTATAAATCGTGGCTTAACCCCGATAATTACCATATCTAATATATTCAATGACATAGATCAAATATGGTGAGTAGCATGGAAATTACATGTAATGTGACCTCTATCATGTCTATTTCCAACTGGTCCTACTTTAGTTCTTAATGAGATCAATCCATAAATGTAATGTAAAACATCACAAAAGGATAACTTAACCGAATTCAAAATGAAATCAAAACCATCATCTTATATTCTGCAGAAAACTGAACAAACCAAAATAAGTGTATCACATAGAACAAAAACTCCCACTAAACTAAGGCAATGTCACAAATAACACCCATATGAGCAGTATGCTCCTGAAAGACCTTCGGTGTTAATGCCTTAGTTAGAGGATCCGCTAGCATTTCATTTGTTCGTATGTGCACTATAGAAATCTGTTCATTTTGAACTCTCTCCTTTACAACAAGATACTTGATGTCGATAAATTTTGACTTTGTAGCACTTCTATTGTTGTTGGAGTAAAGCACAGCTGAATTATTGTCACAATAAATCATCAACGGTCTTTCTATATTATCGACCACCCGCAGTCTTGTGACAAAGTTCCGTAACCATAAAGCATGATCGGATGCCTCGTAACAAGCAATGAACTCTGCCGCCATGGTAGAAGAAGCTACAAGAGTCTGTTTTGCAGACTTCCAGGAAATAGCTCCTCCTACCACGTAAACACATACCCTGATGTGGAACGCATGCTATCTTGACATCCAGCAAAATCAGAATCAGAGTACCCAATGATCTCCAAATTCTCTGATCTCCGATAAGTGAGCATGTAATCCATTGTTCTCTTCAAATATCGCATTACGCGTTTGGCTGCTCTCCAATGTTGCTCTCCCGGATTGCTCAAATATCTACCTAAAACTCCCACTATAAAAGCTATATCTGGACGAGTACAAACTTGAGCATACATAAGACTTCCTACTGCCGAAGCATACGGAATCTTTTGCATCTTACTCTTCTCAAAGTCATTGTTGGGGCACTGATTGAGACTAAACTTGTCTCCCTTAGCCACAGGGGTATCTAAAGGTTTACAATCTTTCATGCCGAATCTTCCTAAGACCATATCGATATAGCTCTTTTGTGACAATCCAAGAATGCCTCGAGAACGATCTCGTAGTATTTGGATCCCTAATACAAAAGAGGCGTCACCAAGATCTTTCATCTCAAATTTCTTCTTGAGAAAACTCTTGGTTTCGTGCAATAAACCTATATCGTTGCTCGCAAGAAGAATGTCATCAACATATAATATCAAGAAAATGTATTTACTCCCACTGAACTTGTAGTATACACAATCATCAACGACATTTGCCTCAAAACCGTAAGAGGTAATGACTTGATCAAACTTGTGATTCCATTGACGAGATGCCTGCTTGAGACCATAGATGGACTTCTTTAGTTTGCAAACCTTAGACTTTGAATCTCCAGATACAAAGTTTTTCGGTTGCACCATATAAATCGTTTCCTCAATGTCTCCATTAAGAAACGCAGTCTTAACATCCATCTGGTGTAGCTCTAAATCAAAATGAGCCACAAGTGCCATTATAGTCCTAAAAGAGTCTTTCGACGAAATTGGAGAGAAAGTCTCTTTATAGTCAATGCCTTCTCTTTGAGTGAATCCTTTCGCGACTAGACGAGCTTTATATCTTTCGACATTGCCTTTTGAATCCCTTTTGGTTTTAAATATCCATTTGCAACCAATAGGTTTCGCACCTTTAGGCAATTCGACTAGATCCCAAACGTCATTGTCACTCATAGATTTCATCTCCTCCTTCATGGCATCAATCCACTTTTGAGAGTTAGAACTACGCATAGCTTGTCCAAAGGTGACCGGGTCATCCTCTGTCAAACCAATGCCATCCTCATGTTCTTGAAGAAATACTATATAATCATCCGAAATTGCATTTCTTCTCTCTCTAGTGGATCTCCTTAATGACACCTCTTGAGGTTGTGTCGCCTCTTGAGGTTGTTGAGTTTGAACTTCAGGTGAAGGAAGAATCTCAATTGATTCTTGAACAATAACAGGTATGGAAACCATATCATTGTCTATTTCAGATTCTTCTTCAAAGACAATATTCTTAATGATATCTTCCCTCCCAAACTCAATATCCTCAAGAAATTTGGCATTTTCTGTCTCAAAAAATGTTCTTGATGTGGGATGGTAAAATTTATACCCCCGAGAGCGTTCAGGGTAACCAACAAAATAACAGCTAACCGTTCTTGAGTCCAATTTTCCTTCATGCGGCTTGTAAGGTCGCGCCTCAGCTGGACAACCCCAAACATGCAAGTGCCTAATGCTAGGTTTCTTGCCAAACCAAAGTTCATAAGGGGTTTTGGCTACTGCTTTACTTGGTACTCTGTTCAGAATATATGCTGCAGTCTTAAGAGCATCTCCCCAAAGTGACTCTGGCAAAGACGAATGACTTATCATGCTTCTTACCATATCCTTAAGAGTCCGATTTCGTCGTTCTGCTACACCATTCATGCTAGGTTTCCCCGGCATTGTGTATTGCGGAACGATCCCACATTCTTTGAGGAAAAGTGCGAAGGGTCCTGGACGTTGTTCTCCTGATCCATCATATCGTCCGTAGTATTCACCACCACGGTCTGATTTGACAGCCTTGATTTTCTTTCCTAGTTGAAGTTCAACTTCAACTTTAAAAGATTTGAAAACATCCAAGGATTGAGACTTCTCATGAATTAAATATAGATAGCCGAATCTAGAGTAATCGTCTATGAACGTAATAAAATATCTTTGTCCATTCCATGAAGCTATAGGGAATGGTCCACAGATATCAGTGTGAATAAGTTCTAAGACATCCTTAGCTCTATCGGCTTCTAATTTCCTCTTGTTCGTTTGTTTCCCTTTGATACACTCAATGCAGACTTCAAAGTCTGCTAAATTTAAGGGATCAAGGATTCCGTCAGATACAAGCCGTTGTATTCTTTGTTTAGAAATATGTCCTAAGCGCTTGTGCCACAAAATGGCGGAATCTTCATAAAATTTTCGCTTTGTACCTCTTGAACAAGTTTGCAATATAACATTATTAGAACTTACTACATCAAGCATGTAAAGATTATCAATTAAAGAGCCATCACCAATAAAATTTGAATTTTGAAAGAGACTAACTTTATTATTTCCAAAAGACCAGGAAAATCCCTGTTTGTCCAAAGCGGAAATAGAAACCAAATTTCGTCTAAAAGACGGTACAACGAATGTCTCAAACAACTCCAAATAAAAACCACTCTTTAAATGTAATCTAAAAGTTCCAACAGCTTCTACTGCAACTTTATTGCCATCACCCACAAAGATGAATCTTTCAGCATCACTTGGTGGTCGGCTCCACAGGCAACCCTGCATTGACATACTTATGTGAGTAGTAGCACCGGAATCTACCCACCAAGTATCCAAAGGTACAAAGGATAAATTAACTTCAGAACAAACTAAAGTTAGAAGTATACCCTTCTTTGCACGCCAAGCGGCATACTTGAGGCAATCTTTCTTAAAGTGCCCCGACTTCTTGCAGAAGTGACATTTATCATTTTCATGATTTTTCTTTTGCATCTTCTGTTTAGAAGATGCTACCGTAGTATCCTTAGCTCCATTTCTTTTCTTACTGTAAGAAGAAGATGCCAGATGAGCACTTTCAGTCTTATCTCTCTGCAGTCTCTCTTCCTCTTGCACACAGTGAGATATAAGCTCATTAAGGGACCATTTGTCCTTTTGAGTATTATAACTCACTTTGAATTGCCCAAAGTGTGCAGGAAGTGAGATCAAAACTAAGTGCACAAGCAAGTCATCAGACAGCTCTAACTTTAGTGCCTTGAGTTTTGATGCGAGATTAGACATCTCCATAATGTACTCCCGAATGTTTCCTTTTCCATTATACCGCATGGCGACGAGTTTAGCCAAATGACTACTCGCCTCCGATTTTTCATTCTTGGAAAAGTACTGCTCAACAGCAGTAAGAAATAATTTTGCATTTTCACTTTCAGTAATAGAGCCCCGAAACGCCTCCGGAATGGAGCGTTTCATGATCATCATGCACATTCGATTTGACCGTTCCCACTTCTCAATTTTGACCTCATTTGGATTTTCATCCGTTGCAGTGGGTTTTTCAGATCGAAGAGCTAGATCTAAATCCATACAACCGAGAACAATTTCTACAGATTCTTTCCAGACCTTAAAGTTTGTCCCAGACAGCATGGGGATGTTGTTAACTTGGGTAGAGAGATTTGTAGCTGTGGCAAGAGAAACTAAAACAGAGAACAATTATTAACATACTCAAATACATGTCACAAAACATAATTGACATGCATAAATAAACAAATTGGGGACCCATCTCAAGACACCTAATACAACATTAATCTTTGTCTATGGACGGAAAATTAACTGCAGTGGTAATCTTGGTGTAATGATCAAGCACTAATAATAAGTTATGTCAAACAAAAGTCTATCTATGGACGGACTAATGTTCACATGAATATCTATATAATTATCACGCACTTATCATCACATGTGTGTTATTATTTGGCCAAACTGTGTCTTCCTATGGGCCGAGCACGGAACGCATAAATAATACCACACGCCATCTATGTAAATTCAATAAATCGATCTCCACATACAGAGGTTACTATGGCAACTTGAAGCTTTGATCAAATAAATTGAAATTACTAGACCAATTAAGCTAAATTCGAATAAGCTCAATTGTACGATATAATAAATATATCTCCCCAATTCAACATACATCTATTTATATATAAACAATTGCTACCGAAAATATGCATACAAATTAGCAATTAACTGAAAGTTTACACATAGATATATATATAAAGAAGATTTGTAACATAAAGATTACCATATATATTAATATATCCTTAAGGAAACAAATAAAAGTACGATACATCATACTAACCATGAATCCACAAATATATGCATTAAACCAAGAGAAATTGTTCATACCGTAAGCTTCATTAATAATGAAAAGAACAATTAACTCGCAAATCAAGAAATAGAATTGCAACTTATACAAATTCACCATACGCAAGACTAACCATGATCAGATTGGTTCTGAATTCGAATTCATATGGCAATTTCTATGTGCATATATATATCGACTTTATCCAATAAAAAGAAAAAAGAATACTTACAGACAAAAGAAAAATTGCGGAATCAAATCAACAAATTGATATAAGAAGTCTTCGCATATATCTCGCAATTTTTTACAATAATTCTATATGCGTGCCTACTTCCATGATTTGCGAAACCCATAACATAATCGAAATTGAAATTCACATAAGACCAATAATACGAGATTCATATATATAGCAGGTCACAATAATCATATAAATCCCATACGCATATATTATCCCACAGATCCCAACAACCGAGCAGTCGATGACTGCTCTGATACCACTTGTTAGAATTTATAGATCACACAAAGCATAAATTCAAATTCCATAAACATCGATACTCGATTATGCGAGTTCTAGACTTTCTAATAATTCATGTGGAATAAGATAATCACTGGGATTATGTAATTAATGGAGTAGGGTTAGAAGATTAATCCATCGAGGTCAAGGGTGCATGATTAATAAACATGATGAACGTGTCGAAAAATTCTAGGTCGTAAAAAAATGTAGTGAAAATACATGCAATACAAAAACCGACCATATCCAATACGAAAAAGTCAGCTGCTTTCCTTTCTTCAGCAAAACCTTTCACTATCCGGCTCGACCGTCCAAAGAAAAAGCTCTTCATAATTTTGAACATCATAACTCGACGACTCTTTAAAGTAGGCTCGTGTCTTTTTCTCTTCCATTTTTCCTCGGACTCCTTTATGATTTTTTCTTTTATATTTTTAATTTTGGGTATTTCTTTTGGATAGTCGATAAACATTCCCCTATCAGCCGTAGGCACACGCGGATGTGATATTATCACATCAATAATTTTTTTATTTAGAAATTTTTAATAGAGTTTTTTTGTAGGGTTTATTTTTAGGAGATGTGATTATAATTATTTAATTTTATTAAATATATTATTGCCACGTCAGTCGCATACATATTAAGTACGTCCATAATGGGTAAGAGAACATTCCTCTAGATAGTCCATTAACTCGGGAAACTATGCTAAAAAGAAGGGTTTTTTTTCAATATTGTAGTAGTAGTATTGTAATTAGTCCTTTTTTTTAATATCATTATGAGACCCTTTTTCTCATTGACTTTTGGTAACCTTTCTCTTTTGGGATATGAAAATTAAGGTTGTATATTGATTTGGAGGAGAGAATGATTGCAATTTGATTTATGATTTTTAGATTAAGCTTTGAAGAGGGTTGTTGGTTGTTGCTCCTTTTGAGACTGTGGTGCTTAAGTTTGGCAAGAACTAAAAAAGGTTTAATAATTCCATTTGGTCTTAAGTTGGGTTTGAACCTAAGCTTTTGCATTATTACACGTTAAGATTTAGTACTAATTATGAAGATTGTCAAGAGCAATTCAGACAAGTTTTAAGACTGCTTGGTTGAAGAACATAGGCGAAGGTATAGTAGGTCCATGTTGTACTTAATTAATAGTATTAATTATTTTGAACAAATTAATTAGTAAATGTTTTATGGGTCATTTTAACTTGTAAGTATTGCATTTCAATATGCACTGCGGAGAGAAGGTTTTCGTAATGGCCCTCCAATCTCAAGGCAAACTCTAATATCCAATAATAATAATAATAATAATAATAATAATAATAATAATAATAATAATAATAATAATAATAATAATAATAATAATAATAATAATAATAATAATAATAATAATAATAATAATAATAATAATAATAATAATAATAATAATAATAATAATAATAATGAATGTGTATGATTAAAATCTCCATTAATATAAGTGAAATAGTTGGAAATTGAAGGGTTGTATGGGATTTTGATTATTTTCAAATATATAGGACTGGATTCAATTTACACAACCTAAAATTTATTTAACATCAAACACATTTCGCATCAATATCATCCCAAAATATAAAAGTCATTGAATAAAGAAACTTCACATTTGACAATTTAACTATGACTGCCCTATATTTACATATATACTATATATATATATGTCATAAATATGTTTACAACTTGTAAAAAGTCTGGAAAATGAATGTGTGTCAACTCTTTGCATAAACCAGCTATATGAAATCTTCACCCAAAAGTCTATTTTTGTTCTTTAAAAAAAAAAATCACACAAAAGTCTGAAGCATCTTCAGATTCATTGCTCGTTTCTGCACAACGTCGTCATTAAGAAAATGACCTCTCACTATCAATTAAGTGAACACACATTTTACTTGCAATCATAATCACAAAATAAAAGAAGCAATGAAAATATTCAACTTTCCTTAAAACCTTTTTTTATCTTCAACATGATATCACTGCCGACATTTCCAGCTTTAATTAAGAAAAATCCACCTATTATTTTACTATCCATGCAAAATTGTTTATTAGTTATGGCTATGTCTCTAGATAAGTCTTCCCGCCTTATCACCTCATTCACTTTCTTTTTCTTTCTTTTTTTTTTTTTTTTTAATTTTTTAATTGATACGTTGATTCTAGATCTTATCGTATCGTGAAGGGAAAACATATTGTATTTTATGCTAACTACTTAACAATATTTTTACTTGGTGATTTTCTTATAACTTAATATAAATGCAAAAATAAAAATTAAATATACATATGCGCATGCGAGCTTTATTTTTATAGGTCCAGAATACGTGGGCCATATCAGCCCAATGGGCTTGGGTCGGCCCGAGAAAAAAGTTCATTTTAAACGGGATTATATCCTAAAACATAAGCCGAATACATCTAATTGGGCTGTGAGCTAGCCCGGATTAAAAGAGGGCAGGTTTAGTGGTGCGAATAAATTGGGCCAAGTGGGCCCAGCTCTGGATTCTGTCAATCTCACTACGATTTTTTTTCTTTTCTTTAGGCCCGTTTGTAAGCTTTCATAATAAAGTATTAGATAAGATAGAAATCATAAAAAACTATCATAATATGTTGGATAATATCAAAGAGAACATTGATTTTATCACGGGCTAAACATTTTTTAATGAGTCATCTAGATAACTTTTGAGATAACAAACGGACTATTAAATGTCAAATAACTTTATTTATCCAAATTTTCTCAGTTTTTGTTGACTATGAGTATAAAAGCAATACCATACCTTGAGCGGTAGCATATAGATTACCAAACAATGACTTAATTTGATCGCTTTAAAGTTTTAACAGTTAGGTGCAAAAATTACTGCAATTGCGCACGATGGGAATGTGCACACAAAAAGGAGATTCCGTTGATAGTAACAATGGAGTATGCATCTCAACACTTGTCATAACCATTGCACCACGTACTCAATCCTCGCCCCAATCTCACAACGTGTCTCCTCCTTATTTTATCTCTTCCCTCCTTCACCATTAACTGCATTAGCTATAGAAATAGAAGCACTCACAGAATTAATTGAGAATTGTATTAATCTAGGGGTGAAGATTGATCGATGCGCAAGGCGTCGCTAGATCCGCTGGTGGTGGGAAGAGTGGTGGGGGATGTGCTCGACATCTTCGTTCCCACGGCGGAGCTGGCGGTGCGCTACGCTACTCAGAAAATCAGCATTAACGGCGGCAAGGTCAAGCCTTCCTCCGCCGCCGAAAGGCCTAAAGTCAAAATCACCGGCTCCCCGAATAATTACTACACTCTCGTAAGCCGCCATCACTTAATTAATTACGTAACATCTACTAATTAACCAAATATGCATGCGTCGGTATTCTATATTACTCTCTCAGTTTCTCCGTCCCGATGAAGATGAAACGTTTCATTATTTTAATCGGGCATGCACGTGATGAGCAGGTGATGGTTGATCCTGATGCTCCCAGTCCGAGTGAACCCACATTCAGGGAGTGGCTCCATTGGTAATTAATGTTAAATTCATATATGCATGTTAATTAATTAAATTAAATTCTTTACATTACAAATATATAATTACAGTTAATAAGATGCTTAATTAGTACTATTGCATGCAAAGTAAGTAAAACTAATAAGGCTAATTCCTTCCATTGCGTTGTGCAGGTTAGTCATAGATATTCCTGAGGGGTCCGATGCTAGTGAAGGTAACGTCTTGAATTAATTTATTATATACTACTACCTCTGTTCTTTTTAAGTTGTTATACTTTTTTCAACAATTTTTTTCAAGCGTTTTGATCATGAGTTTAAAATAGTTCTTGAATTAATTTATTATATACTACTACCTCTGTTCTTTTTAAGTTGTTATACTTTTTTCAATAATTTTTTTCAAGCGTTTTGATCATGAGTTTAAAATAGTTCTTGAAATCTTTTTAAGTTGTTACACTTTTTTCAATATTTTTTTTCAAGCGTTTTGATCATGAGTTTAAAATAGTTCTTGAAAAAATTGCTGAAAAAAGTATAACAACTTGAAAAGAACGGATGTATCATTATTTAATTAATATATATATAAATAAGTGTATGTATAAATACTAAATAGGGAAGGAGCTGATGCCGTACATGGGACCACAGCCGCCAATCGGGATCCACCGGCACGTGTTTGCGGCGTTCCGGCAGGTGGGGTTGATGGAGGAGACGGTGAAAGGGAAGCCGGCGGAGAGAGGGCTGTTCAGTACGCGGCAGTTTGCGAGCGAGAATCAGTTAGGGCTCCCCGTCGCTGCTCTCTATTTCAATTCTCAGAAACAACCAAACAAGAGACGCTAAGCTAGCTAGCTAATTTATTGCTCCTGTCTAGTTGCTACTATATCATATTCATGGACGACGTCGTCCTGCATGTGTTTAGTTGTCTCTTTTCATTTCTTGACCCCTATTAGCCCTAATATATAAATGCTTTTATATATCTATATATTGAATGCATGTGTAATATAAGTACCATTTCTATAAAACAGTTTCAAATCCATGTAAAAACACACTTAATTTATCTCATATCCAAATTGGGGGTTTATACCTGCTGGACATTAAATTACTGTTAAATTCACTAGTTTAAGCATCACCTAGTCCAAATTTTCAATTCTCACATTTTGAAAAAAAGAAAGAAAAAAAAGGTCTTATTGGTGTACGATTATATTAATTGTAATCAACCATAACCAATGCAACATCTATTTACTGAGATTTAAAATTTAAAATCATATATATAAACCCTAATTATCTGCCACAGACAACCGCAATAATTCTCAAATGGGTTTGGAGGTTTACAACTGAAACGGAGAGACTTTGGACTAGAGTCGTTCGCTCTCGTCATGGGGTCCCTAGGAGGCTGGGTGGGCGAGAAGGAGGGAGAAGGTCGGGCTGGTGGGGGAAAATTCTCTCTTTGACCGAAGGTAGCGAGAGTGGGTGGTTTTGGGGGAATATGAAGCAAAGCCTAGGTGAAGGGAGGGAAGCAGCGTTCTGGGAAGGAACGTGGGCTGGTGGAATTAAGGTTAGAGATTTATTTCCAAGATTGTTTCATCTCAGTTTGAAACAAGAAGGTGTAGTGAAAGAGATGGGTGAATGGGTGGAAGGTAGATGGATTTGGAGGATTGAGTGGAGGAGAGAGCTTCTAGAGAGGGAAAAGACGAGAGAAGACGAGCTGTTACAGTTCTTAAGTGAATTCTCGCCTATTGTTGGTGCCGCAGATCGATGGTCTTGGGGGATGAATAGCAATGGCATATATTCCGTTAAAGAGGTATATAAGGAGATGCTTATTGGCTGTAGCAACTCGAGCACACAACGTATATCCGTTATAGGCCTTAAACGCATATGGAAGGCTATGGCAACGATGAAGGCAAAAATCACTGCGTAGAGGCTCATTTGGAATCGCTTACCAACCAAAGATAATGTAGGTAAGAGAATCGAGTTGGAGAATGTCGATAAAATCTACGTGCGGTGTGGTGTGGCTTTGGAAACTGCAGAGCACACGTTTCTTGTTTGTGAAGAGGTGCCTCGGCTGTGGAATTATTTAATTGAGTGGATTGGAATTAATTGGACAGCGCCGAAGAATGTAGAGCAACATTTGCTCAGTTTTTCGGATCTCCTTGGAGGAAGAAGATGGAGGAAACGGTTGGGAGGCTTGTGGGTTTGTACGATTTGGGTAATTTGGAAATGGAGAAACGAGAGGCTCTTCGCTAATAAGCCGTGGGAGATGAGTAGAATCTTGGAGGAAATTAAATGTCGGTTTTGGAGCTGGTGCGCCGTGAGAGGAGAAGTCGAAACCTGCTTAAATTATAGTGTCTGGGCGAATAATAATCTTGTAAATCTGTGGAATAGAGTCGTGTAGCCTGTTTTTTTTCTACTTCTGGGTACTCCTTGTACTATTTTCCCAGTGGTAATAAATAATTTTCGGATAAAAAAATAAATAAATACTACTATTAACTAAAAATAGATATTAGTAAATAAAACCAATTGTCGTATTGGGAAGTCAATCCTTGTCAAATATTATTGTAAAATAAATGAATAATTAAACTGAATTTGAAAAGAAAATGAAGATTTTTTATTTTTATTTTTTTAATGAAAATATAATGACTGCCACTAAAATTGATGAATAAGCTGGCCATTTAGTTTCAAGAGCTGTAAAGAAAATGTCAAATTAAACTTGAAGTTAATGTTGTGAAGCTCAACAGGTTCAAATGAACGAGTCTACTTTAAACTCTAGTTGCTTTACACAATTAAAACTGATCGAATTAAATTAAATCACGATGAATGGACCTTGTTTAAATTGAATACTACTTAGTATTTAATTCTTCTGCGTAGTGAGTCGAGTTGAGTTGACTTTGACTCATCAAAAATCTGAATTTCAAGTCGAAGGGGCATTCTATAAAAAGATTAATTTGGAAATCCATGTTAATTTCCGAAAATAAAAAAAAATAGTAAAATAATTAAAACTCTCGATTTATGGCAATCTTTTTATTACTCCTATATTGCGTGATTCCGTCCAAAAAACAATTTATTTCATTCGTAAAATTGTTGCCAAGCCCTTAATTTCTTCCCGATCAAGATTCCTCCTAAACCGAGACGGCGCGACGCGTGAGGCCTCTCGCCTCGCCAAATCGAACCCAAATATCTGAACCATAGGGCACGTTCTTCCCCCTCTTCTTCATCATCATCATCACAGCCGTTAAACCTTTCGCCGCATGCGCTTAGGTTAGCTCAATAACGGATTTTCCCCTAAATTTATATCATTATCGTTGGGTTTTCTTCTCTTCAGTTTGTTCTCTTCTCTTGCTAATGCTAACATCTGGATTTGCTAATTTCTTGTTTCTGTGTTGGAAATCATGAATTTGTGAAGGCTGTAATCCATATGGTTGAATCCTCCATTAATCATTAGAAGATGCTCGTCGGCAACTCAGTACGTCTACTGCGCACGTTATCCTATAGCCGTTTCTTCGCCGCACATTCGCTATGTCAAGGTCCGTGATGAAACGGTGAAAGCTTTCTTCTCTATGTTTTTCACGTTTTGCCGTCCTCTATGAATTTCTTAAATCCTTGCATATTTTAAAGTGTTTTGTACTATCCTATTAGCTCAAATAGCTTGTTATTCATCGTCGTGGAGCATTTTATCATATCTATGTTTCTTGAACTAGGTTGGTTCAGTGTATTTGAAGTAGAATACGGTGATTGAAATGCGTTCATTTGTTTAGTGCACTAGTTTAAATGGAAATGTTGCGCTTTAACAGTTGGAATTTCACGCTTTGCTGTTAGGAATCAGAGTTCTGCAGCTGTTGCAATTATTGTTTGTGTTTCCTCAGCATATATTTCTTAACTATGGGTATTTTCAATTGCATCTCCTTAAGATGTCGCAGATTCTTGACAGTGCGAGCAGTCGGAAAAGCATCGACATCTCTCAGGACTTGTCAATCTGGCATCTATTCACAGGGGCCAGCCCATGGAGTACCCATCCAGTTCAGTACATGTTCTTCCAGATACAGATTCTACTTGCATTACTTGTTTCCCGGCAGGAGAAGTGCCCAGGGAGCAACTTGTAGAATCGGAAAAGGTTTCAGTAATAGTTACTCGAGGAGATATTCAGCGAGTCCTGCTTGTTATACTGTAGGCTATAATGCCCGGGTTGTTTGGAAGAGCTTGGGACAAAAGTCCTTACAAAATGCCAAAACTCATCTCTCCATAGAGAAGATTGCTCAGGCTGTTAGCTTAGGATTCAGCTATTCTTACATGGTTGTTCCTAGTATGTTTGCTCTCATATGTGGAACCCATTTAGCATGGGCAGAAGCTGCTCCAAACACGCATGTTGTTTATGATCCTAGGAATACGTTATACATGCATGCTCAAGACAGCCATATTTATGTGACTGGATTGATACTCTCCATATTTGAAGGAATTTTCATGCTGATTCGAGCTTTTTATTTGGCTGTTCTATTTACTCCAAGCATCGCCATGGCTCCATTTGCAGATAGTTTTGGGCCCCGTTTCAGGAAATCATGGCTTCAGGTTGTTCACCATACTCTGGAAAGAGCTGGTCCAGCATTTATTAAATGGGGCCAGTGGGCAGCCACACGGCCTGATCTATTTCCTAAAGACTTGTGCAATGAACTGTCAAAGCTTCACATGAAAGCCCCTGAACACAGTTTTGCCTATACAAAAAAGACAATAGAAAGAGCTTTTGGTCGTAAAATTACTGAAATTTTTGATGATTTTGAGGAAGAACCGGTTGCATCAGGGAGTATTGCTCAAGTCCATCGAGCTTCATTGAGATCCCGATACCCTGGTCGTCAGATGAAACCGATTCTAGTTGCTGTTAAGGTGAGGCATCCAGGAGTTGGGGAATCCATAAAAAGGGATTTTGAGATAATCAATATTGTAGCAAAGATTTCAGGCTGTATTCCTGCGCTTAATTGGTTAAGATTGGAAGAAAGTGTCCAACAGTTTGCAGTTTTCATGATGTCTCAAGTTGATCTTGCTCGAGAAGCTGCTCATTTGAGCCGCTTCATATATAATTTTCGAAGATGGAAGGATGTTTCCTTCCCCAAACCTGTATATCCTCTAGTGCATCCAGCAGTATTGGTGGAAACTTTTGAGGACGGAGAAAGTGTTGCGCATTATGTGGACGATCGCGAGGGAAATGAACGAGTTAAAAGGGCTCTTGCCCACATTGGAACCCATGCACTTTTGAAAATGCTCCTGGTAATTTATATATATGTCCATATCTATGTTATAGTTGCTATCGTCCTCATGCATTTAAGTTAATACTGCCTCCTTTCTGTGATTATGCATGTAGAGGAACTTTGGTTTTGTTACTTCCAATGAGGTTACCACAATTGTCACAGCAGATTATTGCATCAGAGGTGGTACATAATCAATTGTTTTCCATCCATGATTCCAAGTGTGGATGTTATATGTGAAGTGGTAACTTTGATTATTTTGTCAACCCATACAAAGAATATGTAGTGTATAGCACTTCTTTTATTGTGTTTTATAAAAAAGTAATAGAAACACATGGGACTTGAAGTTTACTTATTGATAAGTACAATATTTATTCTTGACGTAGGCAATGCAAATAGTCTGTAATCTTTAATGGATTTTGTTTGTATTTCTCTCAATACTATGTGGTGTTTCATTCTAAGGAAACTCGCATTATATACTTTTATCCTATATCTCATTTCTGCTACGGTGGCATCATCTCTATGAAACTACTTCATGTGGAAAGGAGAAGACGTGCTTTTATTTGTTTGCATATAAGACTACTTGCAGGGCACAATTCTTTTTCTTGACTTTTGTTCTTCCTTTGTTAGGTTGACAACTTTGTTCATGCCGACATGCACCCTGGAAACATCCTCGTTCGTGTCGCTCAGACTGACTCATCTCGTAAAAAGCTTTTCAAAAAGAAGCCTCATCTTATTTTCCTTGATGTGGGCATGACTGCTGAACTTTCTAAGAATGACCAGATTAATCTACTGGAGTTCTTTAAAGCTGTTGCTCGTAGAGATGGACGAACTGCAGCAGAGTCTGCATTGAGATTATCAAAGAAGCAGAAATGCCCAAATCCCGAGGCCTTCATCCAGGTGAACAACTGGCATGCAGATGCAATCTGATGCATTTAAGATACTGTATGGTACTATAAACGGATCCTCCTTGGATTATGATTTACAAAATCAGTTTAAACGCTCTTGAGGGAATATGATTGTAGTTAGGCTTCTATGATTGTGTCCTACCTCTGTCCATTTTCTACTATACTCTGGATTACTGTTGACTTTGTCCAGAGTTCATCACAATCCCCAGTGTTGTGGATTCAGCATATAATGTAATTGAGATGAGCTGCTGCTGACTTTGCTATTATCTTTGTTGAATTGCATAACACTTGACAAATTGATTAACTTGCACTTGCTAAATTGGAAAATGAAGTTATATGTGATCTTGTACTATTTTCCTTTGTCATGCTATGCTACTTTAGGGGGGAGACTTCTTCCTTTGTCATCTCAATTCTATTCTAGTTGAGTTAACTCAAATTTATGTTGGTTTTCGTAGAGAACTGTATGATGAGATTCCAAAAATTGCTATGTTATAATTTATCTCCATGCAAGGTAGATTGTAATATATTGTAGATGTTATTTTTATGCATTAAGTGAGTGAATACCTTATCATGTAAAGCATTTTTATTTTTATTTTTTTTGGTTTGCAGGAAGTGAAAGAGTCGTTCGATTTTTGGGGCACCCCTGAAGGAGATTTTGTCCATCCTGCTGATTGCATGCACCAACTACTTGAGAAAGTTCGGAACCATAGAGTAAATATTGATGGAAATGTTTGTACGGTGATGGTGACTGTTTTAGTCCTTGAGGTAGTCTCTTGCTCAACTCTTTGTATCTGTTATATGGACTTGAAATTTTATACCAAACGTGTGTTTGAGGACCTATTGCTAAAATACAGGAATGCATGTGTTATATTAATAATTTGATTTACTACATTCTTGTTGCGTGCTAGGGGTTAATGAAGTAATATTGGATGAGAGCTCTTTATGCATGCAAAATCTAATTACCTGTGATTCACATCTGATAGGGGTGGCAACGGAAGCTTGATCCAGATTATGATGTGATGCATACACTTCAAACACTTCTCCTCAAATCTGATTGGGCAACACCACTTTCTTATACAATCGAAGGACTGATGGCCCCGTGAAACGGTCTTCTGAAGATTACAGCTACGCCTTTAACAAGTTTCCACAATATATGTCTCTTCAATTTTGTACATCATTCTGCTCGTTTATATTTTGCTCAACGAATAATTTTTTGACATCTTCTACTGGCTCCTGTTTGTGTGCCCAGTCACAATTTTGTTAGATGTGTAAGGACCTATATTACTCACTTCACTGACCTGCAAAACAACCCATGCTCAAGGAGCCTGACCTCTCAGAATATATAGTCTGATTAATTAATAAACACTTCTGGTTATTTACCATTGTTTCTGTAACATAATTAGAGACCTGCGCTGGGATTTCCTTATGTTTTAGTTATGGAGGCTAACAAACTTTATGTTAACCGACTCATGTTATTCGAATCCTTAGTGTTCCTGATTTATCTGAATTCTTATAAATGGCTTATAAATGGATATTTGTTCAGATTACTATATTGAAGTAGTCCATAATAATGTGAGATCTGATCATTGCTCTTCGGATTATCAGTCAGCTTATATTGGAGCGCGTACAGAGTAAGAATCTGACCCGCGTATATCTTTTAAAGTTTTAGATGGAAGAATTTTAGGATACTAAACTAGTTTGAATGCAGATTGGATATTATATTTATTTTACAGTTGAAGCTTATGAAAATTCTGGAATTTCTTCTTGCCTTGACAATGTTTGTACTGATTATTCTTGAGTATGATTCTTACGCTTCTTCTTGAGGTTAACTTGCAAGAATTGAAGGCTTCATGCGCACGTATTTAGAGTGAATTTGATTCCTACCGATGCACATGCATATACCTTAATAAGGTTAACTTGTAAGAAACCGATGCACATGCATATACCGTTGAAGTTTTTGAAGCTTATTGTTTAGTAGTATTTGTCAATCGAATTGGCTGAGAAATATGGCCACAGATTATATGATTTCTTTGAGGTTCAACTTAACTTGCAGAAAAAACAACTAATTTAAATTTGTGAATAAGCAAATATTCAAGTAACATTTGTTTATTTTCTTCAAATTGCAGCCTTTTTGAGTATTTGTGATGCCTCAAAAGGGTACGTATATCTAGTCAATGTACAGACATTGTTATCACTTTCTTCATTTTGTTATATAGCACTTTCACATATTAAGAGACTATGATGACATTAATTCAAATATACGCCACACACACATGAAATCTTAAAATCTGGAATATGCAGTAAAATGTACTCCCTCCGTGATAAACGGGTACATTTTTCATTTTCGTCCGTCTGCAAAAGCACTTTTATTTTAGAAAGTGGACCCACATTTTACAACCCACTAACCCACAAAATACACTTTATAGAGTCGGATACAAACTCTAATATTTTTTCGCTCGTTATAAAAATTAAAACACGTGCTAGATAAAATTGTGTCTATTTATTACGGACAAAGAGCACAACATTTGTACAGATTATAAGAGAAAAAAAATACACATAAACATTTGTACAATTTACTACTTGCGCTAATTAATTAGCTACACAATGATCTACGAAAGTGGGAAACTAATTAAAATCCTAACTAATCACGTCCAAACTAAAACAAAAACAATATACACACCCATTTATGATTTATCTTCTTCTCAGAAACGTCTTCCCCTGCGCATCTTCTTGAACAATACGCATAACTTCATTAGGAGGAACATGCCTCCATATCTGCGGCTTCTTCAACCCATGCCCCATCCTCGCAAATCCATCCGCCGCTCTGTTCCCCTCTCTATAAGTATGCGTGAGAAGGCACTTCTCAATCTGCGGCATGATCAGGTTTATGCGCTCGACGTGGCTCTGCACTTTCCGGCACCTGGCCTCCCGTCTCTGCGCGATGAGCTCGACCAGGCTCTTCAAGTCGCCCTCGAGCCAGAGGCGGGACCACCCGTTCTCGAGGGCGATCTCGAGGCCCCGCGCTAGGGCGGCCGCCTCGGCTACGCTGCTGCTGTTGCTCTGGCCGATGCACTGCGCGTAGCCGAGGAGGAAGGTGGCGTTCTCGTCCCTGAAAACGCCGCCGATGCTGCACTTCCC
Source organism: Mentha longifolia (assembly GCA_001642375.2). Classification (NCBI taxonomy): domain Eukaryota; kingdom Viridiplantae; phylum Streptophyta; class Magnoliopsida; order Lamiales; family Lamiaceae; genus Mentha; species Mentha longifolia. The sequence goes on from CM038119.1 coordinate 30,581,483, forward strand.
GGTCTTGTACTTGCATGAGCCGTCGTAGTTCAGCTTCGTCCACCCTATCGCGGGCCTCTGCCACGTCACGTTGATTGCTTCCTTGTGGAAGCTTCGGATCGAGACTCGAGTGCTTATGTATGCACTTCCATAGGAATATAACCTTGAGATAATCGTCATTGACTCATCGTCTCTCTTTTTTTCACTATTTGATGATGGAATGAAGAAGTGAAGAATTGTTGGAGTCGTTTATAAGTAAGGTAGTTTTGAGAAGTTGGTTTCCTGCATGCATGTTCTTGCATGAAGAAGTTATATGGTTTTTTTATTAACCGTCGGAATTAACTGTATTTTAGCGGGAATATTGGAGAATAACCGCCGAAGAATCAGAAGCCAAGAACTTAGGGGGTTGGCAGTTTTTAGTATTAAAGGAAAGGTGGAACGCCCTTTGTGAGATATCATTCCCTTAAGACTTTGGTATTTCCAAGAATTTGGTTTTATGTTTTTTTTTTTTTTTTTGAAACCAGAATTTCGTTTTTAATGTTCTTAAATAGAAATTGATACAATTGAGTACTTCTCATTTCTTCATTAATTTGGTTTAAATTTAATGGATAGGAAATTTTAAGAGAAGTATACAAGATGCGTATGCAGTAAGTAGGACTTCTCACGTTAATTGTTCCCTATCCATTCTTTATACAAATACTAATAGGCATATACACTATCTATCCACATCTTTTTCTTTTTCTTTTTTCTTTTTTAAAATTTTTATTTATAAATGTCCATGAATTACTATGTCATAGGATTTTTTATTTTTAAAAAACAACAATACAAAACTAAATAAAATTAACATTTAGGACACGGTTGGGATACTGAAATTGAGGCATAGGATCCCATCTAATGTATATTTACCACTAAAAAAGATTACTTTTTTTAATTAATAAACAAAATTACTGTATCTATCGGAAATCGTAATTAAATAGGCCCAATATTATACTTTTTTGGGCTTGTTGCTTTGCCCAAAAATAACCTGACGGATAGCCCATCATGATTCTATTTCCTAAAGCCCAAATCCATCTTCTTCAGAAGGGCCCGGTCTGGCCCACTTTTAGTAGGGGGATTTTAAACATAGCCACAAATTTTCTCACCATAGCCCCCAAAAAATAATGATAATAAAAATAATTTTAAATGTACTAATATACCCTTATATAGCCCCCAATATTAAACTCTGTATAAAATTGAAATACAACCCCAAATTTTATAGCTAGCCTCCGTTATGTTGCATATTGAAATCGCAAACCAAAATGAGATAATTTGAGAAGATTGCTTATTGGAAGTGGAGCTTTGAATTTCAGTTTTGCTGAATGATGCAGTTCAAATGATGGAATGAATTGAGACAAATTTGAGGAAGACTCCAATAAGAAAGAGGAAGATTCATAGAACTTGAATCAATTTTCGAGAAATAATCGCCGAACATATTGTAAATACAAGGTATGAATCTCTGTATTTGATTTTCTATTATCTTCTGCGCACAAGTTTTAGAGTTGTGAAATCTGTGAAATTGGCATTGGGAGAGAGTAAAAAAGAAGGGCTTAATCTTAGTTTGAAGCATTGGTTCTTGATTAATGATTGGAAAGGGCTCTGTTTTTTGGTTGTGGGATGAACAGTGAGCAAAGTCAGCTGTAGATGCATGAGTTTCGTCACAAACTTTAGTGGTGGTGGGGGAAGAGGGGGGACTAATAATGCACCTAATTTTCAGTTGTTCTTGTTTTCATTTGTAGACAGACATCCGTCCAGTCCAGTGCTTGAAGTTTGTGGTTGTCTTAGAAGAAGAAGAAGAAGTAGAGAGGAGTGAGAAGAATTATTTATTTATCATTTATGTTGTAATGATAAGCAATAGAGAGGTGAAGAAAGGGGAAAAGTTGGAAAAGGGTTCTGCCATGGCTGGGAAGGTTGTGCCGGAAAATTCAACAAGACAATACAAATTTACTAAATAGTTTGAGAACAAATATTTGTCTTTGTTAAATATGTAGTACAGTATTAATTAAAATTCTTCTTAGAGGTTTTCAGTGAAAGCTGCAATTCTTACTATGAAACGAAGATTGGAAACTAAAAAAAAATATGATGACAAATAAAGATGAACAACGTAATAATTAAGTATTGTTCTTCATCTTTATTTCTTTTTTCTTCATCTTTTCCGTCATGTTCTTCAATAAAGGGCTATAAATATATTTATTTATTTGCTCTTCTTTGTACTGTATATCAATCTTGCAGCTTGTATAGCGGTTGCTGGAGGCTTGGGAATGTGAAGTTGTAATCTAATTAGGATTTGACATTGGAGGCTATATAAGGGTATATTAGTACATTTAAAATTATTTTTATTATTATTTTATTTAGGGGCTATAATGAGAAAAAATGTGGCTATGTTTAAAATCACCCTTTTAGTAGCTAGCCATTTTGAGGGAATTGGACCAGTTAAGTCGGCTTAGCTTCATGGTTCCCGGTTCGATTGATCCGACCAAACAACCAGCGGTCCAACTCCAACTTTTCTCAAGACTTACAATTTTTTTGAATATAATTAACAGAAAATTTAAAAGTTGTTCTACTGAGGATTCAAACTTAGGACCTTCGATTTTTATTTTTTATATATATATATATATATATATTTTAATATAAGTATCGTTAGGTGTTATAATTGATATTAATAGGAGAATAGTTTATTCTGTCTTAAGCTGATTAAAAAAAATGTATTGAACATATATACTATTCCCTGCGGTTTTTTTTTTTTTTTTTTTTTTTATATGCCTCGTTTGTTAAATATATATGAGAGAGAATATATGGGTAAAATGAAATAAGACGCATGGAGTAATATTTCACGTCATTTTTTTATTTAATTTTTTATGTATCCGGTCAAAACGAGCTACTTTACGTGGTTGGCTGTACAGACTAGTCGGTATGAAATTAATTTTAGGATTTTTGGTTACTTTACTTTAATTTTAACTCCAAAATAGAGTTGCAGTTTCTCATTCTGTCATGCTAGGCTGTCGCACAATTCATTCAATTGATTATAAAGAAATACTAGTAAAAAAATATGCAAGTTCCAAACATAAATTAATTTCTGAATATGTGGAGGACCCCCCACAGAATGAGATTGTACAGAAAAACACAATGATGTTGTTGTGTGCATGGGGTGAAGGCGTGGACTGCATATAGTCAAGTGTCAAATTCTCATGCATATTCTTCATTCTACCTCTATATTTATATATATCTATATTACCCCACCATATATAATATTTATACATACTTATTTACAGTGGCGAATCAATAATTTTTTTTCCAAGGGGCGTTTTGGACCATAGAAAGGAATTTGCTTCCTATTTTCTGTTAGCTTTACAAATGGTTTTTTTTTTATTTAATTTCTTTATATAACTGCCAGTGAAACAATGTTGGTTTGATACTGTTTCGTTCATTATATACTAAATTATACTTAGAATAGTTATATTTAGTCCTATAACCACTGTAGTGAGAGAGTTATCTCCAAATTTTATTCAAAATCACAAAATTATACATATAAAAACTAAGCAATATAGTGGGGAGGGGGGTTTTAGCCTCCACCAGTCCCCTTCAGAATCGCCCCTGCTTACATAACCGACTAACTGAGCATGCCGAAGCATATCGAGTATTTCCATATCTGCTAAAAGATTAATGCACAATTTCATAAGCTGCCTACATGTCACAATATAAAAATGCAATGTAAAAATTAAATATTCTCTCCATCCCACTTATCTCGATATATTATATTCACTGAAATTTCAGATTTCAATAAATGTATCAAGATAAGTGGAGTGGAACGTATCTTGATACATTCGCTCAAATCAATCATATTTTAGTAAATGTATCAAGATAAGTAAAACGGAGGGAGTAATACATAGTTGGGGTACATCTCATTTTTAATTTTGATTGAAGTTGCCTACTTAATTATAACATTAGTTTACAAAAGATGTAGTGGAAAATTATGTAGGTATACATGAAGAATGGCATAAAATGAAAAGAAGAAAGCATAAATAGAAAGAAAAAGTGAAAGTGGGAGAATTGAAAACATATTCATTACTTGTATGCAATGAGGCCAATGCTTTCTCTCGCATCAATGAAAAAGCAGATAATTCTTTTGCAGAGTTGAAGAACAATTAAAGCATGGACAAAATCTAATACTCAATTACGTAGTCCATGTAAAGAATCTATACATAACTTGTTCATGGAGCAATAATAAAATAAAATAAAATAAAATGTAAGCTTCTTAACTGTTCGTTCCTTAAACTTTAGTAGAGAAAATAATTGAATTCATTTAGAATATAGATTAGGGTCCATATCGCAAACAAACACGAATAATTTTGGAAATGTTTTTTAACACTGCACTGCACGTGAACAACGTTACAAAAGAAATTTTGAATCGGGTTTTTATCGGATTCAATATGTGGAGGAAATTACTAAAGGTACATAAATCTAGTCATCATTCTAGTTGGAGCAGAGAATAATGGTTAATAAGGGATGTACTATGAAAGGGGAGAAGACATAGAAACATAAATATTTGATTTGAAATGTCTCACAAACACACCAAATAACTGTTGTGGTCACCAATCCTATCAATCTGTAAAAATTTAATATTTACCTAAAAATATTTTTGGACCAACCAGATATTGGAATTCCATTATTTAATGCATTCACGTGTGTGACACATTGATTTAGTAAGAAGATTTTTGTTTTTTGTTTTTCTAGAATAAATATTACTAGTAATTATTATGAATAATAAATAAAATAATTAAAATGAAAAAATTCGGAAGAGAAACTCCACAAATATAGGATTAGCCAGCTTGAAACTGTACTACCAACTCCTGCTACATGAATCACGTGACAGTCCCTACTTCCAGCTAGGTTTAAGAATTTGGTTCTATCTCCTTGAAAAGAAAAAAAAAAGATTTCTGTTCTATATATAATGCTATCTTGATTCTTCTATGTATGTATAAATGAGATCCTAAATCAAGTTAATTAAGTTACATAATTCTCATTCTATGTTACCTCTAATATTAGTAGGACAATTTACAATGTACTCGTTTCGTATCGTATCACATATGATCGGCTGTCTCAACTATGGTGCACCAATTGTATACGAAATCAAATTTCATTGATTTTTTTTTTCAATTTCTCAATATTCTGATTTATTCTGATTTAATTTAGGTTCACTTAGGATTTTGTTTTTAGCATTTAAATTTAATTAGTTAAAAACAAAATTAAATGCTAATAAAAAAATTATAAATCATGATTAGATTAATAAGTTCAAGTTAGTTGGTGCAAAATTAAATTAAATGAAATGGTAATATTATATTAAAATTGAAATATATATATATATATATATATATATATATATTAACACAAATGTATTAACCATAATTGGGATACAGATGCGATAGAGAGTTTCATCTTGTTTCGTATATGTAAAAATGGCGGATTTCTTTTAATAGTAACTCATTTATTTTAGTCCCTTGTTGATTATTAGCCCATATAGATTTCGTTTGCTTGCGTGAATATGACTACATTGATAGAAAATACGTACACACAATTACCTAAAGAATATAGGATAATCTAAGGCATGCTATCAAATACCTTCTTTTAGTTCATACCATCAATCTTCATAAAAATATAATTATCTAAAGAATGAAATGCACGTTATGTATTGCACATACTAGGGCTGAGAATAAGAAACCAGAAAATTGAACCGACCGACTAACCAGACCGAACCCAATTCGAAAATATGGGAAACCGAATCGTATGGTTCGGTTTTTATTTCAAATATTCAAAACCCGACTATAACGGTTTGGTTTCGGTTTCTATGCCTAAGAAACCGGTGGTTAACCGAACCGGTGCCAATTAAATAAATATATGATTTTATATATATACATATTATACTGTATTATATTTAGTTTTTTTTATTTAATATTACTAATAAAGTTTGACATAAAATCACCCACTTTTGAGTATTATAATCAGCCAAAAGTTAATAAGCAATTGAATATAGCTCGATCGCTAGTTTGAGTGATTGCAAAACTTATTCTATTAGGATTATGCAATTTAGTTTCATTGTTTTTCAATTTTTTTAAGTGTTTATTTTGCATGCACATTTTAGATATGAATTCTTTCGAATTTTCCTATTATGAATTATAGAAAATTAAATATTTCCTTTATTTATGGTTAACCGTTAGATAAATGGTTAACCGACCCGATTTTTAAGTTAACCGTTTACACAGTTTTTGGTCTTTATTCTTCCATTTATAACGGTTAATTGATCCGATAAAAAACCGTATGGTCGGTTTTTTTAGGCGTAAAATGGTGGGTTAACCGAACCGTGCTCACCCCTAACACATACTATCTCCGTCTCATAATTTATTTATTAGTTATATGTGAGATATAAAATAAATAAATAAACCAAATAAGGTAATACAGAGATAGTATATTGTTAAAGTTATAACAACTTCCTATATCTCTCGGATTTGTTCTAATGCCTACCATTAACATGCTTAATGTACACATGAATACTAACAATGTTATAAATAAAGAAAATGATAAAAATTTTATTCAAAAAAGCTAAACTCTCTTTAAAAAAACTAAACTTAACTGAATGAATTACCGTCGGAATTAGCGTACACATTAATCGTGTGTTATTACGCCTCTCTCTCACTCTTAGATTTGATGAATTAACTTCTTTGGTGTTGAGATTTCTGCTTTTAATTGATTGATCGCTTGATGTTGTGGATGATCGACACATAGACTCTCTGTCAGGATGAGATGAAGGCAGAAAAATATGAATAAATATGGAGAGTGAGGCGTTGAACTTCAATGCTCAGCTCTCAGCCATGGGCGGATCTACATTGGGGCTACACTGGGCTGAAGCCCAGTGCAAGCCCAAAACAAACTCTTATATGTATGTATTATCCATACCTTAATATAATATTAGCCCAGCCCAAATTAATTTAAAAAGCCCAAAACAAATAATTTTTTGGATAAGATTGTGAGAGGAAACATGTTCTTGCCGTTCAGAATCGTAATGGGCTTCCTCCACTCGTCCTTCTCATATACATATATGAATAATTGCTACTTTTTTTTAGTCTTTTCCTAGAAGATGCTAGTATAAAACAAATCAGTGTTTCTATGAATTAATTTTGTATATTTCTATGTGCAATATCAATAGATAATTAATTATGTTTATTGTCATGTATGATAATTATTAATTTATTGCTATATAATTCAACTATTGAAATATTTAATATATATATATATATATATTAAAATTTAATACTCTATATATCGAAAAATTTATTTTTCAGCCCACCCCATTGACGATTTCTGGCTCCGCCCTTGCTCTCAGCTCTGCTTTAATAATTCCCTCTCTCTCTCTCTCTCTCTCTCCATTCTACGCTCTTTATAATTATTCCCTTTCTTTTTCTGAAAGTAAACTAAGAAAAAAGAGAAAGATGGAACAGGAGGAACTGGATCTTCGGAATCCGTTGACGGTTTCCCACGACCTTCAATACGACGGCGTTTCCTCTCTCTTCGCCAACGAGTCCGACCACATGCCCCGCCTTCTCTCTTTCGATTCCTTCGAACTGCACCTCTCTATTCGCCGGACTGCTCTCTCTCTCATTTCTCAAGTAAACTCAGCATTTCAATCGCTAAATTTTTTAACAGCAGAATAACTTCCCTCTGCTTTTTTTTTCTTCCGAACTTCGCTTGATTTTTTTTTTTTCCCCCAATTGTTTGGGGATTTCTCAGGCGAAGCTGTCTTACGGTTTGGATCCGTTTCTGGTCTACCTCTCCGTCAATTACGTCGATCGGTTTCTCTCCAAGCAGGAAATTCTGGTAAATTTGATTTCATATCTCCTTCGAGAGAGATGCGTTTATTGTGAATTCTGTGTTGATAGTTTGATGTAAATCAGGATAAAAGTCCATGGATTCCGCACATTCTCTTTGTTGCGAGTCTCTCCCTTGCCGCGAAGATGACAGATTCTGATTCATCGATTTTGTTCGCCGTTTTGCAGGTCTTAATCCATTGTAAATTTTTTTTTGTTTTTTGGACGTAAAACTGCAAAATAATTACAATAACCGAACTGTATGATTTAAATCCAAAGTATGAATGTGTGTATAAGAATTTTTTGAACATTTATATACTGCATATTTGAACAGAGAGAAGGCGGTTTTATGTTTGACGCACACGCAGTTCATCGAATGGAGAAGATTATACTGGCGGCTCTACAATGGCGGATGCGATCCATCACTCCATTCTCGTTTCTCCAGTATTTTCTCTCTCTTCTCAACATTCAGGACTCTTCCTTGTCTCGATCTCTCAAAAACCGAGCTTCGGATATCATTTTCCACGTCCAAAGCGGTATGAAATTATTTAGCTCTCAGTTATGCAATCCGATTTATCCACAAAAAAATTGTGATTCAATTACATTTTTATTCGCAGAATCGAAGCTTTTAGAGTATAAACCATCGACGATTGCAGCTTCGGCGCTTCTCTGCGCCGTTCACGATTTAAATCCGCTCACATTCTCTTCCTCCAAAATCATCATCTCTTCCTGTGAATACGTCAACAAAGTAAGGATGACTGTTCGGAGAAATCTCCACTGTTTGATTCGACGATTTGGTTTTGTTTTTAACTGAATTGGTTTTTTGTTTCTCTGTAATCGCAGAGCGCAGTGTTGGAGTGCGTTGGGGCGATGCCGGCGATAGCAGAGGGGCAGGAGGAGGCGAGTGAGAGTGCAATGATGAGTTGTACAGCGACAACTCCTCCTCTTCCTCCTCCCAGCCTCGTTGAGAGGCAACGTACAAGCTCGATAAGCGAGGAGGGGGGCCCCACGAGTTCTGGTTTCCCGGAAACAAGCAACGTGAAGCGGCGCAAGCTAAATGGTTTATGCGACAGTAGAACATTCCAGATCTCTCAGATACAGCAGTGCTGAGAATCATGTTCTTATCCATTCGGGGAAAAAATTATATAAAAAAAAATCGTGAGGCGCTGTGTTACATCTTGTAAACGCCATGGTCAAACATTTTTACCTACTCGTCAAACGATGGGAGAAGAATGAAATGTCATTAAAAAAAAAAGAATTATGAAACTGAATCCTATCAATATTTTCCATCGGACTATTCAAAACACCACAACAAGTATTAGATATCAACACGAATAAATAATTAAACTGTGCATTAGATATTAGCACAACAAATAAATTGTTGTTTCAAACTTTCAAGTGATTGTTCGGTTCATCTGGACGAGTAAACATATTTATTGTGTACATCTGTTTAGGAGAAGAGAAAATAGGAATTAGTTAATTAATTAAACATGTACATATACTCACTCTGATTTTTCTTTTCTTTCTATGTTCAATTTTTATCTTAAACAATCAAAATTCAAAAGCTTCGAGTTTAACAAAAAAAAAAATATATATTAAGACAATTATTGAGCAAACAAATATAGTTGAACAGCTATAAAACTGTTTAAAAGAGATAATAAGCTATGAATGTAAGCAAATGATTTTGTATTTAAATTTTTATATTTTTCATAGAGCCGTAGAGGTCATCAAATGGAATATTTTCAAAAAATCCTAAGCAAATATTCAATTTAGAGCATCAAATACAGAGACCAGCAAACTGATGATGGTATATTATTGAAAACCAGAAAACAAGAAGTTTCGCATCTCCGTTGTTTCACAGAACAGAAATGGAAGAGACACCAAAAAAAAAAACACACACACACACACAGCTAAAGGTGAGAGATGGTAAACGACGTCGTTATTGGATAGTGTATAACGAGGAAAAGCTACTTGTCGACGACGAGCTTAGCCCTGGTATGGCCCTCACTGATCTGAAACTCCTCCCCCAACCCAAAATGAGCCATGAGCAACCAAACAAGCGTTAAGAGCTCTCCTCCTTTGCTCAATTGCTGCGCATGCGCGTGGGGCCTGCAACGCACCGCGGCGTACGATAGCATCTCGACCCACACTCTGCTCATGATCTCCCACTTCCGATCACTCAGATCCTCCCCCTGAAGCATTTTCGCCAGCATGCAGCCGTCGAACAGCACCGACTTGCTCCGGTCGCCCTTGATCGAAACCGGCTCCACCTCCGTGTTGACGGCGAGGATGCTCTCGCAGGCTTCCCGCTGCCGGCGATCCATTTCCTTCTTCTCCCCCGACAAGTAGTCGAGGAACTTACTGCACTGTTTGTTCTTCCTTGTCCATTTCTTTAAGGCCTCGACCCACTTGCTTGGAAGAAGGGGATGGAAAAGGGCGATGAACAAGGAGAAGACGATCCATAGAATGGGATAGAGAAGGCCTTTTACGAAGAAATGGCCGAGAATTGAGAGAGTGTAGGCCAATACTTTGATGGCGAGAGGCTTCTTTGTGGATTGTTTAAGAAACTTCTGTGCCTCCGCACACGTGTCCCGGAACCGGATCTGCCCAATTCCGGCCACGGCGGACATCATGGTGGGCTGCATGATGAGAAGGTATAGCATGTAGTCGGAAAGAACCTTCGAGAAATCTCTGCAATCGTTCTTCTTCGCATCTCCTTCTCCTTGAGGACTACTGCTCACTCCTTCGTCGTCGTCTCCGACACGATCATTTTCCATTTCTTTTTTGTCTTTTGTCCACCAGCAGATCTCGGTGGCGATATGCCACAACAGCAGGCTCCGATCGTAATCCATGCCGCGAACGTAAGGAAGCAACTTGCCGCAATCTCGTTCCACGCGCAGGGCCCAGTCGCCTCTGGCCTCGCTCGCCTCCTTGGCGGTTTCGAGATCGTCCTCCGCCATGTCGGATTTCTCTTTCAGCTCGCGGAAGATGTGATCCCTCAGCTCGTCGCTGAAAGGCTTGTAGCTCACGTACTTGATTCCGTCGAAAGTCGATATCAAGCCGAAGAACTCCATCACCCACTCCTTCTCCGGCCGGCGCCGGTTCAGGCAGTAGTTTATCAGGTTGAAATTCGCCACTGATCCCGACCACCGCCGCCGCACCCACCGCACCACCCCGAGATCTGCGAACTTGTCGAATAACGGCCGCTTCGTGTTGCTCCGGTCGATACCGCCGGCCTCCTCCGTAGCAGCAGCAGCAGTGTTGAGGTTGACGTCGGGGAGTTTACTGGTCTTAACGCGAATCCAATTGGAGGTGATGAGCTTGAGGAAGGCGATGGCATCCAACACCATGGCTCCGTAGAGCAGAGTGTAGGTGATGGCCACGTCAGCGCCGTGGAAGTCGCCCTTATCCACTCTGTAGAAGAGAGCGAGCGCCGCCACCACCAGACACGACGCCACGAACCGGCCCACGTAACCCCAGGGCGTGTACACCACGCGCACCTTGGTGAACAGCACGTCGTACATGAAGTTGAGCTCCAGGGTGATGACCTTGAAAGCGTCCTCCGCCGTTCTGTTGGTGAAGAAGAGCCGGCTCTTGGTCCGGTCGCGGCTGCTGAAGATGAGGTCCACGATCAGGCCTTTGAAGGTCTCGAAGAAATGGTGGGCGAAGAGCACCGCTTCCTTCTCGTCGAGCCTCCCCATCTTCGGCTTGTCCATGGCTTGGTTCCCCCTCTCCGGCTCCTCGATCCTCTCGATCCTCGTCGGGAGCTTCGCCTCTTTCATGGACTCGTACTGGTCCATGATCTTAGCGTAATCCGGACCGGGGTCCGGATCATTGAGCATGGAGTCGCGGAACCGGTTCAAGCTGGCGCGGAAGAGCGACATGGTGCGCTCCGAGTACTTGATAAGGCCAGAAAAGAACATGCACATGGTGGGGATGAGGAGGCGGTTGCCCGGCAGCGTCTGGTAGAGAACGTACGCTGCCGCGGAAGCTTGGAAGATTAGGGCTAGAAGGTGGCGGAGCCAGAGCTCGTTGTCTTCTAAGGCGAAGGCGGTGATGGTGTCGGGGCCCCCTAGGTGGACTAGGAGGAAGGGGGCCCAGAAGGCGAGGAGCTCGGCGCTGTTGTTCCCGCCTCCAGTGATGCATTTGGCGTTCTGGCTGTTGGAGATGGGGCCTTTGCCGTTCTGGCTGTTGGAGATGAGGCCCACAGCGAAGTTGGCAGCCCAGTCTGCGAGTAAATAGGCGGACCATACGGGCAGTATCACCCAGCTGGAGTAGGTTCGTTTCCGGAGAGGAGCCGCCACAATCAGAAATGTCTGGAGGCCCAGGCTTATGAGGATGATGCCTCGAAGCTCCCACGTGTTCCACAGATTCTTCAGGAAATCGAAACCCAATAGTTTTGACATCCTGAGAAATCCAAACCCACATTAACATAAGTACAGCTTCATTATTATAATAATAATAATAATGGTTTATAAAGGAAGCATATTAAAGCAAGGAGCTAAGTGTACTCATCTCACCTTGATTGATCACTTGGGAGAAACTAGTGTAGTTGGTACGAGTGTGGCATTATTATAAATGGGAAAATGTTGGCATATTTAAAGAATAAGCAACATAGTGCAGCAAGCACTCTTGGAATAATAAAATCCTATGAGAAAAAGGATTAAAGATTAGAAAACAGAATCGCCTCAAGGGCAAGGCAAGTAAAAGTGTAACAATATCGCATATCTTGCTATATAACCTTGGTTCTTTTTTTTATTTTATATTCTCATCGTGAAGCACGAGATTCCATTCTTTAATTTAAACTCATGCCCGTAGTAGTACAGATATTCATCATTTCTATTAGGAAAGAGAGAGAGAGAGAGAGAGAGAGAGAGATGGAGACCATTGTAAAGAATTTTCTGATTGAGAAACTAGAAAAAGAGATCAAGAAAGCCGAAGAAGAAGCCGGAGGATTGGGGACGTGGAATGCCAAGTGCAAGTCGTTGCAGGGCGAGTGGAACACGGTGAAGGATCTGATCAAAGAAGAGAATCGGGGCAAGATCGGAAGAGAGACGATTTACAAATGCCTCAACCTCACCGGAGAATGGCGCCAGCTCGCGAAGCAGGTTGACAAAAGCTGCAAGCTCTTGAAAGAGCAGCACAAGCTCAGCCCCAAGACCCTGCAGCTTCCGTTTCATGAACTTGGCGGATTAATAAATCAAGTCAAGAAAGAACTGGAAGACTCAATCAAGTCCCCGACACAGCAGCAGCAGCAACAACAACAACAGCAACAATCGTCATCCCCAAAGAAACCAGAAATCTACAGGTGGAGCTCTCACAAAAGTCCAGCACAAAAGATTCATGGGTTCGAAGACAAGATCAAAGTCATGGAGCGCCTCCTTCTGAAGAAAGAAACCATGGCCATCGGGATCTCCGGAGTGGCCGGAGTTGGGAAAACAGTACTTGCCCAGGAAGCTTACAACGACCCATCGGTGAAGGCGCAGTTTCTCCTCAGAATGTGGCTGTGCATGTCCAAGCAGCAGGAAATCGTCTCCGAGGATCCGGTGAAGAGGATGCTGAGGTGTCTGGGGTTTGAGGGTGTCGTCATCAAGAAAGTCGGTGCCGAGAAACTCCGGCCGTTTCTCCGGCAGCAGCTCAAGCGCGGGAGGTTCTTGATTGTTCTTGATGATGTTTGGGCGGTTGAAGAAACTGATAAGGCTGAATATAAGGAGTTGGTCTCCTTCTTAACTGTAGATTGTGGTGAAGGGAAGGTGATCGTGACGAGCAGATCGCCGGAGTTGGAGCAAGTGGTGGGACCGGAGAACATGACGCAGCGGCTCTTGCCTTTGATTGCGGATTCCGACAGCTGCTGGAAGATCTTCGAGGATGCACTGGGGAAAGAGGTTACTCCAGAAATGAAGGTGCTGAAGGAAAAAATTGTGGAAAAATGTGAGGGACTGCCATTAATGGCGAAGATGCTGGGGAAATACGGCACCGGCGGCACTGCCTAATCTCAACACATATCTACTGCTACTGCTACTGCTACTTGTTCAATTCCAATAATGTGTGTGTTATGATGTTGCATTTCGTCTTGTTTGGATTGTTGTTGCTTTCTCCTCTTCTCCAATGAGTCTGTTGTTTCTTGCACTTAATTAATTCACAATAAATGTATTCAATTAATTTAACCGTGGTGTGTTCTTGTAATTCAAGTGGATATTGGTATGCAGTATGTTGCCATCAATATAATTAGTTCAAATTTCTACAAAGGAGAAACGTTGTTTCTGTTCTTTTAAAATACTAACAATTGTAACGTGCGTTGCACGTATAACCACTATTTTAGCACGAGTAAATTTATATTTCTAATTAATCTAAATTGATAGGTATAATGTGCAAAAGTCATTTTGTAATTAAGACTAATTTTGAAGAATTTGAAAAATTAGATAAAAAAATGTGAAAATTACTTCGTTCATTCCTTAAAAACATAAAATACATATGCCAACAACAATCAATTGACAAATGAACGTTTAAGCATACAACTCTTCAAATAAATTAAATATTTTTTTTTTCTCAAGACGTAATACCTCGATTACATGTAGTACACAAATTTGCAAAATAAAAAAACTTAATTCGTCATAATTATCTAATGAAATTTGTGACATATGATTTGTTTTGTCTATTCAGAGCACTTTAAACTTTGTTTTTTTTTTGAATCAATTCAGAGCACTTTAAACTTAAGACATGAAAGAATGAAATTTAATAAGTTTACTTCATTTTTATTTTAAATTATTTTCATACTTTATATTATCAACACTCATTAGCTATATAGTGGGATATTTTTTCCTCAAAAATTATAAAATTTAGTATTCTTGAGCATATTTGATAATACATAGTAACTATGAAATTTCACTGTGATTATATATTAACTCTTGTTGATATGTAATTTTCTCTAATATTGCAACTATTATTGATATTTTTATAATAATTTTAATTGTAAAATTTTAATACGTAGTAATAATGTTATTTTAATAATATAATATTGAACTTCCATTTTGAATGTTTAATTAAATTGGACCCACTTAAAGTGAATAAATGTTGGCCCAAAATGATACTTTTATATGTGGTCTATTTTTAAAATGGAATGTGTGTAACGGACGAAAAATAAAAATTGTGTTAATTTATCGTGGACGGAGTTGGTATATTAAATTGAACTAAATTTATACATAGTGTAAATTTAACTTAAGATTTTTGTATACTTTATAAATAAATATAATATATTTTACTTCTTCCATCTTATAAGACTACGAACAACTCTTAGTGGCGCATGTATTAATAAAATGTTAGTTAGTGGCGTAGTGTATATTTATAGTAAATAAGTTTAGATGATGGAGAGTAAAGATAAAATGATTTATAATGACTTATAGTGTTCAAAAATAGAAAGTGGATACTCTTCCGTATGTCCAAAAAGGAACTTTGTG
Organism: Mentha longifolia; assembly: GCA_001642375.2. Classification (NCBI taxonomy): domain Eukaryota; kingdom Viridiplantae; phylum Streptophyta; class Magnoliopsida; order Lamiales; family Lamiaceae; genus Mentha; species Mentha longifolia. The sequence continues at coordinate 30,596,814 of CM038119.1, forward strand.
CGTAGTCTTATCTGACGGAGGGAGTATTATAACTCTTAAATAACAAGAGCCGCACTGGAAAATTAATAATCTTATCGACTTTTAATTTTTCAAATATATAATAGTCAGCGACTTAACCTAACGGCTAATACATGCTAATATATAAGTTGTGAGAATTTATCTCAAAATTTACTAAGCAGAGAATTTAGTAATCAATTTCTTAATACGATATTTCTAACTTTGATTAAATAGATTTCACAACTCATCATATAAAATCATAGTTCAAACTTGTACGCCATAATACATATAACTCAAATAATTTAAGAATAAAAGATTAATTAAGCTAAAAAAAATAAATTAAGCAAAAACAAGATAATGTTAAAAAAAATATATGTAATCAATTTCTTATTTACGATTTCTCTAACTTTGATTAAATAAATTTCACAACTCATCATATAAAATCATGATTCAAACATATACACCACAATACATATAACTCAAATAATTTAAGAATAAAAAATTAATTAAGCTAAAAAATAAATTAAGAAAAAAAGAGATAATGTTAAAAAAAAATAAAATAAAAAAAGATGTTTACGTTTGTTTTCACTAAATTAAATTAAATGTTGTGGGGATGGATCCCCATGGATCTCACTAAATATACTTACCATATGTGTAAGACATTAAATGAAACTAAAATGATATACAAGGAAAATTTATTTTATAATGATTTATTCTATATTACTCTTAAATTAGTTATATAATGAGGTATAATAGACAATCTATATTAAGCATCAAATGCTATTTTTATATAAGTATATATATAGATAGATGACAAGCACTCTTCCAATATGATGTAAATGATTTGAATAGACTATATGTGAGATCTCTTTGTATTTAGTTTTAATGAGAAATGATATGTTAGTCACCCAATAGTGGGCACCTTCGTGTGCACTATCTTCGTTTTTTCGATTTAGCATTATTTTATTCTATTTTTTCAATTATTTTATATTCTAATATCATAGAAATTAATATAAAAAAAATTAAATTTACAAAATAAATAAAAATCAAAACTCGATTTGTTCTTTTTCCCTTCTAATATCAAAAAATGAGTAATAAGACAAATCGAACTTTAATTTTTATTTATTTTGAAGATTTAATGATTTCTATATTAATTTATATGATACTACAATATAAATCAATCGAAAAAATCGAACAAAATAATGCCAAATCGAATAAACGAAGAAGGTGCCCTCAAAAGTACCCATCATCATGTGACTAGCATATCATTTCTCTAGTTTTAATTACGTACTTTATAAACTCAATAGTCAGTTACCTCTACCAAATTTGGATCGAGGAAATCAAGATCCGCGGTCATACATATATACTACTTCTTTCCGTTCCGTTTATAAAGAGTCAATTTTAAATGACAGCTCAATCCGACTACAAGTTCCATTTTATTATCATCACACAGAAAGAATGAATAACAGCATACATTATACAATTATTGCCGGAGTTATTGCAAACTCCGATCAGCCACACAAACTCAAAAGAAAAATCAACAACACAACCAAATTATTGTACAATATAACAAAGGAAGGTGAAAGAGCGCGGCTAGTGGGGCTTGATCCACACTCCCTTTGCATCACAAGGGAACAAGGTGAGCTTTGGGCAACTCACCTTCTCCAAATACTCCAATTTCGGAAACAAATCATGAAGCTGCTTCCATTCCATCTCTATCTCACTCAAATACTTGAGCCGCAGCACCTCCACCGTCTCCCATTTCATCTTCTCCTCACCATCGATCCCTTGAAACTGACCCAGATCTGAAAACTTCCCTCCTCTGATGTACAGTTTCTTCAACCCTTCCAAATTCTTCCGCTTCAGCCAATCCGGAGTCACCTTCGCCATCTTACCCTCCTCCGGCTTCCGGAAACACTTGAGATCCAGTTTCTTCAGGGTCCGAGGCAGTCTCCCTTCTGGCGGCGGCGGCGGCGGCGACGGCGACGTTTTCGTCTGACCGACTCCCCAGGTAATCGTTAGTTTGGTGACGCTCTTCAATTCTTCCAGATCCTTGAGGTTGCTCTCCTCGGGAAAGGACATTGAATCGGTGTAGATGCAGAGCTTTTCCAGATCTCCCAATTCCTTCAAATCGCGAAGCGTGCAGCTGTTTCTGGAGGTGTTCTTGGAGCTATCTGCGTCGGTGGTGACGAAGAAGCCCTTGAGCACTTTAAGCTTCTTGAGGCGCGAGAGGCTCTTCGGCATGTGCGCAAGCAAATAGCACTCCGACATGTCCAGATGCGTTAAGCTCTCCAGCGATCCTATCCCTTCCGGGATGCTCTCCAGTCCGGAGCAAGCTCTCAGATCCAGAACGTCGAGACACGTCAGCTCCAGCACTGAATCGGGGAGCGAGATTATGTTGGAGACGCCTTGAAGGCTCAAGAGCTTCACATACCTCAAGCCTCCTAATTTCTTCAGGAATTTGGAATCCTCCACTTCGATGTGGTGAATGGCCGACGCCTTCCATCTACCTAGGTAGAGAATGTTCAGATTCTTCATCATCGAGAACCACTCTTCGATGAATTCGATGATGTGCTCGTCTACATTCATCAGCATGTGGAGATTCTCCAGTTGCTTAATCAGGTCTCTAATCGCTGCAGGCGCCTGGTCTTTGTTTGGATGGCATTGCTTCGAGAAATCTTCGAAATCTTTGTAGGAGATCAAGCCTTCCCCCATCAAGCACGCTTGGAAGCAGTCTGCGAAGTTCTGGGTTGGATCTCCTCCGCTTTTGAAGTTGAACATCTTCTCCCTCTCGGCGAGAGCCACCAGTGCGGAGTGATGGAAGGGATGGACTCTGCAGCTGCCGGTGGAGGGGCTTCCGTTGTCGTTGACTGGCTCGATGAAACCCTTCGCCATTAGTTCTTCGAAGATGCTTGCAGCATTGTCTTTGTCCGCATTGTCTTTGTCCGATGCGAAGCCTTCCACCACCCACCATTTCAGCATCAGCCTCTTCTTGATGATGGCGTCTTGCGGGAAGATGGCGAAGCAGAGAAGGCACAGCTTCTTATTCAATCGGTCTCCGAGCTCCATGTAACGAGACTCGAAATCTTTGAACTCCGTGCTCGTCTCGAGGGCGGGGGTGTGGTGGAGCTTTGGCATCATTTTCTCGGACTCGTCTCCCTTCTTGGCGCCTTCCTTGATGAACTTGAAATACTTGTCGTACCCATCCTCCTCCGATCCGATGTTGTATTTTGAAGGGATGGTGAGCTTCAGTTTCATCAGATTCTTCCGGAACTCGTTCATCTGCTCATCTTTCTCGTCTTTCTTACCTTCCTTGAAGCTCTTAAGTTCTTTGAAACGAGACTGGAGTTTTCCGACCTCTTGGGAGAGCCGCTTCTCGTATTTCTTGAGACCTTTGGCGGCCTCAGTGATGTGATCAATATCTGCTTGGATGAAATTGATGAGATCCTGGGCTTTCGTTGAGGACCTCGTGGCAGGGGAGGAGGGCGTGGGATTCGAATCTCCTTTCAGCTTCTTGAATTCTGGATTGTATAATGCTTTCTTCCACCTTGAGATTACTTTGGGGCAAGTGATGGCTGATTCTTTTCCAGAATTTTGTGCAGCTTCTCCACCTGGGATGTTTTGTTCTTGTTTGGCTGGAGAAGAAGATGGTTTGATGTGTTTGGTGTTTGGGTTTGGGTTTGAATCCGGCTTGATTTCATTCTGCTGGGATGAAGTCGACATGATCGACGACTGTCACCAAGAAACTCCCTCTCTCTCTCTTAATGAGAATGGCAAAGTGATGCAGAAAATATAGAGATTGTGCAATGCAAGAACACATATGGTGATCCATGGAGTCATTGGAGTGCGAGCCAAGGAAAAGTAAATAATTCTTTCTATTTTGTCATGAACAAGTTCAAAGAAAACTTGAGCAATGAAAAAAGAAGAAGATACCTATCTTGATTAAAAAAAAAGAGATTTGGAATTCTTGCACTGAACTTTCATTTAAACTTCTTTTGAAAACTTTACATTTACAATTGCAGTGGGACAAACAGCCTTCGCATGTACACCGATTTCGACCTCTTGAGCTGCAATGAACTCCGTGTTCCAAGAATATTCGTGGAATTCGTATTCGAACGATATTCCCAGATTCCAGCACAGTTTGAAAAAACTTACTCAAGTTAGTGTAGGCACTCCATATTTGAACACAGGTCGAAACATCACACAGACACATGTGGCGGGATCAAAGGAGGAGAGGCCGGCAAAAGAACTCTATCATTCGAGTTCTTTGGCATCGTGAGGAGTTGTGGACTCGACTCCAAGTATGCTTTAGTATCTTCGGAGAAGCTTCCTATACATATAGTATCCCCTCTTCCGTGCCACATCCCGTCCTGAACATTGTTCATCTCCAACGTTCTCGACTCCTGCTAAAAAAAGATGGTTCATAGTGTCTAATATTATGGGGTGCAAGGGATTGTAAATTTTAGTTGTATCGAGAGAGGAAAAAGAAATCGAACAAGAGGACAGACCTGGCATAACGTGCAGCTCGGGCAAATCAGATGGTAAACGAAGTCATCAAAGGAAGAGTTGCCACCCTGGACGAGCAAAATTCAGTCGCATAAGCTATCAAGATTTGGAATGCCAAAAGATTATGAATCAGCTCATGAAATGTGGTTGGTTATATGAGAAAAAAATCAATCATCAACAATCACCTTTGCATGCAGTTACCTTTATATTGAACTTCTTCTTTATCTGCAGACGGTAATATCCCATATACGTTCCGACTGCGAGAGCAAAAGCTATGGCCAAATATAGAAAGTAGCAATTCCTGGTTATTGCGAATGCTAGCAAGTTGGAAAGGGCGATGACGAGAAGAATCAAGTAGATAGATCCCTGTGCAGTTAATGCAAGACTAATATTCAGTAAACGGGAGAAACTCATTACAAATATACTCCATCTGTCTCGTTCATAAAGAACTCACTTTATTAAAACTGAGTCTATTATAATATTCAAATGGTTCTTTATATAAGTGGGACGAAGGGTATACTAAGCAAGCATGAAAAATATTGCTAAAGAATCAACTCCTACAATTTTTACCGGAAGAACTTTGCTCCCCTCATAAAAGGTTGATCCAATTGCACACAAAGAAACTCATTACAAATATACTACTACTAAGCAAGCATAAAAAACAATGCTAAAGAATCGACTCCTACAATGCTTACCGAAGAGCTTTGCTCCCCTTATTAAAAGTTGATCCAGTTGCATACCTAAACTCACTACTTAACAATTCAAAGACCATGAAAAACCATCAACATAATTTTGCATCAACTAATTCGGACTGTAACGTTATAATACTCGTGCTCGATGGGAAAGAACACTGCGTTTACCTGAAGAAAACACGAACCGAATCCAGCTCGTTTCATATTCTTGCCAAATCTATAACAAGGGCAACTGCAAGAAATACCAGATTAATGTTAGTTCAAGAATAAATGATTCCTAAAAGTAACTTTATCAAGAAAAGGAATGAAGCAAGAAAAGTTGGGGCTGACTCTTACCCTACAAAATTTTCACTAAATTTAGAATTTTAATACCCTTGTATAGTTTAAATTTAAGTTAAAAAATGAATTCATTTCGCCTCAATATTTTGATGATGAACATCACATTTCATAGATTGAAAACCTAAACTAATCTGAAAATTTTCAATACCCTTTTCATCAAACCTTGAACTTCCTCAAAAAGGAGGGAAAATTAGATAAAAGTGCAATAAAAGACGACCCAAAAAGAAGATAATCAAATTCACACCCAATTTTTTTAAAAAAAAATTATTATTCAATTAAAAAAAAACACACACACACAAGAAAAAACAAGTACCAGAAGGATTGAAGAGCGAGGCGGCGGTCGTCGAAGCAGTTGTAAAAAACCTCACTTTCCCACATTCGATACACTCCGCCTCCGTTTTGAAGATAAGACCCAATTTCTTCCTCTTCATTCTCTCCGTTCAGCTTACACCATTTCCCCTTCTGCGCCTGCATCGCCACCGTCGAGCACAGCGCGTCGAAATCCAGCACCGCCCCTTCCTTCTTCCCCAGCAAACTCTCCTCCTCCTCCTCCGCCGCCGCCGCCTGTTCGCCGCCTCTCTTCTCCGGCTCCGCCATAATCGTAAAATCGGTCAGCAATTACCTCTGCCGTAAACGGTCGATTATGCTGCGAATTTCGAGAAAGAAAAAAGCAAATCGATTTTTGGTGTTGTGCGCAAAATAACAACACGGAAATAATGGAGCGGATTCCGTTGGGGTATAAAGGCGAGTGAGAAAGAATGGTTGAATGCTGGTTGGCGCCAGTTTAATGTGACGGTGGGCCAACGGTTATATTAACGGCGCTTCGCCCGCCACGTCATTACAGGGAATTTATAATTATTGATTTTTTATTTTTTTTCTTCCAAGTAATGGATTGTAGAATCGGATGTTATGTAGAGATTAGGGGAAATTCAATTTAATGGATGGGATTTTGTTTTAGGTGATAATCTTAATCAGCCAACCCGATATGATCTGTAAATATTGTCTAATTCGAAAAGTGTATAATTGAATTCAATTGGAATTATATATAATAAAAGAAGAAGGTATAATTGAATGATTGGTGTGTAGGAGTATTATTTGGCGCAGGATAATAATTGTGGGGTGGGTAGTGGTGGGTTTTTTATGCTTTCGGCTTGTCAACTATGGATCACTCCAACTTAGCTTTCTTGGATAACATATAAAACAATAGGAAAGGCAATATATGTATTTAGACATGTTTATTTATGTATACTAGTCTATACCTATATAAAAAAGAGTCTTGTGGCAAAATGTATATCGCCTAAAATATCTTATACTCCCTCCATTTCGTTTAAGTTGACTCATTTCTTTTTTGCCTTTTTTGGCACGCTTTTTCACGCTTCAAAATGATGGGTTTTAAAATGGATTTTTGAAGAATTCTTTCTTTTACGGGATAATACGATAGTCGTAGTATCCCGTAAAAGAAAGAATTATTCAAAAATCCATTTTAAAACTCATCATTTTGAAGCGTGGAAAAGCGTGCCAAAAAAGGCAAAAAAGAAATGAGCCAACTTAAACGAAATGGAGGGAGTAATACATTTTAAATTAAGGGTAATAATGTAATTTAAGAATTTTGATATGCTAGGCCATTAATACAGGCTTATTAATCGCCTTATTTGAGCAACTAAGCCAACGTGAGATTTGTTAATTGACATGTTCACTTCTTTCCTTTTCTTTTTCTTCATTTTCCTTTATGTTTTTTCTTGCTTTCATGTTGTTTCTCTCTTTCCTTATATTTTTCGATTGTCTTATGCGATTATTTCTTTTGTTTCCGTCATCATTTGCAATTCATTCCTTCTCAAATATTGCTTGTGGAGAATTCTATTTTTCCATTTTAGGGTTTAATAATTCCCATTATTGTTTAGTATTTTTCAATTAGGATTTATTATCTCAATCAAATTTATCAATCTCAAAATAAAACTTATTAAAATATCAATAATTAGGTTAAAGAGGATGATGCGTGGTATAGTTGATCATGAGTTGGGAAAGATATATACAGAGAAAAGAGACGGAACATTAGATTTTAAAAAAAAATGAATAAAGAGAATTTAGATAGTGGAAAAGAATCATAAATTACATGAGCAGTGAGAGAAAGAAAAATAGAAGGCAAAATGGAAAAAATAGAATAAGGAAAACAAAAATCACACGTAATTTTGACATCTATCTACATTTTTGGAGTTGCATTAAAATGCTACTACAATTTTTGTTAATTGATATGTTCACTTCTTTCCTCTTCTTCTTCTTCTTCTTCTTCTTCTTCTTCCTCTTCCTTACGCTTTTTCTTGCTTTCATGTTGTTTCTCTCTTTCCTTACATTTTCCGATTGTCTTCTGCGATTATTTCTTTTGTTTCCGTCATCATTCACAATTCATTCCTTCTCGAATATTGCTTAGTGGAGAATTCTATTTTCCCATTTTAGGGTTTAATAATTCCCCGTTAGGGTTTAGTATTTTTCAATTAGAATTTATTATCTCAATCAAATTTATCAATCTCAAAATAAAACTTATTTAAACATCAATAATTAGGTTAAAGAGGATGATGCGTGGTAGAGTTGATCATAAGCTGGGAAAGATATATACAGAGAAAAGAGACGGAACATTAGATTTAAAAAAAAAATGAATAAAGATAATTTAGATAGTGGAAAAGAATCATAAATTACGTGAGCAGTGAGAGAAAGAAAAATAGAAGGCAAAATCGAAAAAATAGAATAAGGAAAACAAAAATCACACCTAATTTTGACATCTATCTACATTTTTGGAGTTGCATTAAAATGCTTCTACAATTTGTCTTCACTATTTTAATATTATATAGTAATTTTTATCCATCATGAGATCTTGCACGTTTTCATGGACCAATTGGGATCTTCTATACCCCTTTCGATGTTTCAATTGTGTATCAAATTTTAATTTTTATTAGTTTTATACATTTTTATTCAATAATTTTAATTTATAATGATTTAGTTTAATTTTATAATTATTTTCTAGGATTCACTCATCCAAATTAGGGTTTATAATTAATTTTTAGCATTAAATTTCAATTTTATTAGCTATAATAGGGTTGATAAATCAAAAATCAGGGTATATTATTTTTAAAATTCCATTTTTTAGTTATAAATGTTTATTATAATATAAAAAATTATTTTTATAAAAAAAATATTATAAAACTAATAAATTTTAATGTTTGGTACACAATTGAAACACAATAATTGGTATAGAGGATATCATTCCTTCATGGACGCATATGGGAAAGGGCAAAGAAAATATAATTATGTGTTTACAAATTACAACAATAATCTGTCTATACTATTCCAAACATTGTATATATTTCATATCTTATAAGAACTTTTAAGTTAAAATTAATTTATAAATATTGTAGTAAGTATACATTAAAAATATAAACAAAATATTTTTAACTAATAAAATTTTTCATATTTGGAATACTATATTATAAGATTAGTCCAAAGTATATTATAACCTTAATAAGTTTACCTAATTATAACATATCTCAAATTAAATTTTCTTCTCTACTCATCGAATAAACATAAACGATCTGATCTGTTTTATTTGTCTGAGACGCCATTGATAGCACCTAAGAAAACCTGTTTTTAGGTGTTTTATATCTAGTATTCACTTTTGGTGGTTTTGGGGTTTATTAAATAGTTTCAACACTAAAAAACATGAAGGAAAAAAAAACTAAAAAAGTAGTAAATGAAACTAAAAAAGCTTGGGGAAAAAAAACATGAAATTGACACTAAATAAGCATAAAATCAGTATTAAAAAAACATGAAATCAACATGTGGTAAGTTTTTTTACGTTTTTTTAGTATTAATTTTATGCTTTTTTTAATATTGATTTCATGTTTCATTAATGTTGATTTAATACTTTTTAAGTTTTGATTTCATGCTTTCGCTAGTTTTTTTATTGTGAATTTCATGCTTCTATAATATTGATTTCATGCCTTTTTAGTGTTGATTTCAGCACTAAAAAAGCATAAAAATTAACACTGAAAAAAAAGTTAAACTAACACTAAAAGGGCATGAAAAAATTAAAAGAACCATGAAATCAACACTAAAAAAGCATTAAAAATTAAAAGAAGCATGAAATTAACACTAAAAAGTATAAAAAAAAAGTTAAAGAATCATTAATTAATACTATAAAAGCATGAAATTAACACGATTAATACTAAAAAAGCATGTAAAGAATTAAAAGAACCGTGAAATTAACACTAAAAAAGCATGAAAAAAATAATTAAAAGAATCATGAAATCAACATTTTTTTGAGCATGAATATTATTTGATAATTTAAAAAAAATATATATTTTCTTGGCATTATAACACGCTTCATTATAAATCATTACAAAAATTTTATACATTATAATACACTTCTATTTAGACGAAAAATGAGCATTAATAAAACACATGGTTTAACATTAAAAAAAAATGTTTTAGTTTAACTAAATAGAAGAATATGATTGAACATGGAGTAAAAGAGAGAGAAGATTCAAAGCAATTTCCCACAAAATAATCGTAAATGAATATGCATAAATTAACATATATAAATCCCGCAAGTATAGGAGCCGGTTTTAATTTTAATGAACCGGACCAAAATATCCTCAAATCTATTTGGTAAGCAGTTATTTCGAATTTATATATCTAATTTACAACCCTTAGATCTACTTAAATGAAAGGATCGGATTAGTTCTTAGTTCTCATGAAAAAAAAGGTTCTCACATGAACCACACTCTCTCTCTCTCTCTCTCTATATATATATATATAGACAAATTTAATGTAGTTAAGCATGCAATATAATGATTAGCTAAATGACTAAGGAAATTCAATTTTCTACTTCATTGTTAATCTAAAATAAATAAATTCAAATTTTAGAATTTCGCATATTCTTTTTCCAAGGGAAAATAACTCTACTTACTATAGAGATTTGAGCACACGTCCATCGGCGATGATACGTTTCATACTGCAAGAAGATTTGTAAAAACTTATGGTCGAGGAAAAGTAAATATTACAACCATAGAATTTCAAATGATGGACATGGTAGATGTAAGAAATGAATTGGTGACTGAATCGGTTGAATACTTAAATCAAAATTGAAGAAACAAGAGGAAAAACTAATTGTAAAGTCTAGGAGGGGAAGGAAGAGAAAAAATAACTATAGAGTTGTCGGATGCTGCTTCATTTTAAGGCTCAAAGGAAGAAGATGAAAAATCGATTAAAAAGCCAAAACGAGAAAGAAAGAACTAGAAAACTACAGAGTTCCAGACAGCTAAAGTGCAAGATAAGAAAATAAAAAAATCACAAGGAAGAAGAACGAGGACTACATTCAAATTCCAAGTATATAAATACATGAAAATAAATACAATTTAATTTCAATAATTTTTCGTAAGCCAAATATTATTTTAAACTTTTAAAAAATAACAATTATGATATATTTTAGATTCAACGTGCAAGGCACATTAGAGCACTCCCAATGGAGAGCCCAAAAAGTGGGCTCTCTCTCCCACTTTTCTGGCGGAGAGAGCCCACTCTCAAATCGAGCCCCAGTGGACGGGCTCACTCCAATTTTTTTTTAATTTTTAATTTTTAATTCAAAATTTTAATTTCAATCTTTATTTCGATTTCGATTTCGATTTTTATTTTGATATTTAGCTAAGTATTTTATTTATAAAATTTAATTCAAGAAATTAAAATTTTGAATATTATTTCATTTATTGAATTAAAATAACGAATTAAGAATCTTAATTATAAATAATTTTATTTCAATTTGAAAAGCAAAATTTTATAAGTAAAAATAAATAAATAAACGAAATTTATATAAATAAAAAATTATATAAAATTTTAATTAAATTAAAAAAATTGATTACATAACAGAAGACCAAAAAAACAAAAAACAAAAAACAAAAAAAAGAAAGAAAAAGGAGCGAAACTGGAAGAAAAAAGAAAAGAAAAATCAAATTTAAAAAAAAAATAAATTAATGCCCGGCTAACGTCATAATGATGTCAACCCGGACTCGCTGCTTGTTCTCTACTCCGAGACAGCCCACACCGAGCTCGGCCTCCCCAGTGGTGTTGGGGCTTCCTCGGCGGCGGCGAGGGGGGAGCGAGCCCGCCCCATTGGGAGTGCTCTTACACCTGCTAGTAACTTAAAAAATAAGGCAATTCCATGTGGTAAAAGGCAATCTGTTATGCATGATGATTTAGAGTTGATGTTATTTCCCACCAAGTCCGATTATGGTAATTCCATGTTGGACTTGGGAAGAATGAAAGAAAGAAGAGGGTCAGAGAATACTCCCTCCAATGGCGAATTTGGGGGGTCTGGTAGCGGCTGAAGCCCCCATCCCACTATATTCATGGATTTTTATGTATAAATTTATGTGATTTTGAATAAAATTTAGAGATAGCCCCCTCTCTATGATGGTTGTCGGGACTAAATTATGACTATTTTAGTATAATTTAACATATAATGAGCGAAACAATATCAAATAATGTCGTTTCACTAAAAATTATATAATAGAAAATAACTAAAAGAAACATTTGTCAAGCTAACAAAAAGTATGAAACAAATCTCTTTTTATTAACTGAAACATAGGCCCCTTGGGAAAAAATGTCTAGATTCGCCACTGACTCCCTCCATCTACGAAATATGTATTTAATTTTTTTCGGCATGCATCTCAGTGTGTCGAAAAGTAGATGCTTGGGACCTAAATTTTATCCTAACATTTACTTTTCGACACATTAAAACGTGTGCCGAAAAAAATCAGATACATATTTCATGAACATATGGAGTATTTATGAGGATTGGGAAATGGAATTTACCCGGCCTTTGAAATAATTTAAATTTTTCAACATAGTACACCGGAAAATTCTTTATCTTTAGCTGTTATGGATCGGACCTAAATGTACTTAATTATTAGAGCTGTCAAATTTGGCCCGAAAAAGCCCGGCCCGACAGGTAGTCTCGGCCCGCCCGTAGTTTGGGCAGGCTTGGGCTATGAAATTTATGGCTCGTAGAAATTTTGGGCCGGCCCGACCCGACTCGAGACACTCAAAAGCCCGACGGGCTTGGGCGGCCCGATTATTTTTACACTATAATTTTTGTCATGGGCCGGGTTTGGGGATTAATTTATGTGGCCCGATGAAATTTTGGGCTAGCCCGAGCCGACCCGACTTTTGTCTCAAACCCGATGGGCTTGGGCCGGCCCAACCCGAGCATTTGACAACTCTATTAATTATATACCCCAATTCTATGAGTAATGCTGCCCACCGTGGGCATACTTGATGAGTCAACGGATGACGTGACATTGGAATGTATAAGGAAATTAATAAAAACCTTATCAAAAATAATTAAACCATACTATAAAAAAATTAAACCTTAACATAAAAAACTAAATCCTAAAAGAAAAAATTGTAAACATGGCACTGACACGTCACCGGTGGACACATTAGGAGAGCATTTCTACCAATTCTATATATAATCTCTTTGAATTGCTTTAATTTCTCTGTCGAGGTTAAATAGTATTGGGCTTTGTCAATGGGGCCGTGTGGCGCTTTCTCTTCATGTGATGTGGCTTCGCAAAAAAAAATAAAAATATATTAATCGTGTGGGCTAATTTGGCACAAAACGAAAAATCAGATTAAATTTTATAAAACAAATTAAATTCTATTGAAAATACCCAATATGACACTGCCATATCAATATCAATGAAGCGTTTCTTTAGAACGGTCGCCGCATAGTTATTTTATGAAAGGTCAATATTACTGCATCCAACTTAGGTTATATTACAGCATATAATACAATATTATTTTATGAAAGGTCAACATAGGGTTTTTTTTTTTAGTATAATAATAATAATTAGCCTTTGAAGACAAATAAATCAGTTTCTCAAAAAAGAAAAAGAAAAAGAAATTAAGAATTCAATATAGTGCTGACTTGGCATCCAAATAAGCAATGAAACGGTCCTACTCGACTTTCCGTCGCCGGATTTTTGCTCTTGGGCTATTAGTTCACTAAGAAGGTCAAAGTATAGACTATTTTTGATATTTTTGAAAGTTCAGGCCATAAAATAACTATGCGGCGAAAGTTCAGGCCATAATGTATATTTAACCCTTAAATTTTGGATACAACTGCATGTGTATATACTAAAATAAACTCCTTCCGTCCAGTTAAGTCCATTTATTTACAAAAAAATAAAAATAAAAATTGTATATATTGTGAGAATGTGGTGAGTCTATAATTTTTGAAATATATATATATATATTTTTAAATATAAAAATATAAAACAAGACAATTATATTGGGATCAATTGTGAATTTATCTACAAATATATAATTACGGGGTAGTACTACTAGTAGTTAGTTACTTCTCATAATATCCCGTAAAAAAAAATATTTTAAAATTATATTTTAAAATCCGTACTATGTTTTGATAGAGACGCGTGCCGAAAAATCAAAACGGAACTAATAATATAACGGGATGGACGTAGTAGTATCGACGTTGTGATTACTCTACTTTTGAACATAGGTAGATTAGATTCCCGTGCATTGCACGGCCGCTGTGCTGTGTTGGATTGAAAGAAGGGGAATATTGTAGCACGTGTCTTCTGGAAATGGATAGGCTTTCACTGTCAGAAGGTGGAACATTGTTTCGTCCCTGTAACGCTGGGATATTTTCTGCTGCTACGCATCCTCTCTTCGCTGTTGCGGCAGAGGTCATTGAAATATCAAATTTGTCCTTCCGTGTTCGTATTTCGAAACTTGACAATTTACATTTGAAATCACCTAATTAGTAATTAGTCCACTAATTATTTGAGCAATTGTTATGTGAAATATTTGCCAATGAATAATTTTATTTAATTAGGTAGTAATAAAATTGCATAGTGTTATTAATAAAATTTTAAAAACTTGAAAATTTAGTTTTTTTCTATTATGGGTATATCACTAATATAAATAGATTATTAGTTATTTGAATTTAATTTTACAATTCTTCTAATAAAATTTATATTTTTATAAAAAAATTTATATGCTGATAAAAATTAAAAAAACATTGTTATTACCAAATGGGGAAATAAGGAAGGTAAGAAGAAAATAGCGGAAGACTTCAGGAAGAATACTACTAGTACTAGTAGAAGCATATTCTAAGAAAAGATACTGGAAAGCGGCATCAAAGGATTCTTGAAGCATAAAAAGTCAACGAGGTGCAGGTTGAAAATTACATACACCGGAAACATCTGATTGCTGTCATTCACCTTTCTCGTTCGAGAGCGAATTCACACTGTCCCCCGCAAACGCGAGAACGAAACTAGTCATCGAAAATTCAAAATCAACTCCGTTTCAGCTACTAATCGAAAACCCTAATTCCATTTTCACCCCAAATCACACTCACTGCATGGCATCACCGCAGAAACCTCGGAAGGAAAACGACCGCTCCCCGGCCGCGACTCTACACCAGCCCGCTTCTCCTCGCTTCCCCTCCGGAACTCCCACCGCCGGCGCCCAGCGCAAGATCGCCATCGCCGTAGATCTCAGCGACGAGAGCGCCTACGCTGTCAAGTGGTCCGTACAGAATTATCTCCGGCCGGGCGACGCCGTCATCCTCCTCCACGTGCGCCCCACCTCCGTCCTGTACGGCGCTGACTGGGGCGCCGTCGACGTCTCCGCCGACACCACCGACGAGAAATCGCAGCAGAAGCTGGAGGACGATTTCGACAATTTCACCACCAGCAAAGCGAATGACCTGGCGCAGCCGTTGGTGGAGGCGCTGATTCCGTTCAAGATCCATATCGTGAAGGATCACGATATGAAGGAGAGGCTGTGCTTGGAGGTTGAGAGGCTAGGGCTGAGTGCGGTGATCATGGGGAGCAGGGGATTCGGAGCGGCGAGAAGGAGTAGTAAAGGGAGGTTGGGGAGTGTGAGTGATTACTGTGTGCAGCACTGTGTGTGCCCCGTTGTCGTGGTGAGGGCGCCGGATGAGAAAGATGCGGATTCCGATGAAGTAAACGGGGGTTCGGCAAAGTCAGTAGATAAGGATGCATCTGGTCTAGAGCCAGTGCCCGAAGAGGAGGAACCAGTCTATCTTGATGCTTCTGATCACAATGCAGGTATACTATAAGCTTAAAATTTGGTTGAGATATTTAGTTTTTACTCAACAAGAGTCTTTGCAGCTTTCTTTTTTATACAATGTGTATAGTTTAAGTGAAGTAATAAGGGGAAGCTGAGTTTGGCTACGAGATTGATTTCGTTTGACTTTGATATGTGAGTTAGTCAAAGATGAGTTTTGTTACTAGAATGTGCAATCTAGCAAGATGGAAAAGTTGTGACTTGCATTTGAAGTTAGACTTTGATTTCCTTAGTATGAGGATAAGTCTTATAATCACCTGAGATGGAATGAAATTAAGATAGATAACAGACTCTTAGGTACTAGAGGTTATTAGGCTCTGTAAATCTTAGTAGAATCAAGAGCATTTGAAAATAATGGACCTAAGTCAACGAGCTTGTAGGATATTTTGCAGCCAAAAAAAAAAAAAAAAAACAGAAGGAGACTATTAGCACTTGTTATCGGCAGTTTCTCTGTTCTATAGAGATAGATGGATATTAATGTTCGTTTAGAGCTAGAAGATCTAACTTGGTCAGTGAAGCATATGTTGGTCATCTGTTGATTAAACAAAGAAATATTATGTATTAGCACAAAGCAGACTATAAGGCTTTCTTGAACTAAGTTGAGTTGAAAGTTTTAAATGCATGCCTCCATGAGGGAGCTATGAAATATGGGGCTCGGTCTCTAATATTTATCAGTGACCAAAGCGTAGACAATGGTACTTGATGCGTCAATGTAGCTCTTCTTTTAAAATTAGCATGCTGTGATGACAACAAAGTGGTAGCAGCTATTAAAACACATGTTATACTGCTGAAATTGTTAGAGAAACTAATTTTCCTTAAAAAATATAAGTGATCAGTTCTAGTGTTGGACTCCGGCTTACTAAATCATTTGAAGATTAGACTCCTTTGAGATCGCAGTTCTGGAATTATTAGAATTCCCTGAAAAGAATAGAGCTTGTTAGCTGCTTATGCAAATTTTAGCTGTTAATGGAGAATCGTCTCAAAAACTTGATGAAAGCTGAATTATATTGTCATTTATTCCCAACTCAGATTAAGAGAAGGCGTGGTCATTGCTTTATTTTTATGAAATGTTGAGTAATATATGCTCAGATTAGACTAGAAATGGTAGACTCTGGTTATGAAATTTAACTGATTCCATCCTGATACTTACTAAAAAAAGGTGTTTTTGTTTTTTTTGTTTTTAAATAATTAAACAAGAAGTCATTATTAACAAATTCCCACAATATTTTAGGTTTGAGATTAGATCGGGTAAACTAGCATAATACTAGAGGCTGTGATTGGAGATGGCGCACAACATAAGCTAATGTGTGTAAATGTCTTGTGTAACATGCTTGAACGTAATTGAATACTGATGCTGCAGCCTACGAAATCCCATACAAGTTATCTTGAAAATACTACTTTTTGCTGATTGCTACCTTATGCTTGTTCTTCTGCATATGCATGACACATCAATATTATCTTTTAAAGTGAAGAACTGGGGAGGAATTTATAAATGGAGGGTAGTGGAAAAGAGATTTCAGAAAGATTACTGGAAATTTGTTTACATTGAACCTACGACACTTTCAAAGAGTTGTGGGAAGGGAAGGGGAAGTGGTACGTAGATTTAGTGATTGTGTTTTTCAATTTAAGAGACTAGCTTAGCTCCTTGGAAGAAAAGACGATTATTCCCTTTCTGTATATGGTCTGGTTTGGAGCTAAGTTGTTTAGCTTTTGCACTATGTAGATGTGGAGAAGACTTCTTGAGCTGATGACTGGAGAGGGTGTTTTTCCTTCCCTGAGACAAGAAAATGATCACCATGGATACTTTTTTGTGTAAGAGAGATGTGTCGAGGTCTTTCTTCGTGCTTATGCTTTGGCTGCTGTATTTTCTCTCGTCTGAGGTTGGAAATGTTAATCATTGCTGATGAGTTTCCTTGTTATGTTTTACAAATGTTGTGCTGTGCTTTTAATGTGAATGTAAGTTTCTATCTTTCCCAACTGCTTCGCACACACACTTCCATTTCATTTCATCTAATGGAGATTATACTAAAGTTATAATACTTCTTTCCTCTATTTTATGTTTCTCCATCCTGCTCCCATCTCATTCTGCTTCTTCTTTCCTTCGTTATTTGGTGGAAAGATGCCTTTTGACTATTTCCATGACCCAAGGAAAGAAAACTTTGAGGGAATCTAGACTTTTCGAAATTATATATTCCCTCCGTTCACGAAAATTTATGTTTCTAGCTAGATTTGGGGTTTTGTAATGATAGATTTAAAAATGGATTTTTGGAGTGTTATTTTTTTTTTAGTAGTAAATACTGTGAGTGTCGTAATAACCTATAAAAAAAATTATACTTCAAAAATCTATTTTTAAAACTATTATTGCAAAACTCAAAATCAGTTAGAAAATTGAATCTAATTTTCGTGTACGGAGGGAGTAATAATTATGTTATTGTATCCTTTTAAAAAATAATCTATTTTATTCTCAAATTTTCTTTTCTTTCGAATTTGACAAAAATACTATTGAACTATTGAAGTGGGGATGTTATTTTATACTCCTTCCGGCTCAAGATTCGTGAGATATTTCTTTTTGGCATTTTCAGCACGTATTTCCACGCTTCTCGTTGATGAGTTTTAAAATGAATTTTTGAGGTATTTTTCTTTTTACGGGATACTACAAGTGTCATAGTATCCCGTAAAAAGAAAAATACTTCAAAAATTCATTTTAAAACTCATCAACGAGAAGCGTGGAAATGTGTGCCAAAAATGTCAAAAAGAAAGGTCTCATGAATCTTGAGCCGGAGGGAGTACACGATAACCAAGGAAGGTAATTAAGTGATGAGTGGAAGGTATAATAAGAGGTGTCATTAGCCCATAATGAGTGAAATGTATAATAGAGGGTTCGGGCTAATTTTGGCCCAAAAAATAAATGTCCCTTATTAAATGGGATAGCCTTATTAGGAAATTGTCCCATGTTCAATGGGACGAGGGAGTATAATTTTACCTTTCTGTTTATATTACGTAGTAGGTTTTTTTTTTTTTTTTTTTTTTGGAAATTCGTGTTGATCTTGGGAGAAAATTTACGGAATCGATGGGAGTAATATTTTCCAATAATGCAGCAAACAAAATGGTACGCCACAGTTTATGGGCATAATTATGGGATTCTATTCCCCCACTACTGAATCTCCATTACATCATTACTTAAAAGTTAAAACAATGATAATAAACTGCAACCAACTTGCTAATTGTATAATCATAAATCATAATGCTGCTTATTCTGCAAATGGGGTGTTGTGTTACGCACGTGGTCGTGTCGGTCGTGATTCATTTTTTAATTTACAGTCCATAATTGGAACGTCAATAGTTTATTATTGATAACTAAAATAGTCAATTATTATCTGCAATTTCATGGTCGATTTATTTAGTTGCAATCTCTAACTGTGAGGTGGAAAGGCACACAACCAGAGGTCTCTTACTCTAATCCATTTACTTATTCTTTCGTACGTGATCTACGAAGGAATATGGATGTTACGATAAAACTTAAATATCACTTGATATAATGTACTTCATTATTCAAATTAGACTAAAATTTCATTTTAATATATACTTTTTGGTACACTAAAATACGTGCTGAAAGATTAATTACGTATAACAATTGACTGACGGATGGAGTATTTTTTAGCAAAATAATGCCAAGAATATAATAATCAGTACTTCAACAGTTCACGGATACTTATGTGTAATTTGGAGAGTGCACAAAATCGTAATGGACACGTGTCGGAATGAGAGAGACATCAATTTCAAAGTATTGATAATTGTCCGAATAGAAATGAGGAGAGTAGGTTCATGCATAAATCCCAACTAGAATTGGCACGACATGCTTTGATGTTGAGGTTTGAGTACTCATCAATTCGTGACCGTTCAATATTATCGGTTTTCATTTCACGTGGACTTCTTTATTTCCTTTTTCATCAATTAAAATAATACCCTTTTTTTGAAATAAAATAAAATAAAAATAATACTTAAAGATAGCGATTGTTAGCGTCCGGTATGATGCGGCATGTGGAGGTGGAATTTGGATTGGTCGAATGGAGATTCTTATTTGATGCTATCTATATCCATCACTCTATTCAACTTTAAAGAATTTTTTATTTATTTATTTTTGAATACAAATTTAAGGAATTTAGGACATGAGTAATGTGAGTCACACACCGTACCCATTTACCAAGAATGATACTTCCTCTGTTTTAAGATGGTTGACACGTTTTTTTTTTTTTTTTTTTTGCATAGATTTCCATACTTCTCGATGATGAATTTTAAAATAATTTTTTAAAGTATTTTTTTATTTACGGGATACTACGATACACGTAGTATCTCGTAAAAGAAAATATACTTCAAAAATTTATTTCAAAATCCATCATCGAGAAGCGTGAAAATACGTGCCAAAAAGAAAGGAAAAGAAACGTGTTAACAATCTTGAAACAGATGAAGTATAAATTATTACGAGTTATTGCAAATCTTGGTCAAACTATATTAATTTCTGCATCTTGAATTTTCATACATTTTTGATTTTTTCCCATCCACTAGTATTTTGTCACAACACTCATCAAACATTTTTTCTCTTTAAGATACAGAGCACTTATTTTTAGTCAACCTCATGTAATGCACTGTCCCATGGCTGATTAATTCTTGGGCACAAATCAAGATTTGTAGGGAAACTTGCCTTGATTACAGATTACCCCACTTATTTTAGGTGCCTATCTTGTCACTACTTTATGGTTATTTTTTTTAATTAATTAATTAATTATTGAGCATCAGTGCAAGTGGGATATATATATTCTTGAACTATGTATGTGACTGGTAAATTAAAGGCAAAGGAAAATTCATTAAGCATAAGACTGAACTGCTTAATTAAGTACAATTATAAGTACAATTAATTAGAAATTTAAACATGATTATTTCTTGAAGCTTTTCTCTTCCTTCCATCCTCTGCTATCGCCACCTCCACGATCTCACCTTTTTTCCACCATTCTCCTCTTCCTCCCTTCCATTTACCTGAGAATAATAATAAAAAAGAGCAAAAACCATCAAGTTTTGGCTGAAATTAAGAACAAAAACGTTGAAGGAGAAGACAAGAAAAAGGCATACATGGTTAAAGAAGCTAACATTATCTTCACTACTGGAGGCGAAAAGGCCATCTCTTATCGCAGAGGATTCTTCACTACTGTAAGAAAGCGAAGTCGAAGCAGAAGCCGAAGAAGAAGATGGAGGTAAAGACAAAGGCACAACTTGATTCTCACCATCATCATCTTCTTCTTCATCTTCATCTTCATCTTCATCTTCATGAGCCAGATCACCATTTTCGCTCTCATCATCATCATCATCATCTTCGTCTTCGTCTTCATCTTCAGTAGCTTCTCTGTTATCACAGGCCTCACACACGGAAACAGTCGGGCCGAGCTTCGGGCCGGAGCCGGTCCACGGCGTCGGAGACTGGCAAGAGTTGCAGAGGAGGGTTCTGGTGTGCTTCGCCACAAGAAAGTTGGCTGCGTGGACCCTCGAATCGCAGTCCCAGCACAAGCTCGCTTTGTCGGATTCACAGTACATTCTTGCAACCTTGCTGCACAGCTCGCATTTCTTCATCTTCTTCTCCTTTGAATAATGGGATTCTTTAAATTTAAATTTATGCAGCTCGACACTTGCTTTATATGGTGCTTGCTCCCCTGGTATTGCGGCTGAAACAGAGGGAACAAAAAAAGGAAGGAAAAAAAAAAGGAAAACAGGGGAAAGGAGAGGAAAGGGTGCAAGTTGGAGAGTGTGATTGTGGGCAAAAGGCAAAGTAGTATGTGTTAGTGTGTGTGGGGATTTGTAGGGGTGAAATCTTTTGCACATAGAGCTACCCCACTTTCTTTGTGAGGGAAGAATTGGTTTAGGGTTTTTTTGTCTTTTGCTCAATATTAAATTACTATTAATCAAGACTGAGGCTGAGATGATGAATAAAATAAGGAGTTTGGAGATTTTAGTGGCGTGTGCTTATTTTGCGAGTTGTAAGTGTTAATATAATCCCGAAATGATTAAGAATAATGTCAGAAATGAGTGCAGTTAAAACAAAGGAATGGGTGTAAGTGTAATATAATCAAGAAATCAGTGCGAGGTGAAACAAAGTAATGGGTGCAAGTGTAATATAATTAAGTTGTTGTCGTTTCGCAAAGGAGTGGGATTAGTGGGCCTTTGATGCGATGCGACCACATTTTCAATTTTGGGCCTACTTACGTATTAAATAATTTGTTCACTGGTTTACTTATTTATTTATTTTTTTTTATCAGTAAAATAAAAGAGTTTTATTTAGCAGGCACCAGAGGTGCTGAGCAATTACAAAACATTCCACAGGTGCTTCAAGCTATTCGCTGCCCAAAGGGAGTAACTAATACCTTGATCGGCATTTCCTTTAACAACGCACCAACTCCAAAACCTACACTTGAGCTCCATTTCAATCTTTCTTAAAAAACCCAATCTTTTCCTTCAAACAACACTGCATTTCGCCATTTCCATATCGTATAGATTACGCAAGTCCACACCCCCCCCATCAACTTGTCCACCTTACCCTTACCAATAAGAGACATAAAACATCTCCGATGCCTCTCGATATCTCCCGGCGCAGCCCAAGACGAACCAGACCAATCAACCACCTTATTCCAAAGTTGTTCGACCACTGGACATGAAAGAAAAAGGTGTTGCGCCGTCTCTACCTCAACGTTGCAGTAGCAGCAAAGTTGATTGGCATTCGCAGCAGCATTGCGTTTAGCCAAATTGTTCATCGTAGGTAACCAATCCCATAGGAGTCTCCAAGCCAAGACTTGAGCCTTGTACAGGGCCTGATCTCGCCATACGCTTCTAAAATTGATCGAAGACAAGGCCGTCACACTGTGATTAGTAGCAGCGACTCGTCTACGCTCCACCAACTCAATAAAAGCCGACTTCACCGAATTTTTTTTGTTTCCAGGTCACTGGTTTACTTAATTTCTTTCACCGAATTCTACTATTCACTCTGTCCTTCATTTATTGATACTCTTACTATATTAGGACGTCATCTATTTACTGAATCTTATATTTTGGGTCGTAGACCTCACAATCTCTTTAACACTTTAACATTTTATCACTCTATTTTTTAACACTTTAACACTTTAATACTATTAAAAAAATTAGATGGACCCACAATTATTTCACTTTAACACATTAATTTATTACTATATCATCAAAATACAAAAAAATATATGCCCAGAAATTTTGGTTCACTAAATGGAGAACGGATGGAGTATTTACGATTTATATTTGGGTCATTTCACAAAACAAAAACAAAAAAAAAATCTCAAAAATCTCAAAGGTAAGAAGATACTCCTACTCCTATGGTTTAAGTTGAATAATTATTGGACCTGTACACGTGAACAAAGGATTGAGGATTCTAATTCGGGACGTTGATGATGCCCATGCTTACTCTAGAAGAAACCAAACTAAACCAAACCAAACCAAATTATTTGATGACAAAATATAATATCCAATTTTGTTGGCGATAAGTGGTGGTGGTGGTCACGTAACAATCCATCTCATGCGATTCCAAATGCATGCCAAAAACGTCAAAAACACACTATAATGCGTACAATGCTCTGTCAACCGTTAAAAGTGCAGCTCAGTTGGTAAGACGCTTACACTCTTTCTGGATTCGGATTCTCTATTGCCTAATGGTGTGACATACTCTATTGCACTGTTATATTATTGTCACATGTCCACAATATTTCAAAAACCAGCAATAATTAAAATTTTCCATAATGAAAAATGAGTAGTTTTGGAAATATTTTAAACACATGACAATCATCTAATGATGCAATAGGGGATGTTACGCCGTTAGACAATAGGAGATCTAAATCCACTCCTCCTACCAATAAGTCGGAGGTTCGAGTCACCTAAAAAAATAAAACGAGGAATCGTTATTGATCCTTCATTTCAAAAGAAAAAAAAAACGTGCATATTTTTTTTTCCATTTCTTGATAAAAATTAATATTGGAATAATTATCTTATTGGATTGGGCCGATCTAGCTTTTTTTGGATAGCCATGGGCCCAATATTCAATTCTTCGGCTCTAACTTGTAACCAGAATTAAACCAGTTGTTTCTGAATTTTTCTTACTCCCAGAAAACAGAAAAAAAAAAAAAAAAAAAAAAAGGAACTTTGAGCTGAGTCTTCACCAACATTCATAAACCTGAAACTTGATTTCCGTTAAATTATGTTGTGATGTTTCTGTTTCTCGACCAAAGAGAAATATGGAAGGGAATGGATATTGTCGGAGTTTTGGTGGGGCGTCGGCGATCTGTGTGCGGATGGCGGCACAGACGGCGACGGTGGGAGCAGCCGGTGGTGGCTGAGGGCAGGTGGAGAGGCGGCGGCCTCGTCGATCGGAGAGCAGTGCTAGATACGCGCCGGCTGGATTTTGTCGGCGGATCTTAGTGAATTTTCCCTCGGATTGATCAATTAATGCTGGTAAGTCTTCAATTCTTGTTTTATTTAAAACATTAGAAAACAAAATTAACGTGTGAAACGAGATTAGGAAAAGAAGAAAGCCGGTTGGAATTGAATAATTTTAGAATTGAATAATTTTATGAGTTGCTCCCAAGGCGGTGAGCTGCATTTTGTAGATGAGAGAGAGAGTGCACATGGCAGTGAAGTGCTAAAGTTTAGGGCTTTCTGTTCAATCTATTTCAACGGTTGAAGAAACATTAATAAAATTAATCGATTTTAAGCGGTGGGGTGGGGCCTCATCCTCTTACGTACTACATCCGTTCCGTTTGAGACGTTACGTTTATACCTCACATCTATTCAAGAACTGTAACGTCTCGAACGGGACGGAGGGAGTAGTATTCATAAACTGGTAGCAGTCCTTCTTGCTTTAGGTGGTATGGAACAGATTAATGCAAAGTGAAAGAAACAAGGAAGCTTCACTCACATGTGAACAAAATACAACTGTTTTACTTTGCGACAAGATAGAAATCCAATCCCTATCTACCCACTACTCCACTAGTACTTAAATATAATGTACAAACTTTAGTTTCCTAAACATTTCAACTTGCTTGGAGCCATCATTACGTTTTCAAAGTCTATAAAATGAAACGAGGCAGAAACTTCCAAGTAGAAGGAGAGGGAGACTGCCATTGTTATTGTTAGTACTATGTATTAGCTTCAGTTTCTTTCCTTTTCTTTCCCTTCTTTGTGATGTCATTAGCTTGATTCTTCTGTAGCATAGAGCCAAAATGGCGTTCTCTTCAACCAGAAACATTCACAAAAACCCGACACGTTTTCTTGAATTCTTCATTGTAGTACTCTTCATTCCATGCCTGGGTTCGTGTATGGAAACAGACACCATTAAAACGAGTGTGATGATTGAAGATCCTGAGACGATCGTGTCGAGTGGAAAGATCTACAGGCTCGGTTTCTTCAGCCCCGTTAATAGTACTAACCGGTATATGGGAATCTGGAATAATGTGTCTCAAGAATCTGTTATATGGGTTTCCAATAGGAATAAGCCTCTCATTAATGATTCCTCTGGGGTCATTACCATATCCGAGGATGGCAATCTTGTTCTTATGAGTTCGAAGAAGGAGATTCTTTGGTCGTCGAACGTGACGAATCTTTTGAAGAACACAAGTGTTCAGCTTCTTGATTCTGGGAATCTTGTGTTAAGGGATGACTCAAGCGGGCGCGTATTATGGGAGAGTTTTAGGCATCCTGCTGATGCTTTCGTGCCAACGATGAAAATCACTGACAATAAGCAAACAGGGGAGAAGGTTGTACTAACTTCATGGAGCACTCTGGAGAATCCAGACTATGGAAATTTCACTGCTGGGATTGAAGCTTCAAACATCCCGCAAGTCTTCATATGGAATGGGAGTCGACCCCACTGGAGAAGTGGTCCGTGGAATGGTCTGATTCTTACTGGAGTGACGGACATGTATGCCGCGTATCGTGATGGATACAGTTTCACTAGAGAGGATGATGGCACCGTCTCGTTTACTCGAGCTTATTATGGAAAGCTCTTGATGAAAATCATCTTGAAGCCGAATGGAAGTTTCGTTCAGACAATGTGGGACGAGGCCAGTAGGGATTGGAATGTGACGTGGGTTGCTCCAATTGATGTTTCTGATGTTTATGGTGCTTGTGGGCCATTCGGAAACTGCAACTTGAGGTATTCTCCTATGTGCAGTTGTCTGAAAGGATACGAACCCGTGAATAAACAAGAATGGGTTAAAGGGAATTGGAGTGGTGGATGCGTGAGGAGGAGGGCCCTGCAGTGTGACAGAACTGATAATTCTAGTGATAAAAGCAGAGGAGATGGATTCTCGAAGCTCATGAATGTTAAAGTTCCTGACTTTTATGAGGTGACAGTAGGTGGTGTGAAAGATGAATGTGAAGGTCTGTGCATGAGAAATTGTTCATGCATAGGATATTCTCATGATCCTGGTATTGGTTGCATGTTCTGGAAGGATAGTTTAATTGATGTTCGACAGTATCCCAGTGGAGGTTCGGATCTGCATGTGCGCGTAGCGTATTCAGTGTTAGGTACTTATTTCCCTCACAAATTGTTACTATTATTTCCACTATCTGTGGCTTCATGTCTAAGGCTAAGTTGATCTTTACTTTGTTCATGCTTTGTTGGTAGAACGTACCTTTAGATTTTTTTTATTGTTTTAGATGAGAAAAGGGACCTGAAAGTGATCATCGTAGTCCCAGTGATCGCTGGATTTGCAGTTATATCCATTGGCATACTTGCTTTCTGGTTATGGAGGATTAAGAGAAAGGGTAAGGAAAAAAAAAGTGCATCATTTTCATGTGCTGTATTTTTTTTATTTTTTTTTGGAAATGATGCTATTTCTTTTTGGTGAATTAGGAACTGAAAGAAAACGCAAGAAAGAAGGTTATCCATCGGATTCGAGTGAGATGGTGCTAAGTGATAAATTGCCATCGTATAGCTTTGAGACAATTGCAAAAGCTACTGATAGTTTTGACGCGGCTAATTTGCTTGGGAAGGGCGGTTTTGGGCTCGTGTATAAGGCAAGCCACTTCTTTATCTTGTAAATATCTACCATTTTCCACAACTTCTTGAAAAATTATATTCGGGATTTGTTATTCATTGTTTAGGGAACATTGACAAATGGGAAAGAAATCGCAGTGAAAAGGCTTTCGAGAGAATCTGGACAAGGGTTGCAAGAATTCATGAATGAAGTGGTTGTGATCTCCAAACTGCAGCACAGGAATCTTGTGAGTTTGCTAGGATGCTCCGTGGCAAGAGAAGAAAAGATGCTGATTTACGAATTCATGGCCAATGGAAGCCTAGACGTGCTTCTTTTTGGTCGGTTGATCTCGATTTATGAATCAATTCATAACAGCATGTCGTAGTATTCATCCGTATTAGTTTGTTTGATGTTAATCTGGTAATGCAGATCCACCCCAAGGAATCCTGAACTGGGAGCAACGTTTCAATATAATGCAAGGTGTAGGCAGAGGCCTCCTCTATCTCCACAGAGACTCTCGATTGAGGATAATTCACAGAGATTTAAAGCCAAGCAACGTGTTGCTAGACGCGAGTTGGAATCCGAAAATCTCAGATTTCGGGATGGCCAGAATATTTGGAGGAAGAGAAGATCAAGCCAATACTGCTAGAGTCGTTGGAACATAGTAAGCTGCAGTGAATTTCAATTTTGATCCGTTGATTCCACTTTTTAATGATTAGAAACAAACTTAGTACATGGTATTTCTGCAGTGGATATATGGCCCCTGAATATGCAATGCGAGGGAGATTTTCAGAGAAAACGGATGTGTTCAGCTTTGGCGTACTAGTGCTAGAGATAATAACCGGGAGACGAAACACGAGCTTTTACGATGATGACACGGCTCTTTGCCTTTTGGAACATGTAAGCCTCCCTCCACTGATGATCTTTTACTCGTATTGATTAAGCGGTCGTTTGATTCAAGTTGGGAAACAGAAAGGGAATGGAATAAAGTCAAGTAAAAGAATGGTAATAATAATGGTTACTTTTATTGAGTGTCTGGTTCAATAGTAAAAATGGAGTCACTTGTAAGGAAATTCCTTTTCTCCTTGTTTCCCATTCTTTTTGAGGGGTAACAATTTGGTGGATTGAATTTCCCTTTTCATATCCCATTTTTAGAGAACCAAACATGGGCTAAATTCACCTCAATGAATCCATCATCCCCAGGCATGGAGACTATGGACTGAAGGCGATATCGAGGAATTAACTGATAAAAGGATATATAGTCCGAGCATCAAGACTGAGATCATCCGATGCATAAACATCGGATTGCTCTGCGTGAACGAATTCCCCGACACGAGACCTACAATGTCAACCGTTTTATCAATGCTCGGTAAGGAAATCGTTCTTCTGCCTTCACCTGAACAACCTGCCTTCACGAAGAAGCCAGCGAGAAATCACCCTATTTCTCCTTCCTCGAATACGGGCTCCCTCAACAATGTCAGTATTACAGTAATCGAGGGGAGATGACAGCATGCCTAGACGAAACTGTTTTAATCGAACGAGGCAATTAGCCATTCTTGCTGAGGGAGATGGTAACGGGATGGTAAAAAGATGTAAGAAGAAAAGTGAAAGGGAAAAGAGTGAAGAATCTGCAGAAAAGGTGAGGATTGGAGTCTTGCAACAGAAGCCTTACTTGCTGCAGAAAGTGAATGCCCAAATTTTTCCTTCCTTTATATCAACCTCATCAAAGAATATGATTCATTTTGTATTAAACTCAATAATCTTTTTCACAATGCAGTCAGCTTTGGTGCTTAATCATATGCTTTAAAATTGGAGATGAGTGAGAATCTGTGTAAAGCAGGGACTAAAAGCAGTTAAGCTCCTTTGATAAGTGAGAGCATATAAGATGATGTTTCTTTTCTTTAAGCTTACTGGGAAAAAGAGTTGTTGTGTTTGCTCTTTAACTGGCTGGAGAATAACGGATATTTCGAAGGAAATGAAGTGCAAAGTAAAAGGTGGTAAAAATTAAAAGAAAAGAGAAAAGTAGGTTTACAACAAGAATCACTGCTTATAGTTATAGTTATAGCTAAGGATTCTTTGCAGAAAAAGGGGACGAAAACTAGGTATATTTCCTAATATTATACCTAAATTTATTTTAGTTTCCTTTCAGCAGCAAAACATAAACTACAAGCATTTGGCTTTTACTCTATTTCGGTGTTCCAACCGTGTTTAAAATCTTAATTATATTAGTTTCATATTTTTCTATAAAAATAAAAAATATTATAATATGTAGTAAATCATAATTAAGTTTTAGACATTTATAAATAAAAATTAATTTTTTTAATAATTATATAGTCTAATTTTAGATTTATCAACCATAACATTACTAAAATTAGGTTTTAAAAGTATGTTTTTCAAAATTGGATATTACTAAAAGATAATTATAAATTCAAACTGCTTACTAAATTATAATTATAAATTGGATATTACTGAAAATAATTAATATAGTAAGTTTATACCCAATAAAAGATACTCCCTCCGTCTCATCCAATTCGTCATGTTTCTTGAATATATGTGATAAGTAAAATAATAAAGCATGACGAATTAGATGAGACGGAGGGAGTAATTATAAACCCTAATTAGATAGGCGACCAAAAAAATAATTATAAATTCAACTAAATCATTATTATAAACTAAAATTATTTGAAACACAATTGATACATCAAAATTGCGACAGATTTTCATTATTATTTTCCCTCCAAAATAAAAATGACTTGAGATTCTCTATCCCCAAAATGATGTATCAATTGTGTCCCAAAATTCAATTTTTACTAGTTTAATGCAATTTTTTTTTGATAAATTTATTTTATAATATTTTAGTTTAATTTAATGATTATTTTTAAGGGTTCAGTTATCCCCATTAGAGTTTATAATCATTTTTTAGCATTTAATTCACTTTTATTAATATATTAGAGTTGAAAAATTCAAAACTAAAGTATATAATTTCAAAAAAATCATTTTTTTCGTTATAAATGTCTATTATAATTTACTATATTATACTCTTTCCGTCCTTTTCTACTTGAGCCCGTTTTTATTATTTTGAGTTTATTATTATTATAAAATGACTCAAGTAGAAAGGGATGGAGGGAGAAGTATTTTTATTTTTATAAAAAAAAATATAAAAATAGTAGAAATTGAATTTTGAGATACTATTTTAGGGATAGAGTATATGATGGCAATAAAAATAGCATTTCCTCCCTATATTCCTTTTTCTAGGAAAAGAAAGGAAAAGAGAATCTCGTGCTTTTTCCATGCAATGCAACTACACTATAGTCTATATATATCAATTCCGAGTTCCGCCACCGTTGCATAAGTAGTAAAACAATGGCGTCACCGACTGAACTGAGTCTCGATTGCAAGCCAAAAATCGGATCTCTGGTTTCGAAATCTTACTCAGAGCACGAAACAGAGGAAACGCAGAAACTGGAGGAGTTCGTATCTCGCCTCGAAGAAGAAAAGGTGAAGATTAACGCTTTCAAGCGGGAGCTTCCGCTTTGCCTGCAACTTCTCACCAACGGTACGTAATTTCTTAATTAAATTAAGCCATTGCTTTCATTTCTGAGATGAATTTGATGCTGAGGCGTTGGATCGAACGATCAGCGATGGAGGCGTCGAGGCAGGAGCTGCAGTCGCAGAGGATGAAGCAACTTTGCGAAGATAAAGCTAAGTGGATGGCGTCTGCTACACTGTGGAATCATCGACTCGAGGAAGGAGAAGAAAGTGGAGAGAATGAGAAAGGCGGAATTGAATTGGGGGAATTAGGGCTTGCGTCATCCTCCGCCTACTGTAAAGGGGAAATAGGAGAAGTTTCTAGAAGAGAGAAGAGGAAGGCGAGGAGATGCTGGTCGCCTCACTTGCACGCGCGTTTCCTTCACGCGCTGCACATGCTCGGTGGCTCGCAACGTCAGCAAATTTCTACCTTTTTTTTTTTTAATCTTTTCTTTTTGTTAAAAAAAAAAATTTATGTACTGGTTTGATAATTTTGGTTTGGATGCAGTGGCCACTCCCAAGCAGATTACGCAGCTGATGAAGGTTGAGGGATTGACTAGTGATGAAGTTAAAAGCCATCTGCAGGTGCTCTCTCTCTCTCTATATATATATATGTATATATATATATATAGATGTAAATTGTCTTTAACTGCATATTCACTTGATTGTCCGCAGAAATACAGACTTCACACCGGGGCTCAGTCTCCAAACCCAGTGGTAGTCGTAGGCAGCATATGGGTCCCACCACATTATGCAGCCCACGGCGGTGGATCTGCCGCCGCCGCCTTCTATGCAGCCACCGCCGGTAGACTGCCGCTGCCACCGCCTTAGTTTGGCATCATCTACTTTTAGTTTAATTAAGCCTTAGAAATTGTTTCTTCTTTCTTTCTTTTTCCTTAAAATTCTGTATATATGGTTAAGACTTTTTGTTTTTCAAAGCCCACATGGCTTGTATTTAAAGCCCACGTGGCTAGTATTTTTGGCCCATAATGGGCCAACTCTAATTAAATGGGCTAAACCGCTACTCGTGGATATTTGTTTTTAAGATGTTCATGGATCTCTATTAAAAAGAAAAAAGAAAAAGCCGAGGCACTTGTCTAATAAAATACCAATATTTGTATTTTTTTATAATAATTATGTAACTGTAGTAACAGTTTTCATCTACCACAAGTCAAAAGTAAAAAAACATGAGACAAAAAAACACGGCAGTGAAGCACGAGTGGGCCTGGGGCCCAACTGCCAAAGTGTGGCCGCGGAGATGAAAGTCTTATGAAAAGGACAAATTGGTCATTTAATTTATAACAGCGTGTCATTCACCTAATCCAGCCATCCTTTATGGAAACTTCCACTAAAATCATCATCTCGTGGAAAGTTTTTTTTTTTTTTTTGAAGAACTCTCTTGGAAACTTTTATGTGTGCGTTTTCTTTTGTTTGTTCCTCGCATGTATTTTCTTCAAAAGCTGTAAGAACGCGCGCCCGTACCCATTTTTCTTTATTTAGTCCCAGTTTACTAAATGGGACCAACTTTAATTAGTCTTTCCACTTCAAGCCGTATAACAACTTTCGTTATGTTCAGTTAAACTTTTGAAGAATGCATAAATTTACAAAATAATAGTAATACTTCACTAACAGGTACTACATACATCCTATATAGTTAGTCCAGTTTACTTTTCAAAATTATATTTTAAAACTTATAGTAAGTTTCGGTAGAAACGCGTGCCGAAAAAATCAATAAAGCAAATTGGACTAACTATATGTGATGGAGGTAGTACTTCTATAATCATAATTCTACAAAATACAATTTTTGTAATTCAATAATAGTCTTCATAATTTTCCTTAAAAAATGCAATACATGCTTTGTATTTGTAGTTTTTCTAAAGAAATCATTTACTCCTATTAGGGATTAAGAAGTAAGCGATGTGGATTTAAAGTATAAAGTTGTTACCTCTTTAGCTTCTCCGAGTGGCCCCACAAATAGAAAGAAACAATGGAAAACATCAAGTGATTCCCACATGTGGACTTATAAAGTCAACTAGTCAACCTAATCTCATCGCAAACAAATTAATTTCTGCATCCGACAATTGGCTAATTAAATTAAATATATATAACGACGACGACGACGACGACGACACATGTTTCACACAACTTGCCTTCTTCTACACTGCTACTGGAGTAATATAAAACCTCAAATATTAACAACCAGAAGCAGAAAAATTGTTAAGATTAGGTTCTAAAAAAATAAAAAGTAGAAAATTGTAATGCCAAACAATTAGCAGCGATGAATACGGAAATCATTAAACGCTTTCTTCATCAATTCACAGTAATCCTTATTTTTCTTCCTTTTCTGGGTTTGAGCTTAGAAACAGACACCATTTCATCCAGCTTAGTAATCAAAGATCCAGACAGCATAATTTCCCAAAAGCATGTCTTCAAGCTGGGATTTTTCAGCCCTAGAAACACCACCAACCGCTACCTGGGCGTATACTACGTCGTTTCGGAGGAGACGGTGGTGTGGGTCGCCAACAGGGACACGCCCATCACCGATTCATCCGCCGCCGCCGCCACCATATCCAGCGACGGCGATCTCGTCCTCCTCAACGCGAGGAACGAAACGATCTGGTCGACCAACGCCACCACTTCTCCCCTCAACACCACTCTCCAAATCCTCGACACCGGAAACCTCATCCTCCGCGACAATTCCACCGGAGCTACGATCTGGGAGTCCTTCTCGCAGCCGTCGAACGTTTTCCTCCCGACGATGAGGATAATCGACGACACGAACACGGGGAGGAAGGTGGTCGTGTCGTCGTGGAAGAACGCGTCGAACCCTGGGGAAGGGAGCTTCGCGGCGGGGCTGGAGGCGCTGAACATCCCGCAGATGTTCACCTGGAACGACGGCCGCCCCCACTGGCGGAGCGGGCCGTGGAACGGCCTAATCCTGATAGGAGTTCAGGATATGTATTCCCCATACCTCGATGGATTCAGCGTGGTGAACGACCGCAACGGCACCTCCTACTTCACGGCGCCGCAGGCGGATTTCTTCATGAAAATCGACTTGAATTCGTCGGGAAGCTTACTGCAGAGACTTTGGGATGATCAGAAGAAGAGCTGGGATATCACCTGGCTTGCTCCTGCAAACGAATGCGATGTTTATGGAACGTGTGGGCCTTTCGGAAGCTGCGATATTCGAGATCCGAATCTGTGTTCTTGTTTGAGAGGATTCGAGCCCGCGAACACGAGTGAATGGGTTTCGAAGAATTGGAGCAGTGGGTGCCGGAGGATTAATCAATTGCAGTGTGGAGGTAAAGGGGGTGATGATTTCTTCAGAATGCAGTTTGTGAAAGTTCCGGATTTTGCAGAACAGTTCTCTTCTAAGGAGGAAGATGAATGTAGGAGCAGATGTTTGGGGAATTGCTCTTGCTTAGCTTATGCTCACGATACTAACATTGGTTGTATGTTTTGGAGCAATACTTTGCTTGATGTGCAGCAGTTTTCTGGTGTTGGTGTTGATCTTCACATCCGTCTCTCCCCTTCGGATTTCGGTACTTTCCTCCACAAAATCTCCATGTTTTTTTATCTGAGCTATTTAAGAGATTCTGGGTAGTGGGCTTTATCAATTCATCCTCAAGTTTTTTTGTTTGTTTGTTTGTTTGTTTGTTTGCAGATCATAAGAAGAACAAGAAGGTGTATATAATAATTCCGGTGGTGGTTGGTTTTGTCTGCATTTGTTTTATGATCTTCATCGCTTGGTGTTGGATGGTGAAGAGAAAAGGTACTGATTTTGGGTCAAGAACAAATCACTTGAACATTATAAGGCTCACTCTTAAATTTGCTCGTATTGAATCTTGTTTTAACTAGGAGGGAAAGCAGAAGGGAAGAAGGTCTTCGAAGCAGAGCAAGCGTTTTCATCGGACTCAACTGCAATCGTACTCAAGGAAGAATCGGAGGTGGACAACATCGAGGAGTTGCCATTATTCACTTTTGACACGATTGCAAATGCAACGGACCACTTCAACGAGCACAATCTTCTCGGAAGGGGAGGCTTTGGCCATGTTTACAAGGTACAGCCTTAGTTAAGCCCTTTCTTGTATACACACTTCCGGATATACATTAGTCCATTTCGTTTCTTGTGTTTGATTTTTGCTATGATTTATTGAATTTAGGGAATTTTGGGCGATGGGAAAGAAATCGCGGTGAAGAGGCTCTCTGCAGCATCGGGACAAGGAGCTCAAGAGTTCAAGAACGAAGTGATCGTGATCTCCAAACTCCAGCATAGGAATCTGGTTCGATTGTTGGGATATTGTGTCGAAAAAGAAGAGAAGATGTTGATCTATGAGTACATGCCGAATAAGAGCTTGGACGTTCGTCTCTTTGGTGGGTTCAACTTCTTCAAAAGCCATTCACCATACTTTATAATACACCATTTTCTGCAGCTCGGCCTTATGTAGATCACCTCTTGTTTTCTGCAGATT
Source organism: Mentha longifolia (assembly GCA_001642375.2). Lineage (NCBI taxonomy): Eukaryota > Viridiplantae > Streptophyta > Magnoliopsida > Lamiales > Lamiaceae > Mentha > Mentha longifolia. Next base: position 30,631,548 of record CM038119.1, read on the forward strand.
CTTCCGATCCATCGCAGAAGGCTTTAGACTGGAGGAAGCGATTCAATATCATCGAGGGCATTGGCCGCGGTCTTCTCTACCTCCACAGAGACTCCAGACTTCGAATAATTCATCGAGACCTTAAGCCGAGTAATGTACTTTTGGATGAAGATTGGAACCCAAAAATCTCAGATTTCGGAATGGCTAGAATATTTGGAGGCAACCAAGATCATGGCAATACTGCAAGAGTCGTTGGAACTTAGTAAGCCTAAAATCTTGATTTTCAATCATATTTTCCAATTACTATGATATAAATGTGTTAACATGTATCTTCATTTAAATTTGCAGTGGATACATGGCGCCAGAATACGCGATGGAAGGCCGATTTTCCGAAAAATCGGATGTGTACAGCTTCGGTGTACTAATGTTGGAGATAATAAAAGGAAAGAAGAACGCACATTATTACAATCAAGAACTGTCCCTCAGCCTTATAGGATGCGTAAGCCCCTTATTTTACTTAGCACGTTTCTATTATTTTTATATTCACATATATTCAAGAAACGTGTATAAATTTCAGGCATGGAGATTGTGGAGTGAAGGCGAGGGTTCAGGTTTCGCCGACAAAGGCATAGCTAGTTTGGATAGGAAAGAAGAGATAGTGAGGTGCGTGCAGATAGCGTTGTTGTGCGTCCAAGAATTTCCGAAAGATCGGCCGACGATTCAGACGGTTTTGTCGATGCTTAGCCGTGAGATCGTGGAGCTGCCGGAGCCGGAGCAGCCGGTTTTTGCCGAGAAGTGGAATGATTATCCCGTCGGAGTCGGAGCAACGGCGGCTTCAGGCCACTCCGTTAATGACCTCACTATCACCGCCGTCGACGGTCGATGAGGCGGGAACTCCAAATGAAATTTTCATGTTTACTTTTTGCTTTTTATAGTATTATTACTCTTGATCAACTTGTTATACTAGGTTGAATACATAATATTTTATAGCAATATGCCATTTTATATACCATTATTGCGAAATAAATAATAAAATTGTATAATTGTCTTCTTATTACTCTCTATGTCCCACGTTATAATTAATTGTTTTTATTTACCATGTTATAATATTTTTAGCTCAGCTGCCCACATATTATAATATTTTTTTTTTATACATTTGAAAGGTCCGTTTCAGTGAAGTCTTCATAGTAGTCTTTTGTTATTTCTATTTTACTAAGTGAGTAGAAGAAAAATAATTTATCTAAAAAAAAAAAGAAGAAAAATAATTATAATATATAGTCAGCTGCCATGACTTATTTTGTGCTTCACATGTGACAGCCTTCAAGTTTGAAAATAAGTCATATAGTTGGTGGAGTTAGGAATGTGACATATGCTCAATTTTATTTCGATACATTATACGAGTAGATAATTCTACATCTTTATTTTATACTACTATATCCATTGAATCTAAGTTTTTTAATATTGAATTGAGTTGGAACTTGCAAATGATCCATATACAATTCAAGCGTATAAAAAATAATAATAATAATAATACTTCAAGTGTATAAAATACAAATGCCCATCTATATATAATAGTATATTTTTCAAGTTACAACTGCAATGATTTTTCTTGATAAAACATTGAGAAAATTGAATATAAAATTGACTGCTTTTTTAGGGCACTTGAGAGAGAGAGGGGTCCCTCCAATTAATAACCAAAATGTCAAATATTTAGTGCATTGCCATCTATTTGAGTTAATAATGATAGCATTGTTTATTTTTGGCAACTTTATGATGTTAATAATGAGACTATGAGAGGATTATAGCCCATGAGAAAATGCAGCAAATATTTTGCAGTAAAATAAAATCACAAGCTTCCAACAACGGTATGTACTGCTAAAAATGAGCCCTTTTCAACTGCAGAACGAAGACGCAAGAATCTTCAACACGATCATGATAATACGGTTTTGTATTCTGATTGCTGCCATCATCACCCACTTCTCTTTGTGGCCGGAGTTCTGCGAAGCACAAGGCAACACCAACACATCGACCGGTCCCTGCGGAAGAAGCGGCGAGTGCGGGGCATTCGGGAGCTGCAACGCGCAGGATTCGACGATTTGCAGTTGTTTACCCGGATTCACTCCGCGGAATGCGCAGGAATGGGTTGTTGGAAACTGGAGTAGTGGGTGCGAGAGGAGGGCTAATTTGAGCTGCTTAAACGGCTCGACTAATGATGGGTTTTGGAAGCTCCAGTCGATGAAGATTTCGGGTTACTCGACCCGGTTTTCCGGCCCGGAAGATCAGTGCGAAGGTATATGCTTGAGGAATTGTTCGTGCATAGCCTATGCCTATGACGGCGGGATTGGGTGTATGTTTTGGAGCTCAGCCTTAATCGATGTGCAGAAGATTTCTAATGGATTGGGCTCTGATCTGAGTATCAGAGTCTCTGCTTCTGAGTTGGGTAAAAACAAGATCTCTACCTTTTGATTCGAAGATTTTGTTGATTTAAGGTTGCTGTTTATGTTTCAGAATCAGAATCTGGGCTTTTATTTTCTGCTATTTGTGAATTGATGTGAACTATGATGGTTGTTCGTTTCTCTCAGGTGAAAAGAAAGGCTCTAACAAGATCTTGATAGTTCTGATCGTGTTAGGGTTAGGGCTTGTTGTTTTATGTATTTGTGCATATTTTGGTTGGAGATGGATTGCTAAGCGCAGAGGTGAAATTTGTATGTCTAGTCCCTTGATTTAGTGAGTGTGTGCAGGGTTTGAATTAGTTGTGCATTTCCTCTTGAATTTAGGCAAAATAGCAGTCAGTGAACTAGGCCATGTGAGGGCATCAGGATCAATTGATAACTCTACTCAAGATGCATCGAGTCGGGTTAATCTTGAAGATATACCCTCGCTTAAGTTTGATGAACTGATGAAAGCCACCAACGGTTTCTCTGAAGCTAATAAGCTTGGGAAGGGTGGTTTTGGCACTGTCTACATGGTATAGATGAATGCCTCATGCTTATTTTGTCTCATTTGCTCTTTATCTTATGTTTCGTGCTCGTTGAACGTAAAAGGGTTAAATTTCTGCAACTCCAGGGAATTCTGGTTAATGGAAGAGAAATTGCGGTCAAGAGGCTTTCGATTGCGTCTGGACAAGGGGTGCAAGAATTCATGAATGAAGTAACTCTCATTTCTAAACTCCAACATAGGAATCTTGTTAGATTACTCGGGTGTTGTGCAGAGGATCGAGAGAAGATGTTGGTGTACGAATACATGCCTAATAAAAGCTTGGACTTTTATCTATTCGGTAAGTTCAAGAACCGTTCCATTTCTACATCTGATTTCAGTATGTACATTGCTCTTCAAAGTTATGTTTGATGTTGATTGAACATTATGATTTCCTTTTTCAAAATTCTGCTTAGATCAATCACAGCAAGTCCTAGATTGGAGAAAGCGTTTCAATATTATTGAAGGGATTTGTCGAGGCCTTCTTTATCTCCATAGGGATTCTAGATTGAGGATAATCCATCGAGACCTCAAGCCAAGCAACATATTGTTGGACAACGATTGGAACCCAAAGATTTCAGACTTCGGCATGGCTAGAATATTTGAGGCCAAGCAAGATCATGTCAGCACAGTGAGAGTGGTAGGAACATAGTAAGTATATATATTCAACCGTTACATGAAGTTATCTAAGTTAGGTCACTCGATGAAATTCAACTCAAAGTTCGCCTGTTGATATCATTTTCTTGCAGTGGATATATGGCTCCTGAGTACGCAATGGAAGGAAGATTTTCGGAAAAATCAGATACTTTTAGCTTTGGAGTTCTGATGCTAGAGATTGCTACTGGGAGACGGAACACGAGATTCTACCCTAAGGAAGGCTCTTTGAACCTTCTTGGACATGTAAGTCAACTGTGAATAACCTCTATTTCAAGATAACATCAAGTAGTTAAGATTAGTATCTACTTTTCTTGATAATTTATTGCCTTCTTATCAATTTTTCACACACACTCTCTCATTTAGTTCAAATATTACTTAGGGTGCTCTAAAATGATCCATTGACATAATCTTGAAAGTTTAGATTTGGACAGCATGGAATGAGGACAGTATCTCAACTTTGATTGATTCAAGAATTTCAAATTCAAGTAACAAGGCTGAAGTGATGAGATGCATACATATAGGATTGTTGTGTGTTCAAGAACTTCCTAGAGATAGGCCATCTATTTCAGCTGTACTGTCGATGCTGAGCAGCGAAACGATAGAGCTTCCAGAGCCGAAGCAATCGGCATTTTCTGTGAAGTCGGTCCACTCTGATACGGGTACGAGTTCTTCGCAGAGTAAGAGTAGCGCCTCCATGAATAATGTTACCCTCACCATGGTTGATGGTCGATGATACTACTCGACTACATTCATGATTCCATTTGTAAATGGATATACAGGTAGAGTTATGTGCCCTCATGGATGTATAGGATTTCTTTCCTCTGTGATTGGGAGTGAAATAGGTGGTTACCTGTACAATTTTGATGTAAACTTTGATTTAATATTGAAATTTTACCGTTTATTTGAATGAACTGTTGTGACAATTGTTAAACATAGTTTGCAGTTACATTTGAAACTCAACCAGGTAACCTAATTCTTGGTTATAAAAGGAATATTTTGCAAATTAAATCGAGTAATTAAATAATGTAAACAAAAATGACTGATTTTAGAAATATAACGTACACGTGATGACTTTTTATTGATGCAATAAGATATGTCATACGAAAATGCAATAGAGAATCAAGATTCTGAATATTGGTCGAAAGGCTTGGTTGGTGTTGAGTTATAAATGAAGGGCTGACTTTGCAATAAAGAGTAAAGACAGAGACAAGAGAACTGGACCTGCATTTAGAAGAAGAGTTTTAAATTTATCTCAAGCCCATCTCATAAATGAATAATTAAATGGAAAAAGTACATAATTCATGCAAACACCAACACAAAATTGAATTGATGTGGTACAACGGTAATGAAATTAATAACTAAAGTCAAACTTCTCACCTTCGTGTTCGAATCATCAGCTGTCTTTAAATTTGATGTTAACTGTTTGAAAAAAATTAAATGTTCAAGGAGGTTGACTTCTGGGTCTGAAGTTATCATGGGCTTATAAATAAATTATGAAGTGGCCCAAACTTCATAACAGTATTACCATTTAATGCATGTCTCATAATTAGGCCAATCTTTAATTTGTAGAGAAATAGTAATGTTTTATTTCAACTAGTGTAATGCCCGTCGAAATTCGACGGGATCTAATATTTAAGTAAAAAAATAAAAATATATATTTAATTATTTGTTTCAAAATAAAATTACCTTAAAAATTAATTTCAAAGAATATTTTTAATTATATATATGCATTTAAAAGGTTAATAATGAAGTATCTTTCTCGTTTATTTTTTAATTTTTCTAGTGTAGCGCCCGTCGAAATTCGACGTAAATCATTTGTTGTAAAAAATAGAAATAAAAATGTGAAAATATTTCTCATACGGTCCAATTAGAGGCATAGCATTTGCCAAATAATATACTACTTATTTTATATTTTAAACCACCCGTTCTTTATGTCATTATAATAATAGGCCCGTTGTTTCATTTCAAACCGCCTGTTATTTCCTAATAATCCGTATTAAAAAAGAATAGGTCAATAAGAAACATAATTTCTCTGGTAGAAATTCCACAGAGTATCATTTTATTGCATTTTTATTAAAATAATAATATTATGATAATTTGTTAAAATAAGAAAGTGTAACAAAATCAGATTAAATTTTATTAGAAAATTATTTTAATATGTTGTACTCGAGTATTTATTGAGTATTTGTATTCTGTTTATACCTATTAAAATTGAAAATAGCATGAAGGATCTGCACGATCAACAGGAAATTTTGAAACAATTCTCATTTTATTCCTAATTTATTGTGTGAAGTGTCTTAAATTGAATTTATACACTTTTGTTACAACACACTAAAAGAATTCTAAAAAATAATTGGCTAATGGACTACATCAAAATCGATTTTTTGTCTAGTATATTTTCAGGTGTTTTAGATTCCAAATATATTTTTTGTTACCAAAATTTGACAATTATAGCTATCGATACATACTAAAAAAAAATCAAAACTATATTGGCCAACGGACCACCTCAAAATTGAATATAAGTCGTCCGTGATTAGGTGCACCTATCATGGAAGATTTGATTTTCAAGTCGTCCGTTGTTCAGAGAAATAAAAGAAAAAATATGTTAATAAAAATTACGATTTCTCAGGTATTTGTATATTTTTTTTAACTACCAGTTGTTCACTGCAATAAAAAATGAGTTAAAACTTATATAAATGAATTGACATAATAATATCACTTCAAAATAAACTATTTTTAATATTCTTAATAATATATAATAATGAAAAGTAATTTATCATATCTCGGTGGGTAAACCTACTTTAAATCATACCATATCGATGTATAGAAAGATTAACAAATACATAGAAACGTTAACAAATTAGAGGTAATCTTTAACCAAAAAAGTACTTATTTTATATTTCAAACCACCCATTCTTCGTTCGTGTCATTATAATAATCATTTTTATAAAATAGGTCAAGAGCATGAAGAATCGTAGCGGAAGCATTAACTTGAATTCGCCATTCTTAAACTTGAAGATTGGTTATTTTTCTAAATTCTTCAATCCTGTATCGTACTTTTATGAGAAATTTATTGGTGGAGAACTTATGCAAAATAGATATATCTATATATTCCAAATTGATCTTTATTTTGCAAATTACTCCGGAGCACCAGAGCGATTCATGCGTCTACGTGACGCTTTCTACATCCGCGGTTCTCTATTTATCTAAAATCTTCAATAAAGATGTATAAAATTTTATTTTATTTTCCTAAACTGCAATCCTAATATTTTATTCGGCTAATCTACACAATAATATAATAATATTTTATTTCTTTCTAATTTGTATTAGATTAACGTGCAATCCTATTATTTATAATATTTTTCTCGGGTAGTTGTTTTCATTTAAATTATAAATGTTAAGCCATGCGTAATTCGTTATTGATAATAATAAAATTAAAAAGTAGTAGTCAAGAACTTTAATTTCAACCCGCTCATTTTTTACGAAAAAAGAAGAAGAATAAGTTGATCAGAAACATGAGGTTTTATTTTTAAGTTGCCCATTGCTCATTGAAATAAAAGAAAAAAAAAAAATAGGTCAATAAGAGAAAATAAGTTTATGTGGTGTATGTAGTATTTATTAAGTGGTTGTACTCTTTAATTTCTAACAAATAAAAAAATTAAGTTAATGAAAAAATTATGTCTTGTGTTTAACATAAAATGAATGCCAAGTTGCCCGTTATAAGGTTGATACTTTAGCTCGATGAAAAAAAAAATAGATCAAGGCTGAAATTTTCTAGCTTGTGAAAAAGGGGATAAAAAAAAAAAGACAATAATTTTGTCCAAAAATAATTTAGTTTGATTTACCCAAACCGAAAATAGACCGAGCTACAACTGATGTAGTGTTATTTAAGAAAATTATTATAAATATATACCTTAAAAATAAATCTTATAAAAAATAAAATCCAATTAAAAAACTAACTCAAAATGAAAAAAACGCGAAACTGACATATCAACAATAATTATGCTGATATGAGTATAGCAAAAATTATTAATGTTTATGCTATTTTAACGAATTGTACTCTTTAATTTCTAACAAATTACAAAAATTAAGTCAATGATTTTTTTTCTTGTGTTAAACATATATCAAAAATTTATTTGATATGGTAATTGACATATTTCAATAAGTAGTCATGATTATCAAATAAATTAAAGGTTAATATTTTCCATATCATATTATATTTTTATATTATATTAGGATTAAAATAAACAAATTATCGGAACGTATAATATATTGATTTTTTTTTAATCAGAGAAAAACAAACTTTATTGAAAGCTTGGTACGAGGGGTACCAACCCTTACAAAATTAGGAGTCCCTCCAAAAGGAAATTAGGTGGTTCTTAGACCACTCAACAAAATTCATCATAGTGTTGGCTTCTCCTCTCACCAATATCCAGTTTCAAAAACGACATTTTACTTCTTCCCCAATTCTCTTGAAGTCTCAATCCTTTTTCTCAAACAATACTGCATTTCGTCATTTCTAAATAACCCAAATAACGCAAATTCAAAGGCTGCCAAAACCTTTTTCAGATAATTAATTATCCTAATTAATAGGCCTCCCGAATCAACTTAAACAAAAAGAACCATTATTCATATGAAATGTCATATAAATTATAATTAGTCTCGCACGTTGCACAAAGTTAAGTTCAACAATACTTCAATTTAGCGTATTGTTTTTTGAATATAAAAATTGAAAAATTTTCTGAAGATAAAAACTGAAAAATCACTTTTAACTGGATATTACAGATAAATGAATATATCAAAGCAGGAATCCAAAAACATGAAAGTAAGGGGAAAAAAATTAATATTTTAGAAATCCCTAGCTAATTAAAGTCATGAAACAAGAAATTAGTGGCTCGATTCATGAGATTAGGGCTCAATCTAAACATCAAAACACAGAATTCCATGAGACTGAGGCATCCATCGCCGTCCAAATCTCCTTCCTTCAACATAGACTGCAGCAGCTGCTCATCATCCTTCAACTCCAAACCCAGAAATGCAGCATTCTTCTTCAAGCTCTGAAACGTGATGAGGTGTTTCTGAGAATCCATGAGCACTTCGAAGCCTTTGCAAAGCTCATCCATGAACCCCTCCGCCCCCAGCTTCTCCACCATCGCCGGAAAATGATCCTCGAACACCATTCTGCCTTTATCGCCTTCGCTCTTACCCATTTACAGCAATAATTAAAATAATTTCAAGATTTCAAGGTGAGGAGGAGAGGGAGATGGATGCTGTTATATATAAGTGATGGGAAGCGTAGGTAGGATGGAAGAAATTTGGTGTGGAAAGAGTCGGAAATAGTTGGTGCTGTTGCTGCCGTTTTTATTATATATATTCGAGTATGAATTTGTGGGGGAAATCATACTCCTTTCGTGGAAGTTGCAGCGAAATGCAGCTGCGATTCTGCAGTTGGCGTCGTGCCCGCCATTTCCTTTTTCTTAATACTAGTACTATTTATATATATATATTTTTTAATAATATATATAAGGTGTGTTCTCTATGATGGAAAACTATCATAGGAAAATAGAAGAATCACCCTAGAGAACATACCCATAGATGTTTGCATGAAATCGCGAGCTAGAAAATTTGTATTGTTTCATAGAAAAGTTATGACTTTTTTGCTAAAGTTGGAATGCTACTTCCATGCCAAAATTTGGAATAAGTCCGGATTTTACTGCATATCTTTTATATAATTCCGCAGCGGATTCGGAGCACCACGTTAATTCATATGTTTACGTAGCATACCTCTACATCCTCCGTTTCTTATTTATCTAAAATATATTTATAATATTAATTAATATTAATTATACTAATATATCTATCTATATTATACATATATATCTATTTGGATTTTAACTATACTTATCTACTTATATTTGGTATCAAATTATGTTAATCTTATAATTTTATATATATACGCATTTCCTTTATCAACACCAATCTTATTTTGCCTAATCAACACATAGTAGCCGCCTCATACTTCCATAGCGTGTGCTATATCAACATTTAAAAATAAAAAATAAAAAATAAAAAGAAAGAAAGAAAAAGAAAAAGGACACATATTCAAAATTATTGAACCCAAAGCTAACCACATGCATATAGTTGCATATAAAAAGAAAATTTAGATAATAAATTTATACAACATTATTTTGATCTTTTGGCTAAAATTTTGACTATCCAACTTATTTTTAATTATTTATTAATTAATATAATTAACGAAGCAAAACTATAAATTTTATTAATTTTTTATTTATAGTTTTGAGCTCACTTGATCTATTAATATAATTAACGAAGTAAAACTATAAACTATTACTATGAATTTACATACTATTGTGAGGGACGCATATAGCAATTTCATTTTTATTACTTCTATCTTATTTGTTCATATTTTTATGTATAAATTCATTTTTATTTTGCAAATTAATTATTGTAATATTTATATCATACAAATTATATCAATATATTCAAATTCAAAATCAATCAATCATACAACGAAATACACATGGATGTTAAAAGGGGAACTCAAACATTTATGTTGGCTTTCATTTTTTCCTTTCTTAGGGTTGAGTCTTTTTTTTTGTAGGGTTTAGTATTTTTTTTTGGTAGGGTTTAGTATTTTTTTTATAGGGTTAGTTTTTTTTTTTTTTTTTTTTTTTTTTTTTTTTTTTGTTTTTTTTTGTTGTTGTTGTTGTTGTTGTTGTTGTTGTTGTTGTTGTTGTTGTTGTTGTTGTAGAGTTTAATATTTTGGGTATATATATTTTAAATTAGTTCCGTTCCAGACTCGGAGCACCACGTCGATCGGTATGCTTACGGAGGAACTCAAACATTTATGTTGGCTTTTCATTTTTTTCTTTATTATTCTTAGTGTTGAGTTTTTTTGTAGGGTTTTTTTTTAAAATAGGGTTTAGTATTTTTTTTTGTAAGGTTTAGTTTTTTTTAGTAGGTTTAGTATTTGTATATATTTTAAATTAGTTCTGTTCCGGACTCGGAGCACCAAATATTTATGTTGGCTTTTAATTTTTTTTCTTTATTATTCTTAGTGTTGATTTTTTTTTTTTTTTTTTTTTTTTTTGTAGGGTTTAGTATTTTGGGTATATATTTTAAATTAGTTCCGTTGAGGAGAGGTGGCCCGGCCGTTGACCAATAAGTTTTTAAAATGTGATTTTCAAATTTTTGTAACAAAAATATATTTTTTAATTTAAGACACTTGACCATATATTCGCTAGACACAAAATCGATTTTGTGGTGGCCCATTGGCCAATAAGGTTTTTTTAATTTTTTTTAGTATGTGTAGATAACTATGATTGTTAAATTTTTATTGACACAAAATGAGCATTCTGAGGTGACCCGTTCACCAATTAGTATTTGAAATATATTTCTCAAATTTTTGTAACAAAGAATATATTTTTTGATTTAAGACACTTGACAATATATTAGTTAGACACAAAATTGATTTTGAGGTGGTCATTGACCAATAAGATTAAGATACTTCACAATATATTAGACATAAATTTTGAGGTGGTCCGTTGGCCAATAAGTTTTTAAAATTATGTTAGTATGTATCAATACTTATTATTGTCAAATTTTTGTAAAAGAAAGTATATTATTTGACATTTTATTTATAAAATATATTATAAAGTGATTCATGATCTACAACTCATACTGATATAAGTATGTATAAGTATGTATGGTTTCTATATCAGTCGTACATCATACAAAGATCAATAATTCATAAATATTCTTATTTTTTTACCCTAAACTTATTTCTACCTGTATAGTACTACCTCCATCCCACCTAATTGTCCCATTTCACTTTTTGACTTTTTTCGGCACGCGTTTCTACCGAAACCTAGTACGAGTAATATCCTGTAAAAGAAACAATACTTCAAAATTATATTTTAAAACCCGTACTAAATTTCGGTGAAAACGCGTGCCGAAAAAAGTCAAAAAATGAAATGAGACAATTAGGTGGGATGGAGGTAGTAATATCTTATTTTAATTCATGTAGTTTAATTATTATATTTAGAAAGTAATTTTATGAATATTACTCATCATGTAGAAAGATTAATTATATTAGGCCACTGCCACATCTGAATACAGGAAAATTAACGCCGTATTATTTCTGGTGCATATCTCTGTCTCAAAGTATATGTTTTTGATGAATATTAAAAAAATCTAAATATCCAAAGTTCTCTGACCGTCGACTTTTTCCATAGCCACTAACTAAAATTCACTCCAGTCTCTTTCCCATTTTGTCAAGCCAACCCTCCAATTGCAATCAATTTTCACAGTTCAATAATGGAAGACTTGAAATCAAAGTCTCCGCCAACGACTTTTCCAAGTCTCCCACATGGGGACCACCTTAAACCAGAGGGGCCGTTTGTTTCGGGGTAATCAGTAAAGGGAAAGAGAATCAGTAGCTCTGATTCCGTTCATGTTTGGTTACACTTTTTAATCATTCCCTTTCCCCTCTTTAAGGGAATGGATTACCCCATTTTCCCCCTTTCTCATTCCCTCCTATTTTCCCAGGAATGAGATTCTCTTTCCCCTTATTGCTCTCTCTAAAAAAATTATACTCCAAAAATACCAATAATAATAATAATAATAATAATAATAATAAATTATTACATTATTTTAAAATAATATAATATTATATTATTTAAATAGTGATAATTCATGCAAACATATATAATGTTACTTATATTATAATATTAAATCAATATATTATATACATAATAATATTTATATTATATTTATTTAAATTTGAAATTAATATATATATATATATATATATTAATAATAATAATAATAATATTACATTATTTAAATAATAATAATTCATGCAAACATATATTGTGTTAGTTATATTATATAATATTAAATCAATATATAATAATAATAATAATAATAATAAATTAGTATATTATTTTAAAATAATATTATATTATATTATTTAAATAATGATAATTCATGCAAACAAATATAATGTTACTTATATTATAATATTAAATCAATATATATTATATACATAATATTTATATTATATTTATTTAAATTTGAAATCAATATATAATAATAATAACAATAATAACAATAATAATATATAATAATAATACTCTAATATTACATTATTTAAATAATAATAATTCATGCAAATATATATTGTGTTACTTATATTATATTTATTTACATTTGAATTCAATATATAATAATAATAATATATTATTTAAATAATAATAATTCATGCAAATATAATAGAATTTTGATTTCCTTTCCTATTCCAACCAAACAAAGTGGAAAATAGGTAATCATTCTCATTCCGTTCATTTCCTTTCCCTTTGTTGATTCATTTCCCTTTCCCTCCTCTAACCAAACGGCCCTTAATCTCTAATAACAATGAAAGATTCCTTCCGTTAATGGACGCATGTTGTCGTATAGTGCTTACACTTTAGACTTGTTTTCGGAAACTTAAAATAAGTATAAATTCTCATCTGTTTTGGAATTGCAGTATAATTCCAATCCACTAATGGAAGCAAGCCGCCAAAATCATAAGCCCATGACACGATTCATTCTTCAGAAATCGGTGTTGTTCATCATTTTCCAAAGCTTAGGATGCTTGAGCTTAGACACAGACACCATTGGAGCCGGTGTAGTGATGAGAGACCCAGAAACCATCGTCTCCCAAAAAGAGATTTACAAATTGGGATTCTTCACACCTCCAAACACCACCAACCGCTACTTGGGCGTCTTCTTCGCCTTCTCCGAGGAAACTGTGATATGGGTCGCCAACAGAGAGAAACCCCTCAAGGATTCCTCCGGCGCCGTTACTCTCTCCCCTGACGGCAGCAACCTCCTCCTCCTCGACGGCGCCAACCGGACTCTCTGGTCGACCAATCTCAATCCCACCGCGTCCGCCGCCAATTCCTCCGCCCAGCTCCTCGACACCGGAAACCTAGTCCTGTGGGGCCGGCCGGCGGGGAACATGACGTGGCAGTCGTTCTCCCAGCCCACGGACGTCGTCGTCCCCGGGATGACGCTGAGCCAGAACGTGAACACTAGGAAGCAGGTGGCGGTGTCGGCGTGGAGGAACGCCACCGACCCGGAGATCGGGACGTTCACGGCGGGCCTCGACGCCTTCGGCATCCCGCAGCTCTTCGTGTGGGACGGCGGCCGCCCCCACTGGCGGAGCGGGCCGTGGAACGGCCTGATTTTTCTGGGGATCAAGGAGATGTTCTACGCCTACCTCGACGGATTCACGCAGGTGACGAACGACAGCGCCGGCAACTTCTTCTACACCAAGCCGCAGGAGAACGTGTACATCACGGCGAGCGTCAACTCCTCGGGAAGCGTGATTCGGAAGGTGTGGAATGATAAGAAGAAGAGGTGGGAGATTGGGTGGTCGGCGCCGGTAAACGAGTGCGATGTTTACGGCACGTGTGGGCCCTTCGGCAGCTGCAATATCCTCGAATCGCCGATCTGTAGTTGTTTCAGAGGGTTTGAGCCTTTGAATGCGGATGAATGGGGGAGAGGGAATTGGAGCAGTGGGTGTAGGAGGAAGAAGGAGTTGCAGTGTGGAGAAGGAGATGGCTTTGCAAGGATGCAGTATATGAAGGTTCCGGATTTTGCCGAACCTTTCTCTTCGACTTTGCAGGATGAATGCCGGAGAAGATGCTCCGGAAACTGCTCTTGCATAGCTTATGCTTTTGATTCTAACATCGGTTGTATGTTTTGGAGCGATACCTTGATTGATTCGGAGAAGTTCGATAGCGTTGGTGTGGATCTCTACATTCGTCTCTCTGCTTCTGAACTCGGTAACTCCATTAGTCCTTCTGAAATTTCTTACTTTTCTTGCTTAATTTATTCATGAATCGAAACGATCCCTTTCTTCTTCGCCTCAGGTAGCCACAAACAGAGGAAGTACATAATAATTCCGGTGGTCGTGGCTGTCGTCTGCATATCCATCATGATCTTCATTGCTTGGTGGTTGATGGTGAAGAGGAAAGGTGATTATCCTAATCAATAACTCATTATTACTTCCACATTATTTATAAATACTATAATCTTGCTTCAATTGAACTTGTTTTTTGTAATTCAGAGGAGAAAGAGGAAGAAACAAACATGTTGGAAGTAGGGCAAATGTTCACTACAGATTCAACTGCAATCATACTAAGAAATAAATCGAAAGAAGTTAACATCGGAGAGCTGCCGAAGTTCACTTTCGAGATTCTTGCTAATGCAACGAATCAATTCCATGAAGATAATCTTCTTGGGAGGGGCGGTTTTGGCCCTGTTTTCAAGGTACATAATTTCATAATCTCTTTTGCATTTCTGCACCCTTTGAAGAATTGCAAAGATCAGATTTTGTGTGTGTTTATAATCTTTGGTAGGGAGTTCTGGCAAACGGGAAAGCAATCGCGGTGAAGAGACTGTCCGCGGATTCCGGGCAAGGGATGCAAGAATTCATGAATGAAGTGATTGTGATCTCCAAACTCCAACATCGGAATCTTGTGAGATTGCTTGGTGGCTGTGCAGAGAAAGAAGAGAAGATTCTGATCTATGAATACATGCCTAATAAGAGCTTGGACGCCTGTCTCTTTGGTGAATTTAATTAATTCAACATTTAGACACAATCCCATTTGTTTTTTCACCATTGTGTATAGTGCTAACCAATTAACATGCAATTTTATGTTTTGGGCAGGTCCTACAAATCCAACAAAGGAGTTTCTAGACTGGAAAAGACGTTACAGTGTAATCGAGGGCGTTGCTCGAGGCATCCTGTATCTTCACAGGGACTCCAGACTCAGAATAATTCACCGAGATCTCAAGCCAAGTAATGTACTGCTGGATCAAGACTGGAATCCTAAAATCTCCGACTTTGGAATGGCAAGAATTTTCGGAGGCAACGAAGACCACGAAAGCACTGCAAGAGTCGTAGGCACTTAGTAAGTGAATCTTAAGTTTAATCAGCAGTAGTGAGAATGAATTATAAGCTACTCCCTCCATCTCGTTATACTAGTTTCATTTCTTGAATATATGTGAAGTATAAAATAATATAATGGGACAGAGGTAGTAGTAAGCTGAGCTAACACCATAATTTTACAGTGGATACATGGCACCAGAATACGCGATGGACGGCCGATTTTCGGACAAAACTGACGTTTATAGTTTCGGAGTGCTGATTCTGGAGATAATAAAAGGAAAAAGAACACACATTATTTCAACGATGAATTGTCCTTGAGCCTAATGGGATATGTAAGCACTTCATTTTTTCTTATCATGATCTTCTACATATATGTATATTGAATTATTGATGTTATTGGTGATTAATATTTAAATTTGCAGGCGTGGAAAATGTGGAGCGAAGGTAATGGTTTGAGTTTCGTAGAGGAGAGTATAGCAAGTAGAGAGATGGAGGAAGAGATGGTTCGATGCATTCAAATAGGACTACTGTGTGTCCAAGAGTTTCCCTACGATAGACCGGCGATTCAAACAGTAGTGTCGATGCTGAGCCGGGAAATTATGGACCTGCCGGTGCCCAAGCAGCCGGGTTTCGCGGAGAACGGTTCGACCCCTGGTTCAACGCAGGCCGGGAACAATAATGGTTACTCTAATAACGAGCTTACCCTCACCGTCATTGATGGCCGGTGAGTTCGATCAATCAACAACGTTCGTGAGTCGTGACTATAAATTAATGATCGAATTTTACTGTAGGAATAGGAGTGTGTGTCTGTGCAAGTATTTTCAAAATTGTGTACTTTAAATTTTATAAATTTGGTATAATTTTGGCTTCTACTTAATCAGTTGAGCATTTATAGTCCAAATTATTGCCAAGGATGGCGGCTTTTTTTTTTTTTTTTTCTTTTTTCTTTGTTTTTGAGACGACTATTGGCAGCCTTATTAGGTTTTCTTTTTTTTTTTTTTTTTTTTAATAATCAGGCAAACACAATATACACACGCACTCGAAGTGATTTGAATCCCCGACCTTTTGGTTAGAGGGAAAGCGTCTTACCATAATAGTTGAATTACCAAATGATGAATCCGAATGAGAGGATCTTAAATGAAAGTTGAATATACTAGTATTAAAGAAATCGATACACGGATCAAATCTCATTCAGCAGGAAAAATATATATATATATGGTTGAGTTCTAGTGAAAAGACCCATTAGAATAAGAAATAAGAAGTAATCTCCTCCTTAGATTAATAGGTATCTGGCGGCTTAGATTAGAATTAATAAATAATGCAGTAAATTGAAATTAAGCCATAATTGTATGTTAATAAGACAAAAGGGTGAAAAGGTAAAATCTGAATTGGGTAATTTTGGTAGCTACGAATTCTGCGGGATTTGATTCTGAGAATCACCGAGATACGAATCGGTAGAACTCTATACAATACTAGGGACTCTGCTGCTGCATTATCTTAGATTGATAAAGATCAATTGTTTTGGGAGATTGTGAATTTGACTTCACAAACGAAAACTTGATCGAAGACTTGAGGATTCCGGCGGAGAACGGGTAATGCAAGGGATGAATGTTTATGAATCTATTAATGCAAAGCCTTCAAGTATGAGTTCTGCGATTTTTTTATTTTTTTTTCAGATTTTCATTTTTTTTCTTCAGATTCTCAGATTTTATTTTTTCGATTATGCATAGATTTCATTTTTTTTTTCCAGAATTTGTGCATTACCTTGTATTGAGTTCGTCGATTTGCATTATCATCTGCACATAATGCAAATCTTGGGATCATTTCATTAGCTAGTTGCATTTGATTATGTGTTGGGATTAGTGTAATGCACAAACATATTGTACCAGCACTGCATTACTTGAATTAGATAATGCACAGCTCTAATTCAAAGGAACATATTCTCATGATAGTTATACCAGTAACATATAATGCAACTGTATTGTATTATGTGAAGATGATAATGCACAAATGAAAGAACTGATATAAAGCAGCAAGTTTGACGCAACGATTGAAAAAATTGAAATTGACGCAACGAATTAAAAGAACTGAGATTGACGCACGAATGAAAGAACTGAGATTACTTCTTCTTCTGTTATTGATCGAGAATTATACGCAAATATTGAGAAAGATAATTCCGCAACTTACCTTTTTCTTTGTAACAATCGTATCAAATATTGTGGTAATGTACAAAATTAACCCCTATTAAGCAAATTCGGTATTATTTTATTCAAATAACTCCTATTAATAATGACCATTGAAATGCAAATCTAAATGGGTAAGATTGTTTCTTATTTTATAGGCAAAAGACATTTTGTATTTGATCTTCACCATATATATATATCAGAACCGCTCCCCTACCCACGGTGGGCATGCCCACCGCTTATGTGGCAATGCCACGTGTTAAATTTTTCCTTTTAGGGTTCGATTTTTTTTGGTAGGGTTTAGTTTTTATGGTATGTATTTAAATAACTTTCTTATTTAAAGCATTGCCACGTCATCCGTGGGCATTGGATCATAACTCATATATATATATATATATATATATATATGCAATACATTCTCATGCAAATCACCCTTCACCTAAAAGCAAAAAGATTATAATAAACCTTCTCGTAAAAAAGAAAGTTTAATACACCATTTGCAAGACCCATTAAATTAAATAAATAGAAATGGTCAAATCTTTTCCAAACACGTTCTTAACTTTTTTTCTTGTTTTGAAGATTAAACACTTGCAAGTATCAAATCTTGATGGGGCCACCACAATCTCCTAATCCATAAAAAGGGCAGGAGAAGAAGAAAAAAAAAAACCCAGCAAATTCAAAGAAAACTAGAGTTTGTTTTTCCACAATTAGGATTTAATTTTTTTCATTTAAGGATTTGGTTATTCTGCTGGTTTTTTTTTTTTTTTTGGGCTCAAATACCCCGGGAGGGTGAGGGGTTAGGCGGACCCCCATTATGTATATATCGAAAAGAACGAAATCATACAGCGTCTGGTGCAGATAACACTAAAAATAAGTGTTATCCCCAACATAAACCAAAGTATCGAACCTAATCGGAATTGGGTACACAGCCGACCCAATTCTCGGAGGAGAACTAGAGAAACAGTATTGAAATTGCTATGTTGTGCAATATATGTTCTTTACTATGTTCTTAACACAAGAACAAAATAACGAACTGAAAAATAAAGAACACATGACTTTGGTAAACCAGTTCAGTGATAAACACCTACGTCTGGGGGACAAATCCGAGAGAATCAATTCACTAGTATGAAGCAGAGAAGTACATGACTTACACAAAAAGGAATTCCACCTTGTGACACCTAACTTTTGTTTACAACTCCTTTTTGTGTATGTGAATTGAATTACGAGAGACACTCGTAATCAAGCTTCAGCTATCGGCAAATAGCACTCGTCCTACCCTTTAACTCGAAAGGAAAAAATACCTCTGAATCAGGATTCAGAAACACTAACAATAAAACTAAGAATTAGTTCTATCGTACACATGCTCTACCCCAAAGACTCAGAAACTTGCAAAAGCAAGAGAAAAGAGATTCACGATTAATCTCTCACAAAAACGGTAGAGCTTCAAAAATGCATATCTCCTCATTTTTTATGCTTCACTAAATATGAGAATAAGATTAACCGTAGGAGATCTCTGCATATCTTCTAATATATGGAAATATCTTCAACAATATCTTCACCATATATCCTTTTATATTTATCCAAATAATAATATTTGAATAAATAAACTTGCATGTAATTTGTAACGCAACGGAAAACCATCTTCACAAAAATAGCCAATCCAATATATATGGTTTGCATGCATCCATGCAACAACTATCTAGAACAATACAATGATGATGGCCCAAAAGTGACCATATCAGAAAACCAAGAAGTGGGATAATTACGATGAAGAGAAACCAATAGTGACAAAACATAGTGCTAACTATATCGAAACTTGAAGTTCAGATAACCCAGTTGGTCCATCCGAACAAGCGCCAAAAAGTAGTGAGGCGCGTTGGTAGCATCATAGAGCTCCATAGAGTCGGTCTGGGAACCCCGACGCGCCATGAAATCTTCTTGGCATCACCAACAGACCCCCAGAAGAAACGGGTCATCATCTGCTCAATCTCATGCAGCACACACTGAGGTACCTCCATCACTTAGAGGATGTGAAGAGGGAGAGTGGCAAGGGTGCTCTTGATCAAAGCAAGCCGTCCCCCAAAAGCAAGGTGTCTGTGAGACCAGCCATGAATACGGGCACTCACCTTCTGTCTCAGCTCAAGGAAGAGAGACGACTTTATCCAACCCTGATAAATGGGAACTCTCAGATAGATGAAAGGGAAAGTGCCTCTCTGGAAACCCCCAACCTCTTGGATACTCTGCTGCCACCCATCAACGTATTTATCATGGATGAAGAAGTTGCTCTTATCAAAATTAATCATCTGCCCATACATTATGCAGTAGCTATCCAGACACATCTTCAACTTCTCCATAGCTTCCCTCCTAGCCTGAGTGAAGATGATGATGTCATCAACATATGCCAAGTGAGAGATAGAGAAAGCATTTCTCTTTGGCTATCTGTACATCATGTCTTTCTGGTCGATGATCAGTCTATCTAGAGATCGAGACAGATAGTCTGCAGCAAGAATAAAGAGGGAAGGGGAGATGGGGTCTCCCTATCGAAGTCCTCTTGAGGGAGAGAAGAAACCTGCCGGGGCGCCGTTCACTAACACAGAGAACCAGCAGTTCTAAACACACCTCTGCATCATATCAATCCACTGATCCGAAAAGCCTATGCTCCTCAGAACATTCATAAAAAACGGCCATTGGACTCGATCATAGGCCTTCGCCATATCCAATTTCAGAGCAACATTCGGAGTCCCACGACCAGGTGCTCGCTTCAGATCATGGATAAGCTCCTGGGCAAGCAGCACATTATCACTAATCAGGCGACCGTGAACGAAACCACTCTGATTCGGCGCCACTACAAGAGGGATGATCGGGGCCAGCTGAGAAGTCAATATCTTTGTGATGATCTTGTTGGAAACATTACAAAAGCTAATTGGCCTGTAGTGCGCCCAAGTCAATGAAGTCGTCCTCTTAGGAATTAGAACGATGGTAGTGGCGGTGAAGCTACATGGCATAGGAGACCCCTGGAAGAACTCCACAACAGCCGCACATATGTGCAAACCGTCTCCCAACAGTGCTGAAAGAAACGGGAGGTGAAACCATCCGGACCAGAGGTGCTATCTCCGTTGATTCCAAACACCACAGAATGGATCTCATCAGCATCTGGCAGAGAACAAAGGCGTTGTTGATCAACTGATTCCGGTAAGGTCTGAAGTCCCTCCAAAGCATTATTCAAGGGGATCGGAATATCATATGTAAGCAGTTTTTGAAAGAAATCCGTTGCAGACGAATGGATATCTGCTTCCTATGTCAATTCTTCATCTCCGTCCTGAATAACATGAATCCTTGATTTGACCCTCTTCTGTTTCACCTATCCTTGGAAGAACTTGGTATTTCTTTCACCATCAACGACCCATCGAATTGCAGCCTTCTGTTTCCTGAAATCTTCCTCCATCCTGGTACGCAGAACATACATAGCAATGGATCGGCTAAGCTCAGCTCTCAACTCTGGCGTCGGCCCAGCATCAAAATCTAACTGCGCCACTCTAACCGCCTCCTCAGCCTCTCTCAACCGAGCATGAATGTTACCAAGGTTTATATTTCCACAACCATAATTTAAAATTTTCAACTAGGGTTTATATTTTCTCGACTAAGATCTAGTTTTTTCACTCTCGGGGTTTAGCTTTTTCCCAACTAGGCTTTATTTTTTCATTAATTAATATGTTTAGGTCTTTTGACTATACTTTTTTTTTTCAGAATTAAGATTTAATTTTATCCCTAATATTAGTAAATTTTTCTATAATAGTGTATAATATTTTTTTTATTAAGGATTCTTTATTGTATATTTATGCATTATCCTGAAAATGCACTATTTTATGTATAAAAATTCACACAAAATTATATAAGCCTAATTTTAAGTATGCACGTCTTAAAATTATTTCGTATATGTATGTGTTCTTTTAGATTTCTTCCAAATTATGTGTTTTTAAACATTACATTGAACTACAGTGATCACGATTATTTGTTATGCTTAAGTAAAATTAAAAATAAGTGGCGCTTATCAATATATTGCAGTATATGAGATGAAATTACATTATAAATTTATAGAAAATTGATACATTTCTTAAAATAAGCATGAAATTATTCTTCTACGTACCCACCACTCAATGAAACATGATTTTTCCAAATCTAAAGTATTATAATTTGATCTAATTTAGAATTACTAAACTCCAATTGAAAAATAATAAATTCTAATAGAATTTAATCAAATATTCAAAAGTAAGTGAATATATAAATAGTGCTTATGATACCAAATATGTATGTAGAAAGGAGAGAGACGAGAATGAGAGTGCAGTGCGAGAAAATTAAAATTGGGGATAGAGAAAAAAAAAACAAACAAACAAAAAAAGGGGAAAGGTTCCATCTACATTTATATTAACTAGTACGCGAACCCGTGCGATGCACGTCAACGATTAGACTTAAATCAAATAGTAAATGATAATAAAACGAAATCATAATTCACCATCAAACACTACAAAAAAACACCTCGATCTCCGACGGATCTTCCGACGGAGAAACATCCGTCGTCGGTTTTCCGACGGAACAACGACGGAATTCCGACTATAATCTCTATCAGCCATACCCGACGCCGGTTACGACGGACTGACGACGGATGCCGCACGACGGACATTTATCCGACACTAATCCGTCGTGGTTTGTGTTATTAATTCTGCTTTCTTCCCCAAAATCATTCTGCGCCCTAATTAGTTTTCCCAAATTCTGAGCCGGTGTGCCCTAAACAAGTTCGCTGCATCCTCTCGTTTCTCTCTCTCTCTCTCTCTCTCTCTCTCTAATTGTCTATTCACACACGGTTCTATTAACAGTGGTGCTCCGCTATCTCCATCGCCGGTGTCTCCGTCGGCGGTGCTCCGACATTCTTGTGCACTGTACTTTTTCAGGTTTGCTCCCTCGCTCTCCCTGCCTCTCTTTCTCTCTTCCCCCACCTCTCTCTTTGTCTCTGTTGCTGAGGATATATTTCTCTCTCGCAGCCAACAGTTTCTTCTGTTAACGGCGCCGTGTGTCTCGTCGGTCTGTTGCTTCACCGCCGGATTTCAGTTTAGGTATTTCTCTCCCTCTTTCAACTACTGGGGATATCGTTTGCAAGAAAAATTCTGACTATAAATGGTCTACATGGTAGTGTTAGGGTTTTTAGTGTTGCTTTATTGGGATTTACTTAGTCTGTATTTTGATTGTTGATGTGTTCAATTACGATCTATCGTTTTCAGATTTTAAATGCTTCGAATCTCTCTCGGCAATTCTATTTTGTTGTTTTATGACTTCAGCTAATATACTGTTATTGGATTCAATGATATCGTTTTAAGAATTTGTGACGAAGTAAAATTTTTTGAGTTTTCTTCCAAAGCCAAATATAGATTCGTACTTAGCACAATATGGTTTATAATGTCAAAATCCATAACCTATTTTATCAATTTGATTCTACAACTGATAGCTTTCAGAGCTACAGCTACAACTCCAGATGAAATTAATTCAAATATATGATGTCTATGCATGAGCTTGTACTATGAATTGTTATCTAGTAAGTTAAAAATTGAAGTTAAGTAGCTAGTAAATATATAGCCTGTTTTCCTCCATTTTGTTTTAAAAATTAACATGTGAGCTCTTATATATGTATTGGAATGGGTTCTTGCTTTTTTGATACTGTACGAATTGGTTATTTGCTGATATCACTTTTTTTTCCCCTTTTCCTTTGAGTTATTAAATATGGTAACTTGTTAGAATAATATATAGATTGTTAAATTAATTGAAATTCTAATAATCTAAGAGTGGCTTATGTTTGGTTATTTTGGTGTTGAGGTTAGGTAGGATTTAGGAAGAAGCAACACCGTATAAAAATGAAAGTTATATCTTTATGCTTGTGATTTTGCTGGGGGTGGGAGAATAAGAATCAAAGCATATGTATAATTTAATACTTTTATAAGTTATTTGGATATTCAAGTTGTAATCATAGTGACACTTTCAAATACAGTATGAATTATAGAAATATAGCCCCACTCAAAGTGTAGCAAAATGTATCTATTCTTAGAATCTTAGTGCTAACTGTGACATTATTCATCATATAACAGCACTTACAATAGTTTTGAATTGTAATAATTTTTTTTTCTCTTTTTATGATGTCTATGCATGACTTTCTTGTTTCATTCTTTTATTGCTAATGAATTTGTAGCTCTCCAAGCGATATCCAATTCCATTCTCTACAATTTTGTGTATGATCTGAATCTTCAGAAGCTGATTCTGATTCTACTTCACGGTTTTCACACAGGATTGATTGTGTAACAATTCTTTTACATTTCTTTTTTCTCCCTGTTTTTTCAAGTTTGTTATATGTTTTAGAGTTGTGAGATTTTTCTAATATTCTTTTTCTTTTTTGTGGGAATGAAATTCAAAAGCTCTTAAATTGGTGGAGAGGAAACAAGAGGATTGCTTTGGCCACTACATATTCTGCTCTTTAGACATGTATACTTCTACTCGAGATGATAAATTTTACAGATTGTTGTTTAATAAAATGTCTTAACTGATTGAGTCTTTTCTAAAGCTTATTTTCTTGGTATCATGTTTCACTTAGAAAATGTCCCTTGGAAGTCCATTTTTCTGCCTCGAATATGTACAATTAGCCGTTGCTTTGACCTCAAACTATGTCTTGAACTTTGAGAAAGGTGATATGTCTCCATTTGCTTAAGCTGTAACTGTTGTTCACTATAAAGTTCTTATATTCCTATGTTCTACAATTTAATCTACTTTGTATTGCATCAAAATTGGTTAATTGACTATAGGGTCAGATCGAGGAGGAGCGCGAAGCGCATGTGCAGCTCGCTGAGAAGACAAAGGAGCTCGAAGAAGCACTGCAGACTCAGAAGCAACTCTTTGAGCAGTTCATGAGTCAGTCCAGAGGTGTTGATAACCATTGAGCTCGGTTGGCGCTCTTTCTAGTATTGAACTTATGTATTTACTAAAATTTAGACTTTCGATGTTATGTGGGGATTATTAAAACCGAAACTATGTAATTCTGACTTTACTTTATTTAAATTATGAGATGTTATGATTTTTGTTGGATATTGTTGTACTGTTGGATATTATTGCTTCTGTTCATTTATTAATTGGATTCAAATAGGGTGCTAGAACAGAAAATAACCGAAAGAATATTCTTATTTTTAAAATCCCGACGGACTTCCGACGGAATAACGACGGATCTCCCGACGGACTACCAACGGATTACGTCGTAATATATGCCGGCAACGGTGACCGGCCGGCAGTAGGTCCGTCGGCAAATTCGTCGGTAAATTATCCGTCGTTAGTCCGTCGTAATATGCACCGGCGAAGGCGACCGGCCGGCATCTCACACGACGGCACTTCCGTCGGAATTTCCGTCGGTAACCGTTAACGACGGCGTAATATCCGTCGGTAATGAATTCCCGACGCCCTTTTTCAAGACGGAAAATATCCGTCGGAAATCAACTTTACCGACCGAAATGAGTGCTATTACGACGGATTTTTCCGTCGTTATTTCGTGAAATTTTTGTAGTGAAATGTAAAATGATAGTATTATATTATATATTTAGAATAATCATTAAAAATTGAGGTCACATGGTATTATTTATAATGGTGATACAAAATATAGAAAATAAATTTGACAGAACTTCTAACAAAATGAATACCTGTACACACTTGTAATGTTACAATTTCAAAAAATCATGTAAGCATATTTATGTCAAAATATTTATCTGCCCCAAAAAATTAACATATGGTCAAGTTATATCTAAATTTAAAGTAATGTCATAATCAATTCAATTTTTCCATGCATTCCTTTCAATGATTTTTCCTCAAATCTAAAAATTAAAGACATCAGTTCTATAAGAAGAAACCATGTCCTTACGTATTATAAATTTTTTTATCACGTTTGATTGTTTTTCCTTTAACAAATCACACAACTCTAACAAAATTGGAATACACAACTCCAAAAATTATGAAATTATATATAAATAAAAGTTCCTCTCAACATTTAAAGTAGGGTGATTTCATTGAGTACATGCATAACGGCAAACTTAAGTAATAGGAAAAGAGTAATGCTATATTTTAAGTTTCGATGTCAACAATAATAAAAGCACAATGATGACGACGACGATGACATAATATATTAAAAATATAAGGAGATTATTAAATACAAAAATATACCTGAGAATTGCGTCGTTATGAGAAATCCTATCCGTTCTACATCCCCGGAGAAAATATTTCATGCTTCTGCAAAAATCTCCATCAAATATTCTAGTTGGTGTAGTACAGTAGCAAATGACGCCAATTTAAAAAAATAAATATAAATAAAATTATATAGTTAAAATTTAAATAATACAAATGAGGCAAATGATCTAAAGCACACATTTTTACGTTGGTTGTGCTGTGACTTGAGAAACATAATGTCCACAAACTTCTATAGAGGGGTGTTCGAACTCTTTGATTTGTTTCAAATGGATTCCAAATTTTTACCTAAATATGATTGAAAATTTGAAGGGAATGCAGAAGACAACGGATCGCTGGAATTTGACTTTTAAGAAAGTAGAAAAAGAATAAATTTGGGGTTGTTCGGAAGGGCGAAGATCGACGGTGAAGAATTTTAGAATATACAGAAAATTGAAATAAAAAGGAGAAGTTAAATTATATTATACTCCTCATAAAAAAGAATATGGATACACTGAACTGACCACATATAGCATCACGAAAAACAAAAACAGTGAAACATATATAGCGAGGAAAAAAAAACTGTAAAAAACTGCCATTTCATTTAATTTTAATATATATATATAGATATAGATAGATTATTGTTGCTGAAAAGTTTAAAAAAATATATTGTAGTTAGTTTTAAAAATTCGAATTATTTTGAATGTACATAGTGGAAAAAAACTCTTTTTTTTTCGGTCAAGCATAATAAGAAAACTGTCAACTTTATAAAGTGTAGTGGACAAAAATGTGGTTTAGTGGGTATGTTTACATAATCACTATTTTTGAATATTTATATGTTGTATAAATATTGCATGTATCTGAAAAAATATATATTCCACTCGGCCATTTTATTGCAACCGCTAACCGCCTAATTATGTGCACAACGTGTGGAATTTATAATTTCGTTTGATTTCAATAACTATAATTTTAAAAATAACTTCTCAAACGAAAATTACCAATCTACCCTAAATTTGGCGCAAAAAAATAACTAACTTTTCATTTTGTTTTAATATATTAATAGATAGGTGAGAGAGGGGAAAAGTAAATTGTTAGAAATGAATGAGAGATAGAAGGAACCAAAGAAATAGAAAATTATGAGTTGTAGCCTAACATAGAGGTGCCAACCGGAACCGGAACCGCCGGTTTTTAACCGGAATCGGGCGGTTCCGAACCATCCCGGGAACCGAAGGAACCACCGATTCGGTTTCGGTTCCAAAACTTTGGAACCGGGAACCGTCGGTTCGGTTCCGAACCGGAACCGAAAAGAACCGTTTTTTTTTTAAAGAAAATTCTAATTTTATTTTATGTTTCAATAGTATTATACTTGTATTTGTATACTTATTTGATGTAATATTTGATTAATGATTTAGTGTGTTACACTTTTTTATATGAAAATGTTTATATTTGTAAAGTTAAATAGTTATATCATTTAATTTATAATTCAACATTTAATAAGCTAAAATAAAGAAGACTAGTACAAAAAATATTTTTAAATTAATAATAAACAATGTCACATGATGATGAAGAATTGAAGATGACAAATTACATAATTCATATAAAAGATGTCATATTGTCATCAAAATAAAATTAATTGTAGATGCTTTTAAATACAAAAAAATATTATGAAAAAATGTACACTGGTACAGAATCCAACACCAATGCCTCTGAAGAAATGGATGATTTCGATGACGATTTCGATTTTGACAATATGTAGTGGTCTCTTAAAATGCTTAGACGAGTACTCTTTTTCCTCACAGAGATTTTAACGAGGCTCGGTCGTTGGAATCGACATGTGATACCCAAGGGTTTATGATTAATAAAAAAAAAAAAATTAAACAATCTCACTTTCTCAAGTATTTTTTTACATTTCACAATTTGAGTTGTCTTACAATTAAAATTAGATCGATAAACAACAAAGCATGAATCATAATCGAACAAAAATAAATAAATAAATAAATAAAGGCGGTTCTTTTCCGAACAAGAACCACCGGTTCCGGTTCCGGCCATCACCGGTTCCGGTTCCGGCCATAACCGAACAAGAACCACCGGTTCCAAGAACCGGAACCGAAACCGTGACTTTTCTGGTTCGGTTCCGGTTCCGGAACCGTGGGCACCTCTAGCCTAACATATCAAAATTATATACACAGTATATATAATATATATATATATATATATATATATATATATATATATATATTTATGTTATAATCTTATTTTAATTAATGTAATCTAATTATTATATTTAGAAATTGATTTTATGAATATTTCTTATCATTTTACTCATCTTGTAGAAAGATTATATTTGGCCACTCAATATGAAGGACAAATAGATAATCATAATTTCTTTGGTGGAAAATACACCCCCCATCTGAATACAAGAAAATGTTGTACTACTCCCTCTGTCACGTTCCAATTTTCTTCTGTCTCATTCCAATTGGTATGTTTTTATATTTTATGTCTCTCGATTTGCATATCTGTAGACCAAATGGAATAAGACGGAGCGGGGGAGTATTATGTTTTTGATGAAATGTCACATCTAAAAAAAATGAAAAATAATATCTTACTCACCCAATAGTGGACATTAGATGAAATGTCACATCTAAAAAATAATATCCTACTCAACAAATGAAATGTTGTTTCTTCGATTTGACATTATTTTTTTATATTTTTTTTATATTTAGTATCATAGAAATTAATATATAAATTATTAAATCTACAAAATAAATAAAAATCGAAGCTCGATTTGTTCTTTTTTCCTTCTAACATAAAAAAATGAGTAATAAGACAAATCGAACTTTGATTTTTATTTATTTTGTTGAGTTAATAATTTCTATATTAATTTCTAAAATATAAAACAATCAAAAAAATCAAACAAAATAATGTCAAAGTGTCCACGAAAGTGCCTACCATTGGGTGAGTAAGCATATTATTTCTCAAAAGAAAATACTGCTGTACTATCTAAAGTCTCTGCCTCTAAATTCACTTTAGTCTCTAGCCCTTTTCTCAAGCCAACCCTTTTTCTCATTTCAATGGAAGACTTGAATTCCAAGTCTGCGCCAATTACTTTTCCAAGTCTCCCACATGGGGACCACCATTAAAACCAGTTTAACTCTTAAAACGCTGTCGTATATTGATTACACGTAGACTTGTTTTGGGAAACTACACTATAAATTTGGATCTGTTTTAAAATTGAGTATAAAAAATCCAGTTCAATAATGGAAGCTAGCCGCCAAAATCATAAGCCCATGGCGCGAAGAATCGCTCGATTCATTCTTCAGAAATCAGTGTTCTTCATCATCTTCCAAAGCTTAGGATGCTTGAGCTTAGACACAGACACCATTGGAGCCGGTGTAGTGATGAGAGACCCAGAAACCCTCGTCTCCCACAAAGAGGTTTACAAATTGGGATTCTTCACCCCTCCAAACACCACCAACCGCTACTTAGGCGTTTTCTTCGCCTTCTCCGAAGATTACGTGATATGGGTCGCCAACAGAGATAAACCCCTCAAGGATTCCTCCGGCGCCGTCACTCTCTCCCCGGACGGCAGCAACCTCCTCCTCGTCGACGGCGCCAATCGGACTCTCTGGTCGACCAATCTCAACCTCACCGCCTCCGCCGCCAATTCCACCGCCCAGCTTCTCGACACCGGAAACCTAGTACTCTGGGACCGGCCGACTGGGAACATGACCATGACGTGGCAGTCGTTCTCCCAGCCCACCGACGTCGTCGTTCCCGGGATGACGCTGAGCCAGAACGTGAAAACGGGGAAGCAGGTGGCGGTGTCGGCGTGGAAGAACGCCACCGATCCGGAGATCGGGACCTTCACGGGGGGGCTCGGCGCCTTCGGCATCCCGCAGCTCTTCGTGTGGGACGACGGCCGCCCCCACTGGCGGAGCGGGCCGTGGAACGGGCTGATTTTTCTGGGGATTAAGGAGATGTTCTACGCCTACCTCGACGGATTCACGCAGGTGACGAACGACAGCGCCGGCAACTTCTTCTACACCAAGCCGCAGGAGAACGTGTACATCACGGCGAGCGTCAATTCCTCGGGAAGCACGATTCGGAAGGTGTGGGATGACAAGAAGAAGGTGTGGGAGGTGCAATGGTCGGCGCCGGCAAACGATTGCGATGTTTATGGCAAGTGCGGGCCCTTCGGCAGCTGCAATGTCCTCGAATCGCCCATCTGTAGTTGTTTCAGAGGGTTTGAGCCTTTGAATGCTGATGAATGGGGGAGAGGGAACTGGAGCAGTGGGTGCAGGAGGAAGAAGGAGTTGCAGTGTGGTAGGGGTGGAGAAGGAGATGGATTCGCAAGGATGCAGTATATGAAGGTTCCGGATTTTGCCGAACCTTTCTCTTCGACTGTGCCGGATGAATGCCGGAGAAGATGCTCGGGAAATTGTTCTTGCATAGCTTATGCTTTTGATTCTAAAATTGGTTGTATGTTTTGGAGCGACACCTTGATTGATTCACAGAAGTTCGATAGCGTCGGTGTCGATCTCTACATTCGTGTCTCTGCTTCTGAACTTGGTAACTTCATAACTTCTTATTGATGAAGCAAGTCTTTAACGATGAATCGAGGCTTTACTGAATCGAAACGGTTTCCTTTCTTCATCCAGGTAGCCACAAACAGAGGAAGTTGTACATAATAATTCCAGTGGTGGCTGTTGCCTGCATATCCATCACGATCTTCATTGCTTGGTGGTTGATGGTGAAGAGGAAAGGTGATTGTCCTAATTAATGGCTTATTACTTTCTACATCATTTATAAATACTTCAACTGAACTTGTTTTTGTAATTCAGAGGAGAAAGAGCAAGAAACAAACATGTTGGAAGTAGGGCAAATGTTCACAACAGATTCGACTGCAATCGTACTAAGAGATAAATCGAAAGAGGTTAACATCGGAGAGCTTCCGAAGTTCACTTTCGAAATGCTTGCTAATGCAACAAATCAATTCCATGAAGATAATCTTCTTGGGAGGGGCGGTTTTGGCCCTGTCTACAAGGTACGGAATCTCATAATCTGATGATGCCACTCACTTCTGAAGAATTGCAAGATCATATTTTGTATGTGTTTATAATTTTTGTTAGGGAATTCTGGCAAACGGGAAAGAAATCGCGGTGAAGAGATTGTCCGCGGAGTCCGGACAAGGGATGCAAGAGTTCATGAATGAAGTGATTGTGATTTCCAAACTCCAACATCGGAATCTTGTGAGATTGCTTGGTGGCTGTGCAGAGAAAGAAGAGAAGATTCTGATCTATGAATACATGCCTAATAAAAGCTTGGACACTTGTCTCTTTGGTCAGTTCAATTCAACATTCAAACACAATCCCATTTGTTAGTTCACCATTACAGTCCTAATGTGCATATAATCTTATATTCTGGGCAGGTCCTACAAATCCAACAAAAGAGTTTCTAGACTGGAAAAGACGTTATAGTGTTATCGAGGGCGTTGCTCGAGGCATCCTGTATCTTCACAGGGACTCCAGACTCAGAATAATTCACCGTGATCTCAAGCCAAGTAACGTACTTCTAGATCAAGACTGGAATCCTAAAATCTCCGACTTTGGAATGGCAAGAATTTTCGGAGGCAACGCAGACCACGAAAGCACTGCAAGAGTCGTAGGCACATAGTAAGTGGAATCTTGAGTTTAATCAGTAGTATAAGCTATTGTCTCATTTCTTGAATATATATGAGGTATAAAATAATAAAATGTGATTAATATAATAAGACTGATGTAGTAGTAAGCTGAGCTAACACCATAATTTTACAGCGGATACATGGCACCAGAATACGCGATGGACGGCCGATTTTCGGACAAAACTGACGTTTATAGTTTCGGAGTGCTGATTCTGGAGATAATAAAAGGAAAAAAGAACACACATTATTTCAACGATGAATTGTCCTTGAGCCTAATGGGATATGTAAGCACTTCATTTTTTTCATATCATGATCTTCTACATGTATATTGAATTATTGATGTTATTGGTGATTAATATTTAAATTTGCAGGCGTGGAAAATGTGGAGCGAAGGTAATGGTTTGGGTTTCGTGGAGGAGAGTATAGCAAGTAGAGAGATGGAGGAAGAGATGGTTCGATGCATTCAAATAGGGCTACTGTGTGTCCAAGAGTTTCCCAACGATAGACCGGCGATTCAAATAGTCGTGTCGATGCTGAGCCGGGAAATCATGGACCTGCCGGTGCCCAAGCAGCCCGATTTTGCGGAGAATGGTTCGACCCCCGGTTCAACGCAAACTAGGAACAATAATGGTTACTCTAATAACGAGCTTACCCTCACTGTCATGGATGGCCGATGACTCGATCGACGTTCATAATTATAAATTTGTAAAACAATACAAGACTGTTAAAAATTATATTTGGGATACGGATGAAATTAGGACAGAGGATCCATCCAAGAAATAAAAGTGTGGAGTATGCAAGTATTTCCTGTCATGTGTACTTGAATGTTATAAATTTGGTATATTTTTGGCTCCTACTTAATTGGTTGAGAATTTATAGTCCAAATTATTGCAAATTAAATAGGTTTGGTAGTAAAATTGATGCCCGCATCGGATTTGGGTTAGGTATGAGTAGATAGTTACGGGTACCCACTACCCAAACTCATATATATATCTATGTATGTGTCTGTGAATTAAATTATTAATAATTAAATTCGTAAATTTTAGGGTTCTCTTTTTTATATGTCAAAATTAATATCTTATTGGTATTTATCTTGAGATTTGTTTTAGAATTTTATTAGTTCATATTTATTATGAGATTTGCATATTTAAATAATAGTTTTGACTTTCGAGTATCTATATTTAGTTATAATTTTTCGTTATATATATTTTTAAAGGACTATTTATTTTAATGTTGTAGAGTTCAGATTTTATCGGGTAATTAGTGGATAGTACCCGATGAGTTTGGGACAGGTACGAGTGCCAAAATTAATTTTTAATAGAGTTTGGGACAGGTATGAGTACGATTTTTTTTAATGAATTTAGATTTGGAAAAGACTAAATGAGTGGGTACCGACCCATTGTCATCCCTGACTACAACATGATAGTTGAATTATCATAGCTTTTCGACCAAACGTGTAATGATGAATTATCAAAGCTATATAATGAAAGTTGACTATAATTATCAAAGAGTATATATTATTTTATTTATTATGTCTTGGGATTTTTGTCACATTAGTTATGTACTTGTCGTTTAAATTCTCCCTAATTGAAATCGATATAACTTTATTTATTGAAATCGAGTTCATGACATGTTTTCATTTAAGAGAAAGATCATATTCCATATTTTGGTTGAAGTACACATTAGGTACTTGCATTTGCACAATTAAATAAGTACAAAACCTTATAACAAATCGATCAAAAATCGTAGTCCATATTTCAGATCATTTAAGACAGTTTTTTTCATCGCACTGACTTTAAATGAAAAAAACTGTCTTAAATATTTTCAGATCAAGAATCGTAGTCCATAATTATCAAGTATTAAAAATATTTTCAAAATTAACAATAGTTAAAAAAATATAAACGAAAACACTAATTTTAAAAATGTTTTAAACATGCCTTAATATTTTCAAAATCAAATACCAAAACAAAATCAAAAGAAACCGGTGCATGGATCAATTGTCTCATTCTCATGCAAATCACCCTTCACGTGTTCAGTTTTTGCCAATGAGCCATTTGCATAAAATAAATAAATAGATATGGTCAAATCCTTTCTTAACACGCTCTTTTTTTATTTATTTTTTCTTGTTTTGGAGTGTATCAAATCTTGGTGGGGCCACGACCAATCCATGTTAAGGGCAGGAAAAAGAAGAAGAAGAAGAAAGGAAAAAAAACCCACCAAAATTCAAAGAAAAGTTCCGTACGCATCTTTCCCATAATCTCCATTGAAGGAAAAATAGAGAAACACCGCGTTGTTTCCGATACTGATTTTCAACTGTTGATATCACAATCTTAATGGGACCAAAATTCCATCGACAGTAATACGAAAAAACCGAAATTTCTTCAGTCCAGTCAACATCGAGCTCAACCCTTGCTTCCATATTTTTTTTCTTTTTCCTTTTTACCGCAGCCATGGGCGACGAATCGACGGCCCACGGAATTCAGTCGCGCGTGCTAAATTGATCGGCGGCGAGTACGGATTCCGGTCGGTAGTCGCGGTTTCATCATGCATCTCAGCTGCCGTCTTCTGATTACCGCGGTCGCTCTGTGTTTGTTGTGCCCGAGCTTTTGCAGCGCGCAGCTCGACAATACAACCGGCGATCCGTGCCAGACGCTCGGCACGTGTGGGGAATTCGGCGTGTGCTACCAAAAGGACTTGCCGATTTGCAGTTGTTTGCTGGGATTTCAGCCGCGGAGGGTTGAGGAATGGAATTCCGGCAACTGGAGCGGTGGCTGTGAGAGGAAGGTCGGTTTGAACTGTAACAACGGCACCTCCACCGACGGCTTCCTCAATTTTCAGATGGTGATAGTGACGGCGTTCGGCTTCTCCGGGACCGTCCCCGAATCTCAGTGCAAAAGCCGATGCCTCAATAATTGCACCTGCTTTGCCTACAGCTTCGACGGCGAGAGTGGATGTAGATTGTGGAGCGGAACCTTGAACGGAATTCAGAAATTTCCGGGAAACGCCGGCTCAAATCTTTTCATTCGCCTCGCAAAATCTGAGCTAGGTAATTCAATTTCCGACATTTTGCGATCTACTGTAATTATTTCTCTATTTTTGCCCTCGCCGGAGGAGATGGATTGGGGAATTGAGCTTTGATTTTGTACTGTGTGTATATTTTGGCAGATCAAAAGAAAGGCTCTAAGAAGATTATAATCATTCTGGTTGTTGTGGGTTTGTTCATAGCTTCTGTTTGTTCATGTGTTTCTTGGAAATGGATTGCTGTTCGCAGAGGTAACATTTGTGAAGTAGTATATTCCATAAATTTTGTAATATCATGTGCCTTTCTTTTAGCCATGTATTTCCTCATGAATTAGGCAAAAAGAAAATGATTGAACGTGGGAAAGAGGAAGCATATTTTCCAGCCGATGCAGCTCTTCAAGAGGTGCTAAATCAGATTAATCTTGAAGAGTTGCCCCTTTTTAAGTTTGAGACACTTGCAAATGCTACCGACGATTTCTCTGAAGCTAACAAGCTTGGGAAGGGTGGTTTTGGCTCTGTTTATAAGGTGGGGTTCTTCTGCTTGTTCTTCATTTGTTCTTCGTCTTATGAACCCCACTCGGTAAAGATAACATTCTGATTGTATTGCAACTCCAGGGAGAATTGACAAATGGAGGGATAATTGCAGTTAAGAGGCTTTCGCAGGCGTCTACACAAGGGATGCAAGAATTTCTGAACGAACTCGTGCTAATTTCTAAACTCCAACATAGGAATCTTGTTAGACTAATTGGGTGCTGCATTGAGCACAAAGAGAAGATGCTGATATATGAATACATGTCTAATAAGAGCTTGGACTTTTTCCTATTTGGTTAGTTCAAGGTCCATTTTCTTTATATCAATGCCATAGCTGCTGAAGATTTGACAGAATTTTATTTTAGTTGATATTGTTGTTCAGATTAGGTTAAATACTTTCTTCTGCGTATTTCTGTCTAGATCATTCACAAGAGATCCTAGATTGGACAAAGCGTTTCAACATTGTCAAAGGTATATGTCGAGGCCTGCTTTATCTTCATAGGGATTCTAGATTGAAGATAATCCATCGAGACCTCAAGCCTAGCAACATATTGTTGGATGATGAATGGAATGCAAGAATTTCAGATTTTGGGATGGCTAGAATATTTGGGACCAAGCAAGATCATGTCAGCACCTTGAGAGTGGTAGGGACATAGTAAGTATATATTCTGACGGTATGCGAGTTTATAGGGACTACCTCGTTCAATCTTTCTTTAAAATTAAAGGTTGCTAGCTATTTGATTTTCTCTCAGCGGATATATGGCTCCTGAATATGCACTAGAAGGCAAATTTTCAGAAAAATCGGATGTTTTTAGCTTTGGAGTTCTGATGCTAGAGATTGCTACAGGGAGAAGGAACAAAGCCTTCTATCAAGATGGCTCTTTGAATCTCCTTGGACATGTCAGTCAAATTCATATGATTTTCTGGCTTTAAATAACTTCATACAGGCGAATTTTATTACTTTTACGTCCAATCTATAACTGCTGTCCTTGTCCTCTTGTTCTGCATTTGTAATTATAGTTTCCTCGAGACCATTTTTCTTGAAAACTTGAATGGACCATATCTTCTTGCTCTGGTTAATGCTGCCTTAGTCACTGTGATTGATAAATCCTTGGCCTCCCCCATCATTCTCAGCATCATCTTGATAACTTTTGTAGACCCCCTCGATATAAGTATTGGATACGATGCCGTTCTAATTTGGACTAGGGCTAGTACTTACATTTTTGTTCGATTTGCATGTGTTGAGTGATCCCTTGACATAAGATACTTGAACTCCAGGTCTGGAATCACTGGAATGAAGACAATATCACAGCTATGATAGATACAAGAGTATCGAGCATGAGCTACCGCACTGAAGTGATGAGGTGCATCCACATTGGGTTATTGTGTGTCCAACAATTTGCTAGAGACAGACCATCTACTTCAATGGTGCTGTCAATGCTAAACAGTGAAATAACGGAACTCCCGAACCCGAAGCTACCGGCTTTCGCCATAAGATCGGTCCCGAGCGAAGCAGGTACAAGTTCTTCCCAGCTTAGCAATACGATCACTCTCACCACAGTTGATGGCCGATGATATTATTTATGATGAGCATTATGGAATTGAAGACCATCATTTGCCTTCAATTCAGCAGCTCCTTATAGATAGGGGATTTATTGTGCTGCAAAATTGTAGTTAATCATTGCCCAGCGGCAGCCTATTTGATATGTGTAGCATGGTTTCATAGATCTGGAGTAATTGTACAGACTATGCAATTTTGATGTAAACAAGATTTATTAATTCATCATTCTTTTAGGTGCAATTATATGGATAGAGCTGTCAAAGAGGCCGGGTCGGGCCGGCTCAGCCTAGCCCAACGGGCCACATACGCTAAAAAGGGTCGGGTTGGGCCGGCCCAAAAATAGTCGGGCTCATAAAACTCTAGCCCAACCTGACCCCATATGAGCTATCGGGCTGTCGGGCCAACCTAGCCCATAACTCTTTTTATTTTATTTTTATTTATAAAAAAAATACAATACAAATTTTAAAATTTATATATTTATTATCATGTTGGTCAATTTAATTGTTAACATCTATATATATATAAAGAGGGAATCTTTCAATTGAAAATCAATTACAATGGCGATTTTGTAAATAAGTTCAACTTTGATGTCAAAGTATTGCAAATATAAATATGATATACTCCCTCCATTTCGTTCAATAGACTACATTTCATTTTTGGCAATTTTGGCACGCTTTTCCACGCTTCTTGATGATGGGATTTAAAATGAATTTTTGAAGATTTTTTCTTTTACGGGATACTCTGATAGTCGTTATATCCCGTAAAAGAAAAAAATCTTCAAAAATCCATTTTCAAATCCATCATCAAGAAGCGTGGAAAAGCGTGTCAGAATTATCAAAATGAAATGTAGCCTATTGAACGAAATGAAGGGAGTATTATTTAAAAATCCGAAAAACCCCCACGTCCAACATCTTAGCGCCATTGTATTAGGGAGTTATATAAACTTCAACCACTCAGTGAATATATATAGGGAGTATAATATCTGTGTATAATAATATCTGTGTATGTGTATATTATTAATTAAATTAATAAACATAATAGAATACATGATTAAATGCCACTCCATGAAATAAATATATTAAATTATCACATTAATAAAAGTAAAACAACACAAAATTATCAAATGGATTTATTTAGATTTATTAAGCTTTAATTTATCTAAATTATATTCAGTCGAATCCAAAATTAAGATTCAATTGCAGTGATGATTTTGTAAATAAAATTAAATCAATTTCAATGTCAAAAGAAAATACATAAATATATACTACATACATACATTTATTTTGCTTTTATCTCTCATCCCTTCACGTTTAATAAACCGCGTTCATCCCTCTCTCTTTTATTCAAAAGCAGATGCAACGTATAAAAGACAATTTTTTACTTGATTAATAGTATTTTAGAATTCTTATTTGTTTGACTATGTCGAAGGTATGTCTTAATTTTTCTCATGATATGGATTGCCTATTCGTAATTATATATTAATTTTTATTTTGATAAAATGATATATTGATTTTTTTTTACGGTACCATATTCTTAATCATCTTCATTCGGAGATATTATTAGAGGTGGTAGTCTTCAATTCAATAGTCTAATTCTATTGCATTGTTATTATTTGCAAATGAAATATAAATTTATTTATTTTTCCTTATTGTATTATTATCATTTTATTTTTATTAATAATTATTGTCGCGCGAAGCGCGGGTGCAAAACTAGTATTTTTGAAAGCAAGAGTAAAAAATGTTATTTATAATTTTATAAATTAAAATATGAAATAATTAACCTCAAGAATTAAATTAATTACCTAAAAGGCTATATATCAAAATAATTTATAATTAAAAAAATAATTTCATATATTTCATCAATTTATAAATAATATATTATATATATAACTATAAAAAAATACTACATAAATATATCGGGCCAAATAAGCTCATGGACTTCAGACTTTTTTAGCCCATGGTCCACAAAGCCCAGCGGCCCATTGGGCCGGGCTATTTAGGCCCGGGAAATTTTGGGCCTCTAGTTCTAGAGCCCGGCCATACCTAAATCTCGGGTAGGCTGGGTCAGCCCGTCGGGCCGGGCCACTTTTGATAGCTCTATATATGGATGAGTTTAATAAAGTTACTAATTGTATTGTATGAATTTCCTAATTTACTCAACTACCATCTCCTACTTGATGTAATGATGTAATGTATAGTATACTAGTGATATGTAAATTTTATTTTAATATCAACTTTTTTTGGCATATAAAAAATGCTCATCGGAAAAGAACTATCCCTATTAGGAAGTACTCCCTCCGGTTTTTTAAAGTTGCAACATTTCTTTTCGGCACGGGATTTAACGCGAGAGTGTTTAGTGTTTTAAGTATTGTTTATGTATTTAGGTATATTTTAAAATTAGAGCATCATATATACATAAAAACATATTCATGTATGATCTTAAATGAAAGATCATATCAAGACATTTAATTTGATATAAAAATCATAAAAAATGAAGAACAAACGAGCAAGTTATGATAGTTTAAACTTTTAGAATTTAAATTATATTAGAATACGTGCAGAGAGTTGGGTGGATGATGATATTTAATTAAAGATAGTTAATTATGATAAGTATGTGCTTTATTGGATAATTATTGTCAAATAAAGAAATGTTGCAATTTGAAAAGACCGATTCAAAAAGGAAAGTATTGTAACTTGAAAAAATCGGAGGGAGTATTAAGGTTTACAAAATCCCTATTTATTTTGTTGTGGATGACCTTGACTGCGTTGGTCGCTTTTTTGCAGTTGACGTTCCTTCTTAGTGGCCCCACAGCCGAGTGCATGCGTTTTAAGTTGGCTACGACCACACCTTGACTAGGTAGGACTCTTGTCCTTTTTCTTATTTTCTTATGACAAAAACTTGTGTCAGCCGGAGGCACCGTGCGGCCGGGCCCAAAGTGTCAATCTTTATACAGAAAAGTGTCAATTTATATGAATAAAAGTGTCAATCTTTAACATAATTATTTTACGAATAAAATGACAATTTTTAAAAGTGTCAATCTTTATACAGAAAAGTGTCAATCTATATGAATAAAAGTGTCATTGTTTTAGCCCGGCCGCACGGTGCCTTCGGCTGACCCAAGTGTGTCCCTTTTCTTATTGTGTGTGTCTCACCCTAAATGATCAATTTTATTTAAAAAAATGAATCATTCAGGATGAGACGGAAAAAATACGAGTAAGATTTTTAATATTTGATGGAAAAGCTAAAATTATGTACAATAATTTTTACATAAATCGAAATAAATGTAGGAAAAACATGGTAAATAACCTCACGGATCTAGGCTTTTTTTTTTAATGACTCAACTCTCATATCTTCATTTAATCCATATTGTTAGTTGCTTACCAACCACAAGGCTCCTTCTTCCCTCACTCAGATCTGAATTCTGAACAACCAAAGTCCAAATTTTAAAACTTTTTTGTTCCTCAATTTATTTCTACTAGAAAAACCTAAAAGGACTTTTTTTTTTTTTTTCTTTTTTTTTTTCTTTTCTTTTTTTGAATTTTCTACTAATGAAAGCCATTATCATGAGAGGACAAAGGAGCTATTAAATAATTCGAACCACCACTAATTTCATGACAAATTAAAACAATTCTGTTTTCTCACAACTCAAAAATCTCCACCGCTTCATTAAATAATTCGAACAACCAACAGAACAGCGCCGAGATCTGAACAATGACCGCCAAAATTTCTCTAATTTTTCTCCGTCAACTCATTCTCTCCCTCATCTTCCTCGCTTTCTCATGCTTCACCTTAGAAACAGACACCATTTCTTCGACTTCAGTCATCAAAGATGGAGACAGCATCGTATCGAAAGGTAAGCAGTTCAAATTGGGTTTCTTCAGCCCTCAAAACTCCACCAACCGCTACTTGGGCATCTTCTACACCTTCACCGAAGAAACCGTGATATGGGTCGCCAACAGAGACACGCCGATCCAAGATTCCTCCGGCGCCGCCATGTTATCCGGCGACGGCGATCTCATCATCGTGGATGGCAGGAATCGAACAGTCTGGTCCGCCAACGCCACCGCTTCTTCTCCGGTCAACACCAGTCTTCAAATCATGGACACCGGAAACCTCCTCCTCCGAGAGAGCAGAAGCGGAGGTGTTCTATGGCAGTCGTTCTTGCACCCGGCCGACGTTTTCGTGCCGACGATGAACACGACGTACAACATCCACACGGGGAAGAAGCTGGTGCTGTCGGCTTGGAGGAATCCGGCCGACCCTCAGGCCGGGAGCTTCACGTCGGGGCTGGCGGTCTCCGGCGTGCCGGAGAATTTCATCTGGGAAGACGGTCGCCCCCACTGGCGGAGCGGGCCGTGGAACGGCCTCATCTTCATCGGGATCCAAGACTCGTACTTCTCGTTCCTCGACGGATTCGTGGAGGTGAAGAACGACAGCGCGGGCACCTTCTTCTTCACCATCCCACAGTGGAAAATCGTGAACAGAGTAACCCTCAACTCCTCCGGCAACCTTGTGGAATCGATGTGGGATTTTCAGACTCGGAGCTGGCGCACGCTGTGGGTGGCTTTGAAGAACGAATGCGACAACTACGGCACGTGTGGGCCCTTCGGGAGCTGCAACGTCGAGGATTCTCCGATCTGTTCTTGCCTGAGAGGGTTCGAGCCGGCGAGTAAGGAGGAATGGGCGAGAGGGAACTGGAGCGGCGGTTGCCGGAGGAAGAATCAGCTGCGGTGCGGCGCAGGTGGCGGAAAAGGAGATGGGTTCTTGAAGGTGCAGTTTCTTAAGGTGCCGGATTTGGCTCAACGGTTCTACTCCGATGAAATAGATGAATGTCGTACCAAATGCTTCGAGAATTGTACATGCTTAGCTTACGCTCATGATCGTAACATCGGCTGCATGTTTTGGTACGATTCTTTGGTTGATATACAGAAGTTCAAAGGCGTCGGCGTTGATCTGTACATTCGACTCTCTGCTTCGGAACTTGGTACCTCTCACTGATTCAAACTACTCCGTCCCTACCATTGATAGAGGGCAGACAGTCAGCTGCCCTCTATCAATGGAACGGAGACCAGTTGACTGCCTTTTTGTCAACAAAAAGACACTCAACATCCCTCGGGACGGAGGGAGTATATGAAAATTCATCAATGCTGACAAAATTACTTCTTTATTAGGTCACCGGCGGGAGAAAATGCTGTTCATAGTCATTCCGGTGGTCGGGTTTGTTGCAGTGTCTATTCTGATCTTCATTGCTTGGTACATTATGATGAAGAAGAAAGGTATTCAAATTGGTGCTTCATCTTTTACTCTTGAGCATTGTAAATAACTCTCATACTGCATAAATTTGTGGAAACAGAGGATAAAGTACAAGACAAAAGTGTTGTTGAATCTGGG
Source organism: Mentha longifolia (assembly GCA_001642375.2). Classification (NCBI taxonomy): domain Eukaryota; kingdom Viridiplantae; phylum Streptophyta; class Magnoliopsida; order Lamiales; family Lamiaceae; genus Mentha; species Mentha longifolia. The sequence goes on from CM038119.1 coordinate 30,673,727, forward strand.
CAAGCTTTTTCATCACATTCAGCTGCCATTGTAAGCACAGAAGAATCAGGCAAAGTTAATGTTGGAGATTTGCAGCTCTTCACTTTCAAGATTATCGCGGATGCAACCGAACAATTCAGCGTAAACAATCTTCTTGGGAGAGGTGGTTTTGGTCATGTTTACAAGGTAAACACTCTTTCATGGTTTCTTTCTTGCATTTTTTTTTCTTCATTTTCTCATTTTCTTTTTTGGTAGGGAATTCTCCCAAATGGGCAAGAAATTGCAGTGAAGAGGCTATCAGTGGATTCTGGGCAAGGAATGCAAGAATTCATGAATGAAATGGTTGTGATTTCCAAACTGCAGCATAGGAATCTTGTGAGATTGCTTGGAGGCTGTGTAGAGAAAGAAGAGAAGATTTTGATCTATGAATACATGCCTAATAAAAGCTTGGATGTTTGTCTCTTTGGTAAAAATCAATTTCCTTATATAGCCTTTCTAGATTTAGCATTATGGAATCTTTCATTCATTTGAACTATTTATTAAAATTTCTTCAGATGCTACTTGTCCATCAAGAAAGTTGTTGGATTGGATGAGGCGTTTCAGTATTATGGAGGGAATAGGGAGAGGCCTCCTATATCTCCACAAAGACTCGAGATTCCGGATAATTCACCGGGATCTCAAGCCGAGTAATGTACTTTTAGACGAAGAATGGAACCCTAAAATCTCCGATTTTGGCATGGCAAGAATATTCGGTGGTAATCAAGATCACGACGATACTGCTAGAGTCGTCGGAACATAGTAAGTGAAATTCTCATGACATAATTGGTTCTCATATGATCTGATTCCTAGTACGTCTATATGTAGTAATACGATGATTTATGCAGTGGATACATGGCTCCTGAATACGCATTGGAAGGTAGATTTTCCGAAAAGTCCGATGTTTATAGTTTTGGAGTGCTAATGCTTGAGATAATAAAAGGAGAGAAGAACACCAACTACTACAACCACAACTGGTCATTGGGTCTATTAGGAAGTGTAAGTTGTTTTTTTGTTTTTCTTTTTCCTTTATTGAATTCAATAATTAACGTGACAACATCTAAATATAGTGGTGTGACAAATCACAGGCATGGAAATTGTGGAGTGAAGACAATGGTTTAGCTTTTGCTGATGAAAGCATAGAGAAATTAGGGTTGGAGAGAGAGATTGTGCGGTGCATTCAAATTAGTTTGTTGTGTGTTCAAGAATTTCCTCAAGATAGACCTTCCATCCAAACCGTTCTCTCCATGCTGAGCCGCGAAATTACCGATTTGCCCTCGCCCAAGCAGCCGATATTTTCCGAGAAAAGCAGCGGCTTCACCATCGGGTCGACGCAGCCGGCGACCCAATTCGGCTATTCTGCTAATGACCTGACTCTAACTGTGGTTGATGGACGTTGAGATGATATTATATACTCCCTCCGTCCCGTTTCATTTGACGTCAATAGTAGTTAGGCATTTAGTAATTTGCATGATGTTTTTAGCTTTAGTTGATGGTACGAGAATTTATATTTCAATATTATTTGACATTGGATTATCAACACAATTTATGTGTATTAAATGGCTCCATTCAATCTTACCTTGAACCGAGGGCAACGAGAAAGAGAATTCATCAAAAAAGAACGAAGGAAAAGAGGATACTTTGATTGTTTTGTGGTAAATTCCATGTGACTGCCGTGTTCTTGCTGGTTTGACTTCATTCTTTTTTCAAAATATTTGTAAGTGGATAGAAATTTCCCAACTAACATCATATTAATTATATGGCTCTCAGATTCTTAGCATGGTGCTAAGCTTTTGTGGATTTTTTTCCTTAATTTTTAATTAAATGTCATATTTTATTCGGATGAGAGTCCTAATTTTGGTGTCCCAAATTTTAATTTATATTATTTTATATTATTTTTTTATAAAAATAAAAAGTATTTTAATATAATTCATCATAATAGACATTTATTTTTATAATAATACCATAATCTTAAATTTATCAATCTTAATACAAGTATACAACTAATAAAATTAAAATTAAATATTAAAATATACTTCATTCGTCCACGATCTATTGACCTTATTAATATATTGGGACGTCCACCATCTATACACTATTTTATTTTTTGGTAATAAACCCCACAATACACTTTAAGACTTTATCACTTTAACACTACACACATAAATATTAGACGGACCCACAATTATTCTACTTTAACACTTAATTTATTAATATATCATCAAAATACATTAAACTATGTGCCCAAATTTTTTGGTCTATAAATCATGGATGAAGGGAATAACTGTAAACCACAATTGGATTAGTGCATTTAATTTAATAATTATAAATTAAAATTGTTGAAGATAAATTAATAAAATTAATAAATAAAAAAAATTGTCCCAAGTGCATATTTTTTAGTACTATTTATATGATGTCAAGATCTAAAAAGCCCATTTTTAATTTAGTCAGTTTGTAAGCAGGCCAGGGAAGCCCAAAATGCTCATTTATCCCGGCCTAGAAAGGATTTTTATTTTTATTTTTTAACTTAGGTTGGCCTGGGCCATGAAATATTAGTTTCAATCAATATTCGCGCTTCATTGCTGCCTTTATTCTTCAGAAATTCAGTTGCATTCCCTTTCACGAAGAAGAAACTGTCATATAAAGGGCTAATGGCGGTCAGTGTATAGCATTACTGCAACAAATCTCCCGTGACTAAAAGAACATAATAAGTTTGTACGTAATTTACAAAAATAAATGAACGTCGCCGTAAAAGTAAAACGGCCGGAGCTCAGCGCCTGAGCATCTCATTCCGACGACGGCGATGGCGATACGGCATGAAACACTAAGCGCTCTTCTTCTCGTGTTTACTGCGGCGGTCGTCTTCCCCAGATTCTGCAGCGCACAAGGCGGAAGCGGTTCGAGCGATCCATGCGAAATTCTGGGCAAGTGTGGGCAGTTTGGGGTGTGCAGCTCGCGAGATTCCCCGATGTGCAGTTGTCTGCCCGGATTTCTGCCGCGGAGTGACGTGGAATGGAATTCCGGCAACTGGACCGGCGGCTGCGCCAGGAGGCTCCCCTTGAGCTGCGGCGGCAGGAAAAACAGCACAACGAGAGAAGATGGTTTTTTGAAGCTTCAGATTGTGTTGTTGTTTGGCTACTCGGATCGGTGGTCCGGTCCCCAATCTCAGTGCAAAACTCGGTGCTTAAGCAACTGCTCGTGCGTCGCCTACGGCTCCGACGGCGGCAGTGGATGTCGGTTCTGGACCGGACCTTTAATCGACATCCAGAAGTTTCCCGGTGGCTCCGGCTCGATTATTTTCGTTCGCGTCTCGAATTCCGAATTAGGTCAGTTTTTCAATTGGGGATTTTTCTATTTTTACCTGTAGTTGAGCTTTCTATGTTCTTCGTCGATCGTTGCAGATGTGAAGAGATTCCCGAACAAGATCTTACTAGTTCTTGTAGTTCTGACCTTCCTCATCGTTTCCGTTGGAATGTATTTATCTTGGAAATTGATTGCTAAATACAGAGGTAATGTTTGCAAAGTGAACATTTGTATCTCTTGATTTTGATGAACATTTGCATCTTCTACTCAGTTTTATGTTTTTTTTACTCGAATTAGGCAAGAAGAAAACCATTGAACTTGCCTACAATCCAGTCGATAAGTCTCTTCCTGATGAACTGAGTCAAGTCAATCTTGATGAGCTACCATTGTTTGCATTCGAGGTGCTTAGAACTGCGACCGATAGTTTTTCTGAAGCTAAGAAGCTCGGGAAGGGCGGTTTTGGCCCCGTTTACAAGGTAGATTCTCATGCTTTTCTCACCTTACTGCATCTCTAGCTTGTGTTTGTATGTATCTGAATCCTCTGCAAAACTAGGGAGAATTGGATGATGGAAGTGAAATTGCAGTTAAGAGGCTTTCACAAGCATCTACACAAGGGATGCAAGAATTCATCAATGAAGTGGTGCTAATTTCTAAACTCCAACACAAGAATCTTGTTAGACTACTAGGTTGCTGTGTGGAGAATAAGGAAACCATGCTTATATACGAATACATGCCGAATAAAAGCTTGGACTATCACCTATTTGGTTAGTTCAAGGTCTTATGTTTTCAGTGTTGAAGATTTGATGGAGTTTCTAGTTTCTAATTAGGCTTTACATTGAATTTATTCTGCTTTACTCTGCGAATTTGTTCTAGATTCATCACAAGAGACCCTAGATTGGAGAAAGCGGTACAACATTATTGAAGGCATTTGTAGAGGCCTTCTTTATCTTCACAGGGATTCTAGATTGAGGATAATCCATCGAGACCTCAAGCCGAGCAACATATTGTTGGATAATGATTGGAACCCGAAGATTTCAGATTTTGGGATGGCCAGAATATTCGGAGCCAAGCAGGATCATGTGAGCACAGTGAGAGTTGTGGGAACTTAGTAAGTATATGAACTCTATGCTCTTTGTTGATCCTTTGCCTATCAAATTAGAGATTGCAAGCTAGTATTTGTTTTTCTTGCAGCGGATACATGGCTCCCGAGTATGCAATAGAAGGAAGATTTTCAGAAAAGTCGGATGTTTATAGCTTCGGAGTTCTGATGATCGAGATTGCTACTGGTAGAAGAAACAAAACCTCGTACCAAGAGGGCTCCTCCAACCTTCTGGGACATGTCAGTTAATCCTTAGATACCTTGTTTTCAAGTAACTAAATTAGTCATTTAAATTAGTGTTCTTGCTCTAGTCATACTTAGATATGAAAGAAACAGAAGATTTTATGATCCTCAGCCGTCTAAGCTCGGTCTTTGCATACACCTGATCTTTTCTTTGATGCACAACTTTGTTGTGATAGGTATGGAAAATGTGGAATGAGGAGAAGGTGGAAGCTGCCATAGATTCTAGAATATCGAGTTCGAAGCACAGGGCAGAGGTGATGAGGTGCATACATATAGGATTGTTGTGTGTACAAGCAATTCCTTCGGAGAGACCGTCTGTTTCAGCTGTGTTGTCAATGCTAAGAAGTGAAGTAGCAGATTTTCCTGAGCCAAAGCAATCAGCATTAGCAGTAAGAAACATTCAGCTGGATTCAGGTACTTCTTCTTCCCAGCAAACCCAAGTATTATGTAGTTCGTCTACAAATAATCTCACTCTCACCTTGGTTAATGGCCGTTGATTCTCATAAGGTTTGATTCTCAGCAAGAGATGGAATATGATTTATGATAATATAATAGTCTTTATCAAATGTGGTTTTTTTTTCCTTGCAGTTATTAGTTTTTAATGAAATAGGTGAGTTATTAGTTTTTAATGAAATAGGTGTAAAGTGGTTAGGCATTTAAAGACCCGTTCGATATTGTCGTTGACATTATTTCTTATTCTTCTGATGTGTTAAAGATTTGAGGATGAATTATTGTTGTAAACTTTTAATAAAATAAGTAGGAAAAAGAGGACATGTTGAGTAATTGAGTACTGCTCCCTCATAATTTCCTACTAGTATTAAATTCGAGTTTACTCAGAACCACTCCATTATAGTTTGGGCAAGTCTTGGGTTTCGAAGCAATAAACTAGGATCGTCATGATCTAAATAGAATTTATTTGAATTTAATTTATGGAATGTACGTATGCAGATGTTTGAAATTTTAGTGATAGGAAGCATGAGTTATAGATAATTTTTTATTATTATTTTAAAATTACTTATGGAGGGAAGGGAAGTCATATCCAATCACATCTTCATTGCATGCATGGAATATCCAACTAATCATTGCAATTTTTTTTAGTTTATTTTGCAATTGTATGTGGATTCGGATTTTCTATTATCTAACGGTGTTACATTCTCTATTTCACCGTTAGATGATTGTCATGTGTTCATAATATTTTCAAAACCACTCATTTTTCATTATTAAAATTTTTAATTATTGCTGGTTTTGGAAATATTGTAGACACGTGTCGATCATCTAATGGTGAGATAGAGGATGTCACCGTTAGGCAATAAAGGATCCAAATCCATTGTACTATGTAGGATTCTCAGTTACTTTTTTTCTGTTTCGATTATTTGTTAAAAAATAAATAGGATCATTCATATAAGAATTGATATTTATTTTAATGACAATTATTATCAAAATAATAAATGTGATGGTGAAGATACAAATAAGATTGAGCAAGTGAATCCAAATCGATTTTGAACGTAGTGGCAAAGAAGCCCAACATGAACAAAATAAGTTGGGCCAACCAATTTCCTCCTCATGTAGGAAAAGTAATTTCATTATTTTTAAATTTTTTTTTTAAAAAAAAAAAAAAAAAAAAAAAAAAAAAGCCCCTAGATTACTTACACACAAAAATTGGCATCAATCAACGGAAAAGAAACGAAAGAGGCACGAAATTAATCCATTAATTAAGTGATTAAATGAACATAGATCCAGATGCACCAAATAAATAAATATATTAAAAGTTAAAAAAAAAAAATAATGTTAGCTAATTAAAGTCTTGATACAAGACATTAGTGGCTCGATTCATGAGATTAGGACTCAATCTAAACATCAAAACACAGAATTCCATGAGACTGAGGCATCCATCGCCGTCCAAATCTCCTTCATTCAACATAGACTGCAGCAGCTCATCATCCTTCAACTCCAAACCCAGAAATGCAGCGTTCTTCTTCAAGCTCTGAAACGTGATGAGGTGTTTCTGAGAATCCATGAGCACTTCGAAGCCTTTGCAAAGCTCATCCATGAACCCCTCCGCCCCTAGCTTCTCCACCATCGCCGGAAAATGATCCTCAAACACCATACTATTACTACCTTTGTCGCCTTCGCCCTTAGCCTTACACATGTTGTAAGTAAATTAATTATATGAGAATGGGGGATATGATGTGAGAGTTTGATTTATATAGATGGTGTAGTGTAGAGGAGGAAAGACGTGGTAAATTGTGTGAAGGAGGAAGTTTCGTCCATGTATATATATATATAGACGATTTCTAAAGTACTGTTCAGACTGGATTTGGTTTAATGCCATACCACCATTATTTTTTTGTTTGGATTATTATCCCTTTTTCAGTTATGAATCTTGTGGGGAGAAAGGATCGCTTCTCTCTCTCTCTCTCTAAAAAACAAAAAAAAAAGAGTAATACTCTTTCGCGGAAGTTGCATGGAAACAAATCGGCGTTAGGCATCGTGCCAGCAATTCCTTGGTTGTTTCTTCCGGAAACTAATTCCCCTATTTTATGTACCTCACGTTTTCTAATCTTTAATTTCTTTTTTTATTATTATTATTAACGTGAAATCATTTTCCTAGCTTGGCCTACACTAATAAATTATGTATCTATTTAGGAAATTGATGTGCGATTTGGTACTTTAATTGCAAAGAGACCCTTCGATGACTTAATAGTTAATTAAGAGGCTAATTAAGGAAGAATGAGTCTAGAAGGTAAAGTGTTTATCTCACATTTGGATTATTTATTTAATTGTTTTTTTTTTTTCTTTTTTTGGAATATTACTAGCAATATTCCAGAACTTAACTAGCTATATATAGTTAAGAATTTCACGAGAAGGCATCCACTGTTACTTGTGGTTACATTTAGGCTACCCAACATAATGCTAGTAAATTCAATTCACCTTCTAAATAAGAAATTTCCTCGAAGACACTCTCACGGTCTCAGCTACTAAAAGGAATCCACGCATAACAACACACCGAAAAATTACATTGTAAATGCAGATATATCACTTTTTTTTTCTTTTTTTTAAAAATGCTTTAAGGGACACTACTTCATATATGAATAAAAATTGAATTAATCAACATCGACAATTATTATTATTAGTTTGGAAAACAATAGTTTCCTTAGAAGATTAAGAAATGATACTTAATCTTATCAAATGTATTGTTTTTATTTCTTTGTTTGTTTGTTTGTTTTTGTTTTTTTTTTTTTTTTTTTTTTTTTGTAGAGTTGAACTTTTTGTTATTTTTATAATAATGCTATCTGAGCAGGCCCAAACTGTCTTTACCAGCCCAATCTCCTGGCAACTGTGTTGTGAAAGATGTTGGGCTTAGCGCGATTATTATTAATCAATAATGAATAAGTAACCATGAAAGATATTGGGCTTAGCCCGATTACTATTTATGCTTAAATTAACCAAATTTAATTGAACTCATAAGCCTGAACTTATATAGTCTATTTATTAAAATTTTAATTATGTAAATTAATATCCAAAGTTGGCAAGGGGTGTTAGGTTCTAAATGGGTGAAAAGTGGGTAAGGGCCCTTTAATATTATGTTTAATTCATTATATTTGTTTATATTCATTTTTCCGTAAGATGGAAATTAATGAATTGATATTCAAAATATAGTCATTTGATGAGTAAAATCTAAGAAAAATGAAAGAATACAGCATACTCGTCAACAAAAATGATGCTTTAACAGTATTGTCTCCAATGTAAACACATGTCCCTCTATGATTAGTTGAGAATTGTTTATCAAGGAGTTGAATCAGATCTAGCTGGTCTGTTTTGAGAACGTGATAAATATGTTTAATACAAATGAAGTTTTTTGTAAGTATACAAATACAATCATTCTTATTTTAAAGTTGTTAGGATAAATACTCAGGAAAAAAAACTTGTTAGGATTGGGCTTGTGAACTCTAAAATGTCTTTATCAAAACTGCCAAAGAGTTGGATAGAACCATTTAATACTATATGCTCTAAAATTTATATAGGGGGTGTTCTCGAGGAAAAGAGGGAAAAAAAAAATATTCCTCCTTTTTTCATATTTTCTCATATTCTGTATGAATGATAATTTTTTCCGGACATGAAGGACAAATTTTCCCGGGCAGCCCTTTCCCTTTCTTTTCACACCAAATTGGGATAATATTTTCATCCCCACTTGGAGTGAAAATATTTTTCCACATTTTCCACCTTAGAGAACATGTGATAAACCAAATAGAAAATCACATTTTGGAATTATATTTTCCATCAATTTCATTTCCCTCCTTTTCTTTATCACTCAAAGAGAACACACCCATAAAGTAAATCATCAAAATACTCTAATAAATACAAAGGAAAAATGTAATGCATATACACGCAAACATTATACTCCCTAATTTCCGCAAACATTATACTCCCTAATTTCCTATGTTTTTGCATAATCTTTCGACTAACATCTCTACTTGCTGAAAATAGATGTTAATATAAAATTTGAATATTACAGATGTAAAATAATCAATCCGTCCACGAAAAGTGTGGTGCACTCTATTTGGTACGAATTTCTATAATTTCATTATTTGTTGAACAATCAACTCTTTAAAACTTTAATTAGTGGGTTATGATTAGGAAATTGATTATAAATAATGAGTTTGTCTTAATTATCTAACAAATAATAAATGTATAAAAATTCGTAACACATTGAGGAAGTACTATTCTAATTAATGTAGTGTATAGTACAACATCAAATGAGACTCAAAATTTATTATAATATCTACTTTTTGTCGTATAAAAATACGTGCCAAAAGATTATGTGCAAAAAGGTGGGGGTCGGAGGGAGGGAGTATAGAGTGTGGAACTAAGGCCACCCCCAACGCCGCTCCAATTTTTGTGGGATCTCTCCCACTTTCCGGTGGAGAGATCCCACTCCCGGAGAGATCCCCAATGCACGGGATCTCTCCGGGATCTCTCCTATTTTTTTTTATTTTTTTGTTTCTTTTGTTTTCAAATTTATTTTTATTTGTATTAATATTTTGAATTTTTAAACGTAAATATAAATAAAAAAATTTGAAACAAATTTTTTTATTAAATTCAAATACTAGTAGACATTACAATATAAAATAATAAAAAAAAACTAGCCATTACTTCGAATTAAAAAACTTCTAAAGATCAAGTGATTTCTTCAACATCGCCAACATGCTAAAATGTTCCTCCAAATCATCGGGCGACATGTTGCTCGTATCCTTCTCCTTCAGTTTGACATACGTCTTCATTGCTTTCGTTTTTTCATATACCAATCTACTCTTCGCCCACTCCGAGAAATCCCGATTCGCTTCTGCAGTGGTGTCGAGAAGGTTGACGATTTTTTCCTCCAACGGCTAAATTTAATTTTTTTTTTCTGGTGAAAATCGCGAATTAAAAAAAAAAATTAATTACCATGCTGACGTCAGCATGGGGGATCGCTCTTCGTCCGCTGCTCCGCACCCGAAGCCTGCGATCTCCGCTCCCCCAACGCACGAGCCGGACCGATCCCGGGATCGGCTACAGCGGCGCTCAGGTGCGCTCCATTGCGTTGGGGATGGCCTAATGGAGCTGATTAAAAATCTGCTTAGGCAAGTGATGACTCACTCACCTTGACCTAATTTTAATTGATTTTCTCTTTTCTGCATGTCAGAAGTTGAGAGACTTTTACCCAAATGCCATAACACCTACCATAATATACCATTTACAAGAAAGCAACAAAAATGCAACTTCGCCATTCCCATGTGATACATGCATATTTAATATACCATTTACAAGAAAGCAACAAAAATGCAACTTCGCCATTCCCATGTGATACATGCATATTTCTATAATACTAGTAAATTGCATTAATACAGTATAGTGCACTTTATTTATTTTATTTCTAAAAATGTTACATTGATTTTAGTACTAATTTATTATTTATTTTTCATGAAAAACACCTCGAGTATATTTAGGCTAAAGCCGCTAAATCCATTTAATTAGATCCATATCCGGCAGCAAGATTCAATATTTATATAAAAATATCTGCGCCGGAGATTCACCAAAACCTGGCCCACATTCATTTGTTCCTCAATATTATACTCACATTACATAACCACGTGCGTGGGAAACCAATCAAAAAACCGGTCAACGTGGGCGGAGCCAACTTTTACCAGTCCGGTAGTGACGTCATTGTCGGAGCCGCTTTGGAGTATTTTCTTATTCTAACACGTGTGGTCCAAATCGGCGAAAACGAAACAACTCTTTCTTCTTCTAAACTCTGCGCCATGACCGTACCAAATTTCAAAGCATTACTTTTTGAGTTTTGTGGGGCAGCGAAAGAAAGCGTGGCAGTTTTGTACTTTTCTGCGGCCGGGTTGTGGTTGAGGCTAACGAAGAATCTTCAATAAAGGAGAAGACAAGTAGAGAACCTTCTTCTTTACATTAAAAACGTACGAATCCATAAAAGGGGGCGGGATAAAATTCTACCCTTCCATCGTTAAATGCGAGTTCGAAAAATCACGCGAAGTTGAAATGGGTTCTGGTTTTAGGTACGATAGATGTATTTTCTGGTTTTTCTTGGTAACGGGTTACTGGTATTCCGTTTTTAGTTTCGCCGCGAGTAGAATTCCGGTGGGTGGCTCGGTGAGAGACGGAGGAGAAGCCATAGTTTCCGACGGTGAGAAGTTCGAGTTAGGGTTCTTCAGCCCTCAAGGCTCGAGTTTCCGGTATGTGGGGATATGGTACCACGGAATCCCCGTTCAAACGGTGGTGTGGGTGGCGAACAGAGACCGGCCGATTTCTGGGAATAACGGAGTTCTAACCCTCGGAGACGACGGCAATTTGAATATTACTGACGGCGACGGCGAGATTATCTGGTCCAGCAACGCGACGGTTGCGTCGAGTAATTCGACGGCGGTTCTTAAGGACACCGGAAATCTTGCGATTTTAGCGATGGAAAACTCGAAGAGAGTGCTATGGCAGAGCTTCGATCACCCCACCGACACTTACTTGCCGGATATGGAGGTTTACATGGACGCCGGCGGCGGGGAACAGCGCGTCTTCACTTCGTGGAGGACCGCCGCCGATCCCTCGCCGGGAAACTTCACGATGGGGGTCGATCCACGTGGGTCGCCGCAGATAGTGATATGGGAGGGGGCGAACCGGCGGTGGAGAAGCGGCCATTTCAACGGGATCTCGTTCATCGGCGTGACGGAGGTGAGGGCCGTCTACCTCTCCGGATTCCGGCTGACGAATCTCGGCGACGGGAGGCTGTTCTTCTCGTACACGCCTTCGGATTCATCTCTCGTCAGATTCCAAATAAATCCCGACGGCGTCGAGAGGCAGGACACGTGGAACGAGGGGAGCAGAGAGTGGCGGCTGGTGCAGGCGCACCCGGTCGACGAATGCGGCGGTTATAACCGTTGTGGGCCGTTCGGGAAGTGCGATCGGACGGACAGGATGAGGTGCAAGTGTTTGGAAGGGTTTGTGATCAACGATGAGGATGAGTGGAATGGAGGGAACTTCTCCGGCGGGTGTCGGAGGAGGACCGGACTAGAGTGTTCGGCCGGAGACGGTGAGGCCGAGGGTTTAGCTGATGGGTTTAAGGAGGTTGAGAATGTGAAATTACCAGATTTTGTGGATTATGTGGGACTAGAAAACTTGGAAGAGTGTGAGAGGTTGTGTTTGCAGAACTGTTCTTGCACTAGTTTTGCTTTTGTTAGTGGAATCAACTGTATGATTTGGACTGGAGATTTGGTTGATGTTCAACGGTTTGTGGAGGGCGGCAACACTTTGTTCCTTCGCCTCGCCGCCTCTGAACTGGGTAAGTAAGTGATTCATTCTTGTCTTATTGCTTAGGCCTCATATGGTAGTCAAGAAAAGTCGAGAAAAGTCTGGTCTTTCGTGTCTGTTTGGTATCCCAAATTTGTCTGGCTCATGATTAAATCATTCTTCCTCTTTGATAAAGTACCCGACCTTCCCCTCAAGATAACTTTTCATGGTAGTCATCTTATTTAGCCTTTTCTTGTGAAAGTTGCCAAACGAGCCTTAATGTTTATATTATTGTGCTTGTTGCTTTCAAGATTCTTGTTTATATCTTGGAAGTTAGTTATGATCATTCTATGAAATCCTGCACTTAGTAGTTACCTTAAGATTTGTTAGCACTGAAATTTCAGTTACTAATAAGTTTGATTTACTGCATTTGAATCAGTATGTTTTCTACATTTGAGATACTTCATTTTTCTGTTATAAACTAGAATGCAGCACTAGTTCAATGGTGCAAGACTCGATCTTATGCTAATTTCGGGTTCTAATTTCTTCGTGTAGGTGGTAAGAAGCATGTAGCTAGGACGATCATCATAACAGCTGCAGTTGTCGGGACATTCCTCATATGCGTCGCAGGTTGGCTTCTCTTGCAGCGCAGAAGAAAATGCCGTGGTACATCTCACTACACCATTTATCGTATAGTCAGCTGCTTATGTGTGTATGGTCTACTTATGAATGAGAGGCTCGATTTTGTTTCAGAGAGGAACGAACTACCCAAAGTCGGTCTGAGCAGAGAGCATTCCGTAGATTACTCAGGACCAAGCGACCTTGGAGTCGAAGGGCAGCAAGCTAATGGAACCGAACTAGCCATGTACAGCTTCAACTCCTTAGTAGCAGCTACGGACAACTTCTCGAACGAGAACAAGCTCGGACAAGGAGGATTCGGTCATGTCTACAAGGTAAAAAACACTACTTTCTCAACTCAAGTGATCTAATAACTTGTTCCTTAACATTTCTCTTGGAGTACATATTGTAATTTCTTGAATTTTCTTGTTTTATTTATTTTTTTTATCTTCAGGGTGTATTGCCAGATGGGCAGGAAGTAGCAGTGAAGAGGCTATCAAGGAAATCTTTTCAGGGATTGCAAGAATTCAAGAATGAAATTATGCTAATTGCTAAACTGCAGCATAGGAATCTAGTTAGACTATTAGGCTGCTGCATTCAGGGAGAAGAAAAAATCTTACTCTACGAGTACATGCCCAACAAAAGCCTCGATTCCTATATTTTCGGTTAGTCGTGTGAATTGTTTTCCGATTTCATCCGTGGTTTTCAGAGGAGACGACTAACATAAATTGGCTGCAGATCCTGATAAGAAGTCACAGCTAGGTTGGGACAAGAGATTTAACATAATCAAAGGGATTGCACGAGGGCTTCTGTATCTGCATCGTGACTCGAGGCTGAGGATAATACACAGGGACTTAAAAGTCAGCAACATTTTGCTGGACGAAGAGATGAGCCCGAAGATCTCGGATTTTGGCATGGCTAGAATATTTGGAGGCAACCAAAACGAAGCCAACACGAACACCGTGGTTGGCACATAGTAAGTGTGCATACACTTTGTTCTAATAATCGAAGAGAGCATTTTGTTCGATTTTAGCACAAAATCTAATACATTACTCTCACAGTGGATATATGGCACCTGAATATGCTATGGAGGGCCTATTTTCCCTCAAGTCGGACGTTTATAGCTTCGGAGTGTTGCTGCTGGAGATCATAACGGGCCAACGAAACACGAGCTTTCGTTCAACAGATTTCTCGAATCTGATTGCATATGTAAGTAATGATCATGATCATAAGTTTCATAACCATAGCCTTTTGTTTTTCTCATGTAAAGAAGATGAACATAATGATTGTACTATTTCTTGAAATGAAGGCATGGGAGCTTTGGGACAAAGGGAGGGCAACCGATTTGCTCGATTCTTCGATCTCGAAATCGAGCCTACAAGAACAAGTGCTGAGGTGCATCCATGTAGGGATGCTGTGTGTGCAAGATGTTGCTAATCATAGGCCAAATATGCCTGCTGTTTTGTTGATGCTTGAGAGTGAGAATGTGGCTTTGCCTAAGCCAAAACAACCTACTTTTACATCGATGAGGCATAATTTAGAGGAGGATATGTGGAATTCAAATCAAGAAGGTGTTTCCTCCAACAATGTCACCATGAGTGTGATTCTTGGTAGATAATTCTTTCATTTTTATACTTTTTTTTTGTTGCTCAAATACTGTATAGTTCCATACTGAATAGAGAAATTTAATATGTTTGTTGCGTCCAAATTTCTGCTTCCACTAATAACAAATTAGCCCATCACTGTTCAATTCTCCAAACCACCATCAATTGGAAAAAGAAAAAAAAAAGACACCATCAATTTAATACTATATAAATGGAAGATTCTCCACCAACCAAGAGATCGGGGGTTCGAGACACCTCGGCTGCGTGTGTGTTATTTGACTGATCAAAAAATATATAAATAAACTAAACAACTTTTCAAATTCATAGATTTTATAAATGGCTTGATCCTCTGACTATGACAAAATTGCAGGAAAGCATTAAAATATTTTAATATTTTGGTGTAATATAATTTTTGGACCTAGTCATGGTATGAATGTATAGAGAGAATTGGTTGGATCGTTGATCTACACGTCCTTTTCTAGTGATAAAATTGTTCTTAATATTTCTTATATATTATATAAATAGTCAAAAACAGTAGGATTATTCGCTAAATCATTTGGAGCAGAGCTAAAAGAAATGTAAATGCTTGCCATGACTGATTTTTTTTTTTATAATTATTATTATTTTTATTTTTATACTTTTTTCTGATAGAAATGAAGCTCTATTTTCTCCCTACCAAATGTCAAAGCCCACAACTTGTGCTCATCGTTATGACTTGACTAATTAGGTAAAAAACCAAGCAAGAAAACTATGCCTTATTTAATATAAAAAAAATTACTTTGATTTGTCAATGTAATGTTTGGTAGATAAATTAAGGCTTTAAATTAGATAATTTTCTCTAATAAAATCGATCTGAATTTGATGCTTGCATCCGTCCAATAAAACCATGCGCGTTGTAGTAGTTGAGTGTTTAGTCTAAGGTGGTGACGTGGTGTAAAGATGTGTTTTTCTTTCAATATACTATACTACATCAAAATTAAATTTAATGGTATTGTATTTTGTTTCGGTAAAATTACTAATTTAAATAAAGCTTATAGCTGCTTTTGCACTTCACTAATTTGTCCGAAGCTAGAAATAAATCACAAAATAAGATGGTGTGAACATATATTTCATTTCAAAAGATATGAACGCGAAAATAAAATCGGTTTCGCTGCTTTAATTTAAGCGCATTTTAGCTTTCTACTTTGACAAACGGGTCCATTCCCTCCTCCATTAATTCGGAGAATTCATTTTAATAAAAAATATTTATTTATTTATTATTAAAATGGTGAAAAGTAATTTAATTTTGTTTTTAAAAATGAATTAATGTCAAGGGAGGACAATTTATACAGTCAAATAAATGAGGTCTGTTTTTTTTCCATACCAAAAAGAATTCCACATGTCCTAACTAAATCAAAACCAAGAAACTTCAAAAGCAAATGTTAACCACCAAAACAGAAAGGAGGAAGACCGTGCCTGAAAAATGAGAATCACGGCGGAGCACCACCACTTCCGCCGCCATGTATGGTGCTCCCTCATCACATTCTCTCTCTTCCCTCTTCTCGCGACGCCAATCGATCTCATCACCCCCACACAGCCCCTCATCACTAACCACACCTTAGTCTCCGCCGGCGAGCTATTCGAGCTCGGCTTCTTCACCGCCGGCGCACCAAACAACTGGTACGTCGGAATCTGGTACAAGAACATCGAAGAGAGAACCATCGTCTGGGTCTTGAACAGAGATTCCCCTCTCACAAACTCATCAGGAATCCTCAAAGTCACCTCCGGCCAACTAGTTTTAGCAGATCACGCCGGAAAATCAGTGTGGTCGGCGAACCACACCGGCGGCGCCGTCGCGGAGCTTCTTGACACCGGCAACTTCGTCATCCGCCGCGAAGACGACGAAAATCCGGCGAATTATCTATGGGAAAGCTTCCATTACCCAACGGACACGTTACTCCCCGGCATGAAACTGGGGTGGGACGCCGGCACAGGTCTCAACCGGTACATAACGTCGTGGAAAAGCGCCGACGATCCATCCACCGGCGACTACAGCTTCAAGCTGAACATCGACGGTTACCCGGAAATATACCTGACCAATAAACAGAAAATCGATTACCGGAGCGGGCCGTGGAACGGCCTGAGATTCAGCGGCGTGCCGGAGATGAAACCGAGCAGTCCGCTCCTCTCCTTCCTCTTCGTGAGAAATCCGAACGAAGTTTCTTACTCTTTCACCCTCCTCAACGACTCCATGTACTCGAGGTTAATGATGAAACACTCCGGCGTGCTGCAGCGGTTCGTATGGATTCCGACGAGCAGAATGTGGAGCTTATTCTGGTACGCGCCGAAAGACCAGTGCGACGACTACAGAGAATGTGGGATCTACGGAATCTGCGACGCGAATATTTCGCCGATTTGCCGGTGCATGAAGGCGTTCGAGCCGAAGAATCCGCAGGCGTGGAACCTACGCGACGGGTCGGACGGGTGCAAGCGCGTGACGGAGCTGGACTGCGAGAGCGACGGGTTCCTAGCGATGAAGAGCGTGAAGCTGCCGGAGAGCAGGGCGGCGTACGTGGACGCCGGGATGAACTTGGAGCAGTGCCGGGAGATGTGCCGGAGAAACTGCTCGTGTATGGGCTACTCGTGCGCCAACATCAGCGACGAGAGCGGCTGCGTCACTTGGTCCGGCAATCTCTACGACATGCGGCAGTACGCCGCGTCGGAAGGCGGCGGCCAGGACTTTTATTACCGGCTGCCGGCGGCGTTATTAGGTAATGTTCTATTTAATCTTGCTCCTTTATTTATTTACTTTTTTTTTTTTACTTAAGTAATACTCTTTCGGTCCTATTTCATTTGGCCTACATATTGAATATACTCAGACCAGTAAAATGGGACGGGAGAAGTAGTAATAGTAATAGTAATTATTGGAAGATTTGAATGAGTGTCGTAGTCGTCGGAACCGGTAGGTGAGGGGTTGGTGGCCGAAGTACATATAGGGAATTCTTCTTCGTTTATTGGATTATTATGAGTTTGTAATCCTTTTTTTTAATTGATGCATATAAGATACAGGATGATTATTATATTTATGAAAAAGATACGAATTATAGAAAATCATATGATCATTGGAATTTTCTGTACTATATCCTACTAAGTCAACTGGACGTGTTAGAAATGATGCTGATATTATTGTAAATATATGTATAGAAATATCGAATAATGCAGAGGAGGGAATGTGACAGAATGATTTTTTATGTGGGGGGATTAAGTACAGAATCAATAAATAATTGCTAAATGATACCCAACCCTATTAAATTGAATCACATTCCCCCTCCAACTGTAGCGCTGGCCTAAAATATAAGTATCTTATTACATTATGTATTAATTTTTTGAAAATATGATATGCGGTATAGGCACGAATGTTCTCCTACTCATTGTGGGCATACTTAAACGTACTCACAACTGATGTGGTAGTACTACGTAATGTTTTTTCCATTTAGAGTATAATTTTTTTAGTACAATTTAATTTTTTTATTAGTGTTATAATTTTCATCAAATGTCATACCACCGTCATATCAGCCGTAAATATATTAAGTATGTTCAGATAATGTTCTTGTTTAATAGTACGACAGCCATAGTCAATGTTAATGGTAAATGCTAAGTACCTACCACCTACCAATAGTACTATTATTAATATCTAGCTAAATGAAGATGCTACATCTCCTTTTTCCAAGTCCTTTATAAATTTGACGCTAAAGTCAAATTCAAATTATGATTTTAGGGCACAAATAGTAAGATACGAATCAATATTCTTGATTCACCATGTCAATTAAAGGAAAAAAAGTAGTGTAATGACTTGTCTCTATTTTGGAACTAGCACAATTTGCGTAGAACATAATCATGTATTCAAATCACTAATATATAGACATTGACGAGAACGAGCCTCCCTTTGTCGAATAAAAGAAAAAAACTTTTAGAAAAAAGAAAAGGAATGATTACATGAGTATTTGAGGTCGTAATTAAAAGGCAGTGGAATTAGATGGAAGCGGCAAAGCCTAACTTGCCGACCTCATTGACTTAGGCTGCTCTAATGCTCTTCACATTTCTAATTGTGGGTCCCCCAACTGCTTCATTCACCCAATCTCCTGGGCCCTACCTGTTCTAGTTCTAGTTATAACGACATCATAGGCTTCGAGCTTCAAATTTGCGTATAGATATGGTGGTACGGTAAATTACGAACAAGCCGTAATTAATAGAGTTATTAAGGTTTATAATTTTGTGGAGATAGGGCCGGAGTTAAGTAGGCATTTCAATTTAATGGGAAAGGGACTCCATATCGTTTTCTGGCACGCGTAAAAAATGTATTCTAAATTAGTGTTTGTGTTTATAATTTTTTTTTAATTATTGTTGATTTAAGAAGTATTTTAATATATAGTGAGCATTCGATATTAAAATAGAATATGCAATACCAAAATCCAATAGAAGATTCGAGTCGAACATTTTCTTTTTACGGAATTAATTAACTCTATATCACTTTCTAAGATTTTTTTTTTAAAAAAAAATAAACCTTTATTAAGCCTGGCCTTTTCAATTTTATATATACTGCATACTATTATTAGATCTTTTTCCATTCTTTTCTTTTACTATAATTTTGCGCATTATTTCAATATTTGAAGATTATTAAAAAAAAAAAAACAAGCTCAAGTCTAGTTTAGACTTTAGAAGATACGGAGTACTCCCTCCATGCCATTGATATAGAGTTTTTTTTTTTTTTGTAAAATCTTTTTATAAATTGGCTCTATATCAACGGGGCAGACAGAGGGAGTATCATATATTGGACACAAAATACAATTAATCAGTCGCTTAAAAACTGTATTGAGAGAGTGAACACTAATGATTAAATACACGTTTGTTTTTTTCAGATCAATCATCAGCAGCTGCAGGATCTGGAGACGATTCTAACAAGAAAAGACAAATCATCATGATTATCGGAATCGTTGTCGGAAGCGGCGCACTACTCTTTGGATTAGCCATTTTCCTTGTGTGGAAGAGACGAACCAAACCAGCTAGCACTGAAAACATACTAGAGATCATCAGAGGTACTGAGGGAATCAACGTGTCTTGTCTGATGCAGTTACATGTCATCTATACATAGACTTAATTTTCCTAATCATTTAAAAATTAATAGGTTCGAGAGAAAGAAGTTTGATGAGTTCACCAACGATTCCTAGCAACAGAGACCAGTCGATGGAAACACCATTAGTAGACCATGAGTTCGAGCTTCCCCTATACGACGTCTCTACTTTAGTCGTCGCCACGAATAAATTCTCCGACGAGAATAAGCTAGGCCAAGGTGGCTTTGGCATTGTTTACAAGGTTTTTTTTTTTTTTCACTAATGTGTTACTTTGAAACACATATTGTATGAATTAGTACTAATGCGTAAAAATTGAACATAGTAGTATTTCTGGTTTAGGGTGTGCTTGCGGAAGGTGAAGAAGTAGCGGTGAAGCGGTTGTCGAAGACTTCAGTACAAGGAGTGGATGAGTTCAAGAATGAGGTGAAGTTGATAGCTAGGCTTCAGCACAGGAATCTTGTTCGTCTACTCGGATGCTGCGTTGAGATGGAGGAGAAGATGTTGGTGTACGAGTACATGGAGAATAAGAGCCTCGATTCTATCTTATTCAGTAAGTCCACTTGTCCTATATACTTCCTCTGTCCCATTTTTAAAGGGTTCGTTGACTGTTTTTTGTGAGACAAAAAAACAGTTAACAGAGCCAAGGAGACAGAGGGAGTACATATATACGGATGCGAATGCACATAATTTTTTGTACTAATTAGTAGCTTTTGGCACAGAGAAAAACAAGAGCTCAATGCTGGACTGGAAAACGCGATTCAAGATCATAAATGGGATTGCGCGAGGGCTTCTCTATCTGCACCAAGATTCAAGATTCAGGATCATACACCGGGATCTCAAGGCCAGCAACATACTCCTCGACAAGGAAATGAACCCTAAGATCTCAGATTTCGGCATGGCAAGAATCTTCGGAGGAGATCAAACCGAAGCCAACACCAAGAAAGTTGTCGGAACATAGTAAGCACCAACTTAAACATCAAAACCACCATTATTAATATTTACATTCAGTTAGTTATATATCTCAGATATTGACTTAATTCCATCATCTTCATGTGCAGCGGCTACATGTCCCCAGAATACGCCATGGATGGCCTCTTCTCCATAAAATCCGACGTCTTCAGCTTCGGAGTTCTGGTTCTGGAGATCGTGAGCGGAACCAAGAACAGAGGATTCTACCAAACAAATAACCAACTCAATCTTCTCGCCTACGTAAGCACAATAAATTAAAACACAATCTATAGTAATCCAGTATAATAGTACTCCCTCCGTCCTACTGGTCTTAATTGGTCTCGATACATTTGACTGAAGTTTGACAAATTTCAGTCAAATGTATCAAGACCAGTGGGACAGAGGAAGTAGTATATACGTGCATCGGTGCATGAACTAAGATGGAATAAGTATTGATTGATTACACAGGCATGGAAGTTGTACAGAGAAGATAGAGGGCTGGTGTTGGTGGACTCAGCAGCAGGGGAAGATTACTCAGCAGGTGAAGTAATGAGATGCATACAAGTAGGGTTACTGTGCGTGCAAGAACATGCAGAAGACCGACCAAACATGTCTAACGTTGTACTCATGCTCAGCAGCGATTGCGTCTCCATGCAGCAGCCTAAACATCCCGGTTATTGCCTCGGGAGGCGCAATGCCGAGACGGATTCGTCGTCGGCTAAAGTTGCCGAGGACGAATCATGCACGATTAACCAAGTTACCGTTACAATGTTAGATGGCCGGTAGTCTTTATATTGTTATTTCTCTCCTCGAGATTAACTAACTTTGTCCATACTTATCTACTTTTTTTTTTTCTTTTCTGATTTATTGCTTTGAGTCATTATACGAGTAGGAATAGTTTTACCAAATGTTCAATTGAATTTAACATTTGCAGTTACCTCCTTGTTTTTCCATTGGGGCTGAAATAATTCAATTAATGCATTTTTTTTTTCTTTTTTTTTTTTCTCATTCCAGAGAATTAGAAAATACTACTGCCAGGGCCCATAATGAAATTTGACTCTTGTGGGGGAAAGATATCCAAAACTAACTACAGGCGATTCAGAGCTCGATCTATTGTAATTTCGTGTGACATTTCTTATTGTATTAATAGATGATTGCCACAAATCTAAAATATTTTAAAAATCAACCATCTTTGGTTATGAATATTTTCAATTATTGTTAATTATGGAAATATTATGAACACATGACAATTACCCGCAATATAAAATGTCACACGTAATTGAAATAGAGGATTT
This sequence comes from Mentha longifolia, assembly GCA_001642375.2. Classification (NCBI taxonomy): domain Eukaryota; kingdom Viridiplantae; phylum Streptophyta; class Magnoliopsida; order Lamiales; family Lamiaceae; genus Mentha; species Mentha longifolia. The sequence goes on from CM038119.1 coordinate 30,695,748, forward strand.
GAATCGTATTTCGGAAGGGAACGCGATCTATTGAAGGATCTATTAGCTATGACTCTACTTATCATATCAAACATTTGTGATGATTTTTGAAAAATTAGTTGAAATCAACTCATCAATATTTTTAAAGGTCTCGTAAACCATACATTTGAGACACCTAAATTAAGAATTGTTCAAAAAGATTTATGCCAATGTTAGCTAGTGTCGATCAATAGAAGGATCGATTGATTATTACTATAAAAAAGAGTACTTATTACATAATCAAAGTTTAGGGGTTGACTCGTCGACTTCTCATATAATAATCGCGAATTATTCGTAACAAAAGTCCAATTTCATCCTTTTTCAAATTGATTATTTATTAAGTTTGACCCCTACAAATTCTCCATAAACGGCATGTGTGCGCTAAGCTGCGCACAGCGCACGTAGTATCATTTCTTACTATTTTTATTTTATTTTCAGTGCCCGCCTTTTGTGAATCGAGACGATGAAATACGAAGCTCTGTTTCCCACAGTCTCCTCCTTATTCATCATTCTTCTCTTATTCAAATCCGCCATTGTAGTTGCAGTTGATTCCATAGCTCTAAATCAAATCCTCCCCGATAACGGAACAACTCTCGTTTCCCTCAACGGCAACTTCGAGTTGGGATTCTTCAGTCCCGAAAACTCCAGCAACCGATACGTCGGAATCTGGTTCAAGAAAGTTCGAATTCAGACCGTTGTTTGGGTGGCCAACAAGAACTCCCCCATCGCGAATTCCTCCGGCGTCCTCTCCGTCGCACCGTCTGGAAACGTCGTCGTCTCTGCAAACCAGTCAACCGTCTGGTCTTCGAATTTGACGTCGTCGAGAGCTCCGATTAATCCCGTGTTGAGACTTTTGGACAATGGAAACCTCGTACTCGCCGCCGCCGGAGGCGGCGGCGGTTACGCGTGGCAGAGTTTCGACGATCCATCGAACACGCTGATTCCCGGCATGAGACTCGGGTGGGATCTGAGGACTAATCAAGAACGGTACCTGACGTCATGGAAAGGCGTCGGCGATCCTTCTCCCGGCGAGTTTACGTACAGAATGAACCCTAAAGGTTTGCCGTCGATCGTTCTCCGGCGAGGGCCGAACATCACGTTCAGGAGCGGGACGTGGGACGGCGTCCGCTTCGGCGGCGCCCCCGCCCTGCAGCAGAACGCCGTCTTCACCCCGATCTTCGTCTTCAACTCCACCGACGTCTACTACGCGTTCGACAACACCGACGAATCCATCATATCGAGATTCGTGGTGACGGAATCCGGGCTGCTGACGCACTTCCGGTGGGGCGAGGCGAGCGGGGAGTGGATCGGCATAAGCACGATGCAGTCCGACACGTGCGACGAGTACGCCAAGTGCGGGAGCTTCAGCGTCTGCGAATTAAACCCGGCGCCGCGGTGCGCTTGCTTGAAGGGCTTCGCGCCCAAGCTGGCGGACGAGTGGGCCCGCTTCGACTGGAGAGGCGGCTGCGTCCGGACCGTGCCGCTGAACTGCAGCGCGGCCGCGGGGTTCAGAAAGTTCTCGATGCTCAAGGCGCCGGACACGTCGGATAGTATGATCGATGTGAACGCGACAGATCAGGAGCTATGCGAGGCTTCTTGTTTGAGGAGTTGCACGTGCGTAGCATATGCTAAGACTCAAGCTACTGGGTGTGTTCTTTGGTTTGGTGATTTGGTTGATATTAGACTCTATGACTCAGGTGGCCAGGAACTGTTTGTTAAAATGCCTCAATCGGAATTAGGTAACTTTTATGGTGATTTCCATGATGATAATTGCTTTGTTAATTGTCGTCATTTGATGATCGATATCCGGGTTGTTTATTAGATGATGAGACGAATTCGAAGAACGTAGCTGTGATCGCTTCGATGGCGGTGGCTGTGTTTCTGCTGGTGGTGGTGATTATTTGGTTGGTTATACGTAAGAGGATTGCCAAGAAGAAAACAGGTTGGTTATTCGTACTCCGTCCGTCCCATTCTATTTGACATTTCTATTAATTTATACACACATATATTCGAGAAACGTTACATCTGTTTGTTCTTTTCTTGGTGTCCAATTGCATGACACGATCTTCATATTACCGGCATTGACGACTTTTACCAATCTGCTTGCCGTGTTTGACTCATTGATTAATTTGATTTTTTTTATTATTATATATATTTTGGATTTATTTTAACATGAGGTTTGCTAATTGCTAATTATCAGTGAATGGATATAACTTCTGGTATACCTTTGTAGATGGCTTTGGAAATAAATTGTTAGTTTTCGTTCACTAAATATGTATCTTACCAGCTCAAATTTTTGGCGCCAGATTAATAATTAAACAATAAATTAATGCAATTTGATTTCTCATGCATCTGGTATGGCCTTGTAATAACTTGATTGATTTCTAGCTTTAGCAGCAGAGAACCAACATGATTATCCAAACCAAGATGAGAATGCAAGCATAGGAAACGATGACGTGGCTTTACCTCTAATAGATTTTCTCACCATAGCAACTGCAACTGAGGAATTCTCTTTTGCAAATAAGATTGGGGAAGGTGGCTTTGGCTCTGTTTACAAGGTATAATTGTTCTTGATGAGTATATGCTAATTCACCTTTTCTCTCACTAATATAATCATGGTTTTTAATTAACTTGATTGATCATATACTTCCACCTCACAAAGGGAGTCCTACCAAATGGGAAAGAGATAGCAATCAAGAGACTCTCGAAGGATTCTGGGCAAGGCCTCCATGAATTCAAGAACGAAGTGATCTTGATCGCTAAACTTCAGCACAGGAATCTCGTTAGGCTAGTCGGATGCTGCATTCATCGAGACGAGAGAATGTTGGTTTACGAGTACATGCCTAATAAGAGTTTGGACCTCTTCATTTTCGGTAAGTCGTCTAAACTTGTTCTGCATCTTTTCTTTTCTTTCTCTCATTCCACTCTCAATCTTCATAGATCAAACAAAGGACACATCTCTAGATTGGCAAACGCGCTTCGACATTATAGTAGGTATTGCTCGCGGGCTTCTGTACCTCCATCGGGACTCGAGGTTGAGAATAATTCATAGGGATTTGAAAGCAAGCAATATCCTCCTTGACAGTGAAATGAATCCAAAGATCTCAGATTTTGGGTTGGCAAGAATGTTTGGAGCCGATCAATATCAAGAAAAGACTAAAAGAGTCATGGGGACTTAGTAAGCGAGCTTCGTCTTCCCCTTCTCCTTCTCCTTAATTTCTACTCTTCTTTCCCTAACAATTGCTTATGCAGCGGATACATGGCCCCGGAGTATGCAATAGATGGCTTCTTCTCAGTTAAGTCGGACGTATTTAGCTTCGGAGTGTTGGTACTAGAGGTCACAAGCGGCAAGAAAAACCGCGGTTTTTTTCATCCCGATCACGACCTCAATCTATTGGGACACGTAAGTTAACATATAGGGGGAAAGGGATGGGGTGTTGGAGGGAGCACCAGCACCCTCCACCAAATCTGAAAGAAAAAAAAAAATTGCTTATAAATTTTGATTTTAGCACCTTCGTGTTATATTTCTCGCTCATTCATGTGTGTTTAATATTCAGGCATGGAAGTTATGGACGGAAGGAAATCGAAGGGATTTTGTGGATGCATCGTTGTTGGCCTCGAATATTACAAACAAAGAATCCCAAGTGTTGCGGTGTGTCCAAATCGGACTGTTGTGCGTACAACAACGCCCCGAAGATAGGCCTACAATGTCCAACGTTGTTTCGATGTTGGATAGCGAGCACCCAGTTTTAGATCAACCAAAACAACCCGGTTTCTACACACAACGAAATATATTCGACACCGATTCCTCCTCCACCGGGAAGATACCCAACACTTCCAACGAAATCACCGTCACCTTGCTCCACGGCCGTTAAAATATCTGAACCGTTAATATTCTCGAAATTAACAATTATCATGATAGAAAATACGAGGCCACATAGATGTGTAAGTTTTTGTATAGAGATATAATGTGCAGTTTATTTTTTACTCTTTCTATTTTTTCTTAAGTGACTCACTTTTATATTTTGAATCTCACATATTGAATAAAAGTGAGCCAATTTAGAAAAAAAATAGAGTGGAAATAGCAATCGAGCAACTTTTTTTTTTTTTTTTTTGGCCTTGTTTTGGGTTTCTTGTTGAATTGTGACAGGTGTCATGTTGATTATTCAAAGGATGTATAAGGACCACAAATTAGATTTAGGAGAAAATTTACAGCAGACAATTTGATTGGACTGTATGAAAAGAGGGGAAAAAAACTGTATTTTCTGATTCTTGATGGATTAGGTTCATCACCCATCCTTTTCAAGAATTATTATGATATGTATAACACGTGTTTGCTTGAAGTTCGTCCACGTCAGCTCGTTGTACTATCTTCTCCTCGTTGAGGCTGACTGCGACCCCTCAATATATATAAGTCTAATTAGTTTCCATCAATGGCATTTGCCCGTTTACTTTTTTGGGATATAATTGTATGCATTATATAATTATAATCATTAACCCACAAATAAGTGAATCACTGAATTGTACTACCTCCATCCCATTACATTAGTCACATTCACTATTTGATACATTTTTCTACCAAAACCTAATACGAGTTATAAAATATAATTTTGTAGTATCGTTTTTTTTACGGGATACTATGAGTGTCATAATATCCCGCAAAAAAAATGATATTATAAAATTATATTTTAAAACTCGTATTAAGTTTCAGTAGAAATACGTGCAAAAAGTAAATGTGACTAATATAATGGGATGGAGGTAGTAATGGCTAGTGGCGTTAGAGTTCTATATATTCATCAAGACTTTTTTTTTTTACTATAAATCGCATTTTACAGTACGCAACATCGTTTTGGTGTAGATTTGGCACAAAAATAATGTATAACACCAAACTTTTTCAATCCGTTTGACATCCACTTGACTTTTAATATATACTACAAATTAAAATATACTACAAGTTAAAATATTTTATATATACAGTATTTAATATACTACAAGTTAAAATATTTTATATATACAGTATTTATACAAGTAAAATGATATAAATTGTGCAACAAATTACTTCTTCAAATAACCTCAATTTTTCGGAACGTGTTTTAAAAAAAATTAATACATATTTTTTTAAATAATACATTTAGGATGATGGATATTAAATAAAAAAAGTGGTGATGGTCAAAACTAGCCATTTAAATTAAGAAAAATTAAAATCTAGCCACTGACATAAAAATATATAAAATATAGTCATTTTCAATGTATTGAGACTATTTTACCTTTTTTTTTTATTTTCGTATTTTATGATTAAACAAAATCATAAACCATAAAAAATTAAATTATAAATTATGATATATATCAACTATCCACGTAACTGCTCATGTATATCACAATTCACGTATAGAACGTGAAACATGAAGAGAAAATCTCATCCAAAATACAGTCCACAACCAAAGCGACTGAATGTTGTGACCAACCGGCGAAAATTGTTCTGGCAATCTTCCTTAACTTTCCGGCATTTCCCGCTGCGGCCAACCGGCAATAACTTCATCCGGCATCTTCCTTAAGTTTCCGGCATTCATTGTCGTTCATTTCTCGCTGCGGCCGACCAGCGATAACTTCTTCCGGCTTCTTCTTTAAGTTTCCGGCGTTCATTTCCCGCTGCGACCGACCGACGACAACTTGTTCCACATCTTCCTTAAGTTTCCGACATTCATCGGCGTTAATATCCCGCAAAAGATGGTGCGAAATTCTTTCAATAAGTTCATGTAATTTTTGGTTTATTTTTCATTGCAATGTGTGTATTCATTTATTTGTTTCTTCGACGGCATACCCGATCAACTATGTAGTCGCTCGATTGATCACCAAATACCTGATTTATCAAATTACATAGATAGTTGCTCGATCGAGCATGGATTGGCTCGATCGTGCACTTATATTCAGAATGTGGTCGATTAAGCACCTATTTGCATAAGATGCTCGATCGAGCAATTTGTTCTTAACTCAACTTCATTCACCATAATTAACGAAATAAAGGCACATTATAGATATATTGACGAAGCTACTCGATCGAGCAAAATACATGATCAAGCATATATCTAATGTGCTCGATCGAGCAAAGTACATATTCAAGCAATTACCGAATGTGCTGGATCGAGCAAGCATATGCCAAGCTGCTCGATCTAGCCAATTCCTTTTTACAAACACATATCGAAGGGCTCGAACAGATCTGAATCGATCCCTCTATATCTGTTCGAGCACGACCGTATTTTGAGAATCGGCATACCTCTTAGTTCACCGGAATCTTCTCCTCTTCTCCGCCTGAATCTGACCTATCCTTTGACATTAAGTAGCGTGGCGGTCGACGGCAATACGGCGGCGCGAAGGTGTTCGATTGATGGCGACTCTTGAACTACACCGGAGGCTCAATTTGCAGAATCTTGTGAAAAGGCTGCTCAGATGATTTCTTTCTCCTCCGATTGGCCGTCGGATATTTTTGCTCGTTCGGTGACTGGGCTACAACGCCGGCGACTCGATCGACGGTGACGGCAGGGAAGGTCGCTCCACTTGAGCGGCGGTTCGTAGGTGGGGACGTGGGTAGGGTTATGTGAATATTGATTACAATGTGTAATTTATTGTATTTTTATTTTCCTAAAGGGTAATTTCATCTTTAACAAATCGAAAATGACTAGAATTTATATGTTTTTATGTTAGTGGCTGCTACCTTTTATTTTTTACTAAGTTAAGTGGTTATTCTGGATTCTAACCCATAAAAAAATCGTACTAAACGCCTTTAATTTGACATAAATAGCGTAAAAGTCAAAAAACAAACATAATAATTAAAAATATTACGATTCAAATTATATTGAATACGTGTAAAACAAGTGTGTAGATGACTATTAAGAGATTATAGTTATAAGTTGATTTAATTAAATCAAAATTGCCTCCATTTAATTAAGCTAACAATTAGGGATGTCAATTTAGCCCGAAACCCGCGGGTTGACCCGAGTAACCCGAGCCAAAAGCGGGTTAGGGTTGAATATTTCTAACCTGAAAAAAAAATCAACCCGAATGGCCCGAACGAATAGCCCGAAACCCGATAGGACTAGCCCGGAAACTTGGCGGGTTGGCCCGATAACCCGAAAGTTTTCATTAATTAAGTGTTAATTTTTATTACTTTGTTTCAAATATTAAAATTTATGTCTTTATTCAAATATTTGTGAAAAATATTATAATTTTCTATTATAAGTTGTATTCATAATAATATTTTCTCTATTTTGTATTTCACCACATAATAAAAAAATGAATAATATAATCATTAAAAGAAAAATATATTCACATCTCATTGAACTATTTATTCTATTATGCAAGTTGGAGTAACATAATACGAAATAAAGTGACTTCGATGGTATAACATGATTTATTTATATTTATACAATTATTGTTATAAAAAAAATCGTCAACCCGACGGGCTAGCCCAAGCCCCGAAGTTTAGAGTTAGGGTTAAAAATTTCTAGCCCGAAAAAAACTCAACTCGATTCAACCCGAACTGAATAATCCGAAACCCGACAGGGCTGGCCCAAACCCGCTCTGGTTGGCCCATTTGACATCCTTACTAACAATGAATAGTTCTCTTGGTACAAAATTGGAGTGGCCACGATCGGGCCGAAAATGAATTTAGTATATGTTTATTTTGAATAAGATGAATTGTTAATGTATTCAATTACATGATTTTTTTAAATAAAAAAAATAGATTTATGTATAAATAAATTAAAATCCTATGACTACTTTGGATTAGGATAATTAGTTGCTAATATGTACCCGGTTCAAGTAATTTGTTAAATAAATTTAGATTTGTCCCTACCTTTATTTTATGGAAATTAGTAATTTGCATTTTGTAGTCTTCGTCTTATTGTCAAAAACCTTATGTCGCAAAAGTCAAAGTTTGATAAAGCCCGTAACCATACTATAGAGAGAAAAAAACGTGCCAAAATTAATTAAATTTGGACATAATTCATAGTAAATCCGTTGAGCAAGAAGCACGCCTTCATACGTTACCCAAAAGGCAGAGGGAGAGAGAAGAATGCTTTATTTCCCAAACTACCCCTTTTGATTTGGATGTTTTCGAATTCCCCTTTTTTCCGGCAAAACCCACAACCGACAAATATATACATTAGCATCTTCCTTTTAATCTCTCCGTTTCCGATCCATAAATCTCTTCTTTTTTTAATGCTCAATATCTTTATATCTTTGTTTTATATATTTATTTTTAATGGTGAAATTTTAACCGATTCAGTTTTAAGAGATAAACATAACGCTAAATTCGAGTAGTAAATAGGAGTAATGATTATTAGTTAATTTTATGGAGAAATCTCATATACTACATCCGTCTCATATAATTAGACACGTATTCTGTTTTGATCCGTCTCAATAATTAGACACATTTTCTAAAATAGCAAAGAATACTTAGTTACAATTAACTCTTTTTTCTCAAAATTAATTACAACCACATATTCTCCAAACGTCCCTAATTATATGAGACATAGGTAGCATGGTCTAAGCTAGTGGAGATATTATTATTAGGGACACACTTGCGTCAGCCGGAGGCACCGTGCGGCCGGGCTAAAACAATGACACTTTTATTCATATAGATTGACACTTTTCTGTATAAAGATTGAAACTTTTAAAAATTGTCATTTTATTCGTAAAATAATTATGTTAAAGATTGACACTTTTATTCATATAGATTGACACTTTTCTGTATAAAGATTGAAACTTTTAAAAATTGTCATTTTATTCGTAAAATAATTATGTTAAAGATTGACACTTTTATTTATATAGATTGACACTTTTCTATATAAAGATTGACACTTTAGGCCCGGCCGTACGGTGCCTCCAACTGACATAAGTTTTTGTCTTATTATTATTAGTGGAGAAAAGAAAGAAAGAAAGAAATAAATAAATAAAAAGAAAATGAGGACAAAAGCGTAATTGACGTCGTGACTGGAGGGAGAGAAGCAGTGTCACAAGGGAAAGCTCCACCACCTCACACACATTAATCTCTCTTTTCTCTTTCTTTCGTTCTTTCTTTCTCCGAGCAAAATAGCCCACACGTAAACCTCATAAACCTCTCTCTCTCTCTCTCTATTTTTTCAACTGACACAACCGGAAAATTGAAGAGAAGGAAAGAATGGCCGTTGAGTTGCCGGACGATTTCAAATGCCCGATTTCTTTAGAGATAATGGCCGACCCGGTCATCCTTTCCTCCGGCCACACCTTCGATCGGGCCTCCATACAGCAGTGGCTGGACGCCGGCCACCGCACCTGCCCAATTACCAAACTGCCCCTGCCGGAGCCCCCTTCCCTCATCCCCAACCACGCCCTCCGCAGCCTCATTTCGAATTACACCCTCCTCTCCCTGCCGAAACCCCACCACCCACACCCCCCCAACTCCCAAGCCCTAATCCAGCTCCTAATTTCGCCTTCCTCCCAGCTCGAGGACAAGCTCAATTCGCTCGATCAGCTCGGCCGCCTCTGCAAGCGCGACGCCGCGGCTCGCCGCCGCCTGGCTGAGTCGGGCGCGGTGTCGGCAGTTCTCAACTGTATCGACTCCGGCGAGCCGGGGTTACAGGAGAGGGCCCTCCATTTCGTCCTCAATTTGAGCCTGGATGACGACTGCAAGGTAGGGCTGGCGGCGGAGGGGATCGTCGGGAAGGTCGTCTACGCGATTCATTGCGGCGTCGGGGACTCACGCGCGGTGGCGGCCACCGTCTTGACCAGCCTCGCCGTCCTCGAAGTCAACAAGGTCACGATCGGGTCGTACCCGGATGCGATTCCGGGCTTGGTGTCCCTTTTACAGATGGGCGGTTCTAGAGAGAGAAAGGAAGCGGCCACCGCTTTGTTCACGCTCTGTTCTTTCTCCGACAACCGGGTCCGAGCGATTCAGTATGGGGCGGTGCCAACCTTAATCCAAAACGCCGATTCCGGCCTCGAGCGCGCCGTGGAGGTCTTGGGCCTACTCGCGAAATGCAAACTCGCGCGAGATGAAATGCTGAGGTTTAATGGATTCTTGGATATTTTGATTGGGATTGTGAGGAATGGGAGCTCGAGGGGCGTGCAGTACGCACTGTTAACACTGAGTTGCCTCTGCTGTTACAGTGAGAAGATGGGTTTGGAAGCTTTGAGAGAAGGGCTCTTTGAAACTTGTGTTGGTTTGTTGGAGGATGATAATGAGAAGGTGAGGCGGAATGCCAAGATGTTGATTCAAGTATTGCAAGGGAAGAGGAGAAATGTCTGATCTTGTTTGTAGATTGAAAGATGAAGTTAATTCAAGTTAAAGGGTTTGATCAAAAATTGATCTTTTCGAGGTGAGTAGGAAGTTTTTTGTAATTTTTCACCGTTGTTGGATAGCATTTTGTATAAAGAATGACGACGTGTTGAGGAATCTGGTTCTTTATTGTACATTCTCAATAATCAGACGATACACATGGCCTCTCCTGTTGTTGATGCTCTGTTGAAATAGTAGATAATGAAAGATCAAAATTTGTGACTTCTACATTTGTTCATATGGTTCTAATCCTATCTGAATTTTTGTTGCCAGTAGCTTGCTGGGTTTGAATTATCGTCTTTGATCATTCTTGGGATAGTTCTGAAGTTATACTTTGAGATATTATGTTAAGTGTTGGTGCAATAGTTTGAAATTATTGAATTGCTACTTAGTTTATATGATACTTTTCACATGTTGGTTCGTGTTGTAAAACAGTGGAGATCAATTTCTTGAGTTCTCTGTACGTCGGGATATGAGAACTAGCTGTGTGAAGTCGAAGCTACGGTGAAGTTTTGTTTTCTGATGTAATGTAGAAATGATTGTCTGTATGTGATGGTGAGCTTATGATGATACTTCAAAATCGAAAGATGGCTCGGGTTTTGTCAATGTATAGTACGTCCTTCTTGCACTGGTTCTTATTAGATGCTGAACTTTGTCCTGAAAGCTCTTTTATTTTACATAATGATTTGAGTCTATTCGTCACCGCCTTCTGTGTATTTCTAGGTTTTCCGGTAAACCTTAACATCTCTAGTATTTCTGCACACTCTTATGAGATCTTACTACAACTCAAAATGCTGGCAGCATAATTTGAATTTTATCACTGGAAACTCTGCAGGTACCATTTTATGGTAATGATCTGTTCCGAAGTTTCTAACTTCATTCAGTCATGTCCTTGACTCGGTTTAATTTCAGGATTTCACCATTTCATCTCTGCATCTCAGGTAGATGGTTTTCACTTGTACTAATACTATGCAATATTACATGGCTTTGTATTTGCTCTTGATCAGCTTTTCATTACCCTATTTCGACTCACATAGGTCTGTATGTAAGCACTCATTCTAGTTCACTGCGATGAAGATGTGCTTTTTCATCGACCAACCCATAGTTTCGATTTTGTCCATAGAATTATCTTGATCGTGTGTGATTGAGTCCCTATGCGTTCAACGATGCAAAGGTCATTGTCTTGTTGAACGTAACAGAATCAAGGACTATTTCCTATGTAACAATTATTTCTGACTTTGCTCAATTTTTTCAGTATTATAAACATCTAGTGGCTTAATGCTGGTGTGTAAGTTGTAGCTGCCGGCCTACAAAAGCGATGGGCTTATATATATACATATATATAGTGTTAATATGCAAAACTAGCCAAAAAAGATAACTAGATACTACAAGTATAGTTATATATGGTGTGTAGTATGTTTTATAGCCACAAGTATAGTTATATATGTTTTATAGCCATTTTGGAGGTAAAATTACTAAATTGTCCCTGCGTATGAGACAAAAGACCACTTTTCAGAATTTATTTTTTATTTTTTATTTTTTGTTGTTGACTTGTTGTGAGAAATTGTTTTGTTTTCAGTTTTCATTTTATGTTAATAAATCGGAGTTAGATTCATTTAATAATTTTTTTTTAAGTTTTTATTTTAATTAAGTACACGGTTAAATGATACAATTACACCAATTACACGGTTGAGCTCAATTATTACATGGAAAAATGAAAAATAATCCAACCATGTAATTTTAGTATTTTTTTTAAGTTTTTATTTTAATTAAGTAGACGGTTAAATGATATTGTTACATGATTGAACTCAATTATTAGACGAAAATATAATCCAACCGTGTAAGCTTAGAGCTTTAAATTTAATATGTTTTATAAGTTGTTTTATGTTAATAAATCGGAATTAAATTCATTTAATATTTTTTTAAGTTTTTATTTTATTTAAATACACGGTTAAATGATACAGTTACACGGTTGAACTCAATTATTACACGGAGAAATAATCCAACCGTGTACCCTTAGAGTTGTAAATTTTTTTAAAGTTGTATTATTTTAATTAATCGGACTTAAATTCATTTTAATGATAATTGTTAAATGAACTTAAGTTTAATTTAATTAATTACACTATTAAACGATATTGTTACACGGTTGAACTCAATTCTTACACGGTTTGTCGGTGACAACCGTGTATGCCTACAGATTTAGAAAATTCATTTATTGCTAGCAAATCTCCCACACCAACCCCTTCTGAATCTTATTCACTTCATTTAATGGTAGCAATCAATGGTCACCTACGAAAATCAAACAAAAATTCAACATCATTCAAATGCTCTCACATTTGGAATGGAAATTTGAGAATTTTAGAGAGAGAAAATTTTGAGAGAATTGTGGAGGAGAATGTAACAAAATTGTTCAAGAAGATTTTGAAGAAATTGCTCAAGAAATTTTTGTTCGTAATCACATTGTCATATCTCAAAGGTATGTTTGTGTTTCTATTAAGAGCAAATTAGCGAATCATACATGATTATCTGTAAATTTAAGTGCTTTCTTTACGTTTTTAGTAGCCTTTATATATTTTTTACGTTTTTATGTATATCTTTACACTGTTAAATTGGGGTATTACACGCTTGAATTGTCATGTTACACATTTGTAGTAGGCAACCGTGTATATAGCGTGCAGTTTATTCATTTATTTTTAGCTAGATGTTTTATGATGAGGGATTAAATTTATTTTGAATTAGAATTTTAATTTAAATTGGTTAAATTGAATTATGATTTTTATTTATTTTTTTACACTATTGAAATAAATAAATAAAAAAAACTACACTGTTAAATTGACGTATTACACTGTTACATTCTCCAATCGTGTAACTCAACAATTACACTGTTAAATTTAGCATATTACACGGTTAAAGCTACAAGTTACACGTTTGTAGTAGACAACAGTGTATACAGTGTGCAGTTTATTTATTTTTATTATAGCAGTGGAACACTTCTTCTGATCATCCAATTTTATATTTAAATTGCAGGATGTCTTTCCGCAAAATCATAATTCGACATAGTGGTTGTTGGAGTGGATCTGATTACATTGGAGGGGACGACATGCTCGTGCATTTGAACATTCTCGAAATTACTCGTGATAATCTTTTACGAGAGGTGCAATTAGAGTTGGGAGATAATCGAGACTACTTGCTATACTATCTCACAAGTATAGGCAATGGGGCAAAGATTAAAGTACCCTTAAGAACTGATACCGATTTATTGAGGGTGATTGTGGAGGAGCAAGGCCTGCCCACTGTTTACGTGATCATCAAAGACAATAATACAGGGAGGGGCACAACAACTGAGCCACTTAGGGAGGAATTGCATGTGGATCAGAGCAAAGTGGAAGCAAAGAGAGTAGATGCCGAGGAAGTGGAAGCAGAGAGTGTGGATGCAGATGAAGTGGAACGCGAGAGAGTAGATGAAGCAGAGGAAGCACAGGGCCGCCTCGATTTATTTCAGTCGCTAACAACTGAGTTCAGTGCATGAATCCGTGAACCTGGACATATTGATAGGGTGCTCGCGCATCGTAGCATACCCACGGGTGAGAATGAGACCCTCTTTGAAGATTTTGGAAGTGAGAATCATATCATCAGAAATTGGTTGATTCTTCACGTCGATCTAGATAGCGCGTTGCCATTAGGATGGACCGAACCACTTGGACCCTCAGACGGCCAATTGAGAAAAAAGGTTATTTTCAAGAGCAAGGATGAACTGCAAATAGCTGTCGGTTTGCATCACTTGGAAAACAGATTAGAGTATGCGACGGATCGTTCGTGCACTAAGAGATTGGAATTCATTTGCAAACATGACGGATGTACCTTCTTGTTGAAAGCCAAACAAGAAGGGGGAATTTGGCTAGTGAAAAAATATATCCCCGATCATACGTGTATTATGGTTCTCAATCGGAATGCTCCACGACAGGTGCCTGCTAAGGTACTAGGCAGTTACTTTGCTCGGAGATTGATCACCGAGGGTGTCGTGTTGAAGCCGAAGGAGATGGTGGCCGAAGTTCGTAGTGTATATGGTATAGAGATTGATTACGGCGTTGCACTGCGTGCTAGGAACATTGCGATAGAGATGACATATGGAGACTTTGACAAGTCTTATGAGAAGCTCCCGTCGTACTTGTACTTGTTGAGAGAGAGAAACCCGGGGAGCAAGTACGATATTGTGACATCTCACAGTGACGATCGATTGGTTTACATGTTCCTAGCTCTTGGGCAATCAATTCAAGCCTTTCAAAATGATTTTCTACGACCGGTCATCGTAGTGGATGGGACCCACTTGAAGGGGAAGAACAAAGGGACTTTATTTGTGGCTGTGGCGAAGGATGGGAACGAGCAGGTTTTTCCCCTCGCTATTGGAATTGGTCCAATTGAAGATGACGAGTCTTGGAATTGGTTTCTCTCAAAGGTGCGGAGCTGCTTTGGAGTGCCGGAGGATCTGTTGATTGTATCTGATCAACATATCAGCATTGAAAATGCTGTTAGAAATATCTACCCGAGTGCCACCCACGGAGTTTGTTTCTATCACTTGATGAAGAGGCTTGTGAGGTTCGGTCAACACGCCGCTGAGGTCTTCAAGGAGGCGGCGTATACATATCGCGATAGTGTATTTGACGAAGCCATCGACGCATTGAAACACATGAGCAGAAGAAGTGAAACCGGAGGTATTTGGAAGAGGCTTTCCGATATTGGCGTGTCTCGGTGGGCAAGATCTAAATGTCCCGTCAAACGCACGAGCTTCATGACATCGAACCCAGTGGAGACTATGAACGGTCGATTGTTGTGGGCTAGGTGTCTGCCTGTTTGCTCAATGATTGAAGTCTACCGACTTATAGTTGAGAAGTGGTTCGAGGAGCATCGGGCGAGTGCCACTTCAAGGGATCACCCCCTTACAGAAAAGGCATTTATGAAATTGTCGGCGGCTGTTGAATGGGGTCGTCATTACACGGCTCGTGCTACGACCACACATCTACTGAAGGTTGATGGAGATCAAAATAATACTTACATTGTCGACCTTCAGCACTCAACGTGCGAATGCCGTGAGTTTGACTTAGACATGATTCCTTGCCGACACGCATGTGCTGCCTTGAGGTCCATTATTTATTTTTTATATTTTTCTCGCAGTATATCCTAAATTTTATGGAGATCTTAATTTTAGATGTCGATCATTATTTTTTCAGGTATGTTAATGGCAACGTATATGATTACGTGAGTCACTATTTCAAGCAATCAACTTTGGTAGACACGTACTCGCTTGTTATAGAGCCTGTGCCACACCCAGAGTCGTGGAACGTGCCCGATATTGTGGCTAGATCCGTTGTTCGTACGCCCAAGGTTGTAAGGCAAGCCGGACGACCGAGGATGGCAAGGGTTCGATCCGCTGTAGAAAGATCACAGAGGGTACAAAGATGCACTCGTTGTGGGCTTGACGGGCATAACAGAAGAGCATGCACTGCTTCAATTCCTGTAGGAGCTGTCGATCTAAATATGCCTCCTGAGGGCAACAACGAGCGAAGACGACGGAAGAAGACATGTAGCATATGCCACAGCGAAGAGCACACAAGACCAAGATGTCCCGATCGACCGAGGGAATGATTTAGGTCCGTAATATCATAAAATTATAATTGTTTTGGATTGAAGTTTTGTTGTTTGGATTGTAGGATATGCATCTTGTATTTAAGGTTCTATGTTATGTGGATTGGTTTGTAGTAGATGTTTGGATTTGTTTCGGGAATTTACAATCTTCTCGGGTGTTTTTTTTGGACATATTCTGTCAATACACGGTTGTTTTCAATAACTACACGTTTAAAAATATGATACACAGTTGTAGATGAACAGTCAACCGTGTACTAATTAAAATCAAATTAGTCAACAATTTTACTAACATACTAGTCAAAATCGAAAGCTTACACAATTAAAATGGTATTTTACACGGTTACATGGGTTTCTTACACTGTTGAATTAAACCCTAATGGTGTAATGGTCAAAATAAGTCAAAATCGAGATTAATTAAAATAATTAATACGTGTTAAGGTTCTATTTTATGGTTTAAACAAATATATTCAGTAAAAGACATCAATAAACGTATAATTATGCAATAATTTACAATTTAAGATGATGGATTAATGTGGAATGGTTCTTTACTTAGAAACTCATTGTCATAGTAATAGTCATGTACTAAAGATTGTAGTATAATCACATATTGATTGTATTCCTTATCATTAATCAAGTAAGATAACTAATATTTATTGTTAGTTATGCTGAGTATTTCGCTTAGAATAATGTTATACGATATAATCTTGAATTTTTCATTAATTAATTGATCATTACAACCTAAACCCTATATGACACGGTTGAATTCTAATTGTACACGGTTACATGGGTTTCTTACACTGTTGAATTAAACCCTAACGGTGTAATGGTCAAAATAAGTCATTACACAAGTAAAAGTAATATTTACACAGTTGACAATGTTTATTACACGGTTGAATTCTATTTGTACACGGTTAAATCTGTTCTTACACCGTCGAAGATCGTTTGGCCGTGTAATGACAGAGAGTTCATGTATTAACCTGTGAAAATGTCCAGAATTCATTAAAAATTAACATAATTCACCACAAATCAAAAATTCCACACAATCCAACAAAAAGCAATCCACAAACACGACTAAACCTGTTCCAACACATTAAATAAGTCAAGGGAATTCACCACAAATATTCCAAAACAAAAACAAATATCCAAACAAGTCTAAACCAACACCAACAGTATCCAAACAAGTCTAAACCAAATACTACACCTCTCTCCTCGATAGCTTAAAAATTCTACGTGCTATCCGACCACGATACCTCTTTAGCCCCTTCGTGGTTAAGTAGTCAAGGTTAGTATCGGCAATGACATCTTTTGATAACAAACGATCCAAACTCCGGCATGCATAGACTCCGCAATTGGTGGGGTCAAGTTGCTTAAACTGTTGCTCGTCCGGCATGTATACGATACTCATCTCGTCTACTCTCTTCTTGATCCAAGGGTGATTGATCCAGTACGTCGCTTTATTCAACAAGCGAGGAAACAAATGAGTAAGTGGTCGAAGTTGAAGGTCCCGAACATATACATTTTTCTCCACTTGAAGCGCATTCAACAATGAGTCGTACACTTCAATTTTCCAGTTGGGAACATCAATTCGAACAGTAATCCAATGATTCGTGGCAAGATGGCACACGACAACAAACTGCAAATAATACGAGAAATACAAAATCAAAATTAAAAATCAAACTTAAAATAAAAATAAAACTTAAATTCAAAATAAATTTTAAAATAGAAATATAACCTTCAATAAAAATAGTACACTTACCACTTCTGCATTTGACCACGGAGTATAAGTCTGTTTCCCGTCAAATACCTCTAGCAAACTCTTAGGAATTTCCCACTTCGTATACTTTAGCCCCTTGGACTGTCCCAAAGAAGAATCACCAGGATGAAACTTTTGCAACTCTCTAAGCAATGATTTCTGCAGTAAAAAAATGAAATTTACATAAACCAGTAGAAAAATAAATAGAAATTACTTCACTCTTTCATGTTTTGGCTTACATAGAAATCAACGCCCGGAATAACGGTGTGTACGTAGCCCACGTCAGAAGAACAAGACAACCTGAGGCGCAATCTACTTTCCAGTACAACAAGTACAAATCCACAATCTGAAAATTAAAAACAAGTTCATAAAATAAATTACCTTCGACTATTTTAAATGAAACTACTCTTCTCAGTCTCGTTTATTAAATTGAAAACAAATATATAAAATAAAATTCACTAATTTAAAATACCTCTGCAGAGAATTGAACTTCGACGTTCTCAATCTCGTTGAAGAGGGTCTGTGTCAGAGTAAATGGATGCTCCTGGCATGTCAACACGGAAGCTGCCCCAGAAGCTCTAAACTCGTCGTAGGTAAGGTGATCGGAACCCTCCCGAGGATTCGTTCCTGGAGTCGGAGGAACACGTACTAAAGGGGATCTTAGAGCTGCTGATGGTCTAATTGCCCTTGTACCACCTCTCGTCTGAACTGACTCTGCATCTCTTTCTGGGACATCAGATTCCTCTGATTCGATCTGTGGGATACGTACCGGTGATTCCATCTCCTCTATCTCTCTTGCGAATGCGGAGTGCGTGGAGAATACCTCCTCAGAGATGTGAGGAGCAGTTGGCTCTTGAAACACTGGCGCATCCCTCCTAGAGTGATGAGAAGCCCTAGATCTATGCTCGGAATGGTAGGACCCATGTGATCCGTGCACGACCAGCTCGTCCTCATGAGAATGGTGAGAAGGTGCTCTCGACCCTGTTGATCCCACCTCATCTCGATCTCTCTCGATCCTCGGCGATTGCATCACGCCGATAGATCGTCTGGAGTGGTGTGGAGAACTCCTAGAGTTGCCTTTCAACAACCCCCTTGCCTGCTCCATAAAAGATTTGGCTAGCTTGCTGAGAAATGCTGACCCCGGCCCCTCAACAGTTAGGCGATCCCATAACTTTTCGATCATACGGTCCACCCAATCATCGCCCTCTCCTCCTTGGCAACAGGGCTCCCCATGCACACAGCATGTCAATTCAGATGGCTCGTATCCCATCGCCACATGTCTAGGCCTCTTCGCCCGTGCCCGTGATGGATCTGCGAGGCCTGATACATCGCTCTGTATATTGGTGGCTTGTGTCGCATCACCATCCGGAATAGATGCTCGTGTAGATCTTGGCGCTCGTGTAGCTCTGGGCACTCGTGTTGCCCGCCTGCTAATCCTATCCTGGATACGAGCAATCTCCCTTGCTGCATCTGCCGCTCTTCGTTCTGCAGGGGCTTTCTTGAATGAATGTCGCTGGGAAACATTCAACACCACACAAAGGGGATCCCGACAATCTAAACTCCGATAATATGGCTCATTCATCTCATGAGCATCCGGTTCGAGGATCGTGTAAACCTGGAGCTGTAAAATAGAAATAGAAGAGTAAATTATTTAATTAATCCAACTACAATTACATTAATTAAATTAAATTAACGCGAATTAAAAATATATTCATTAATTTTTAATTCAACTGCTGTTATTTATACAAACTACAATGAATTTCTATTAAATTAAATTAATCTAACTAAATTAAATTAAAAATCCAAACTAAATTAAATTAAATTGATCTAAACTAAACAAACCTAAATTAAATTAATCAAAACTAAATTAAATTATATTGAATTAAATATGACATATTACCTGGGGAGTGGTAAAGAAGCAAGTAAAATCGTAAGGCGACGTAGTAGTGGCCCATCTCCTCAATCGGGGCCTGTGACCTTCAGACCGTCGCGTCCCGCAAAGTTTCCCTAGCTCTGGGATCGCCTCATAAGCCCACAAATTTAGAGCCCAAACTGGGCCTGCGAAGTGGTATGCCCCCCTTTCGTTATCGATCTCTGATGGGTCCTTCTTAACTATACCCATCTCGTGGCAAAGGAATTGAAATGACAACGAACCCCATGGGAAGGCTGCCCACCGAGCCTCATCCTCTACCAAAGCCCATGTCCAGTCATCTATGAACACGTTGTCTCGAGCCCATACCATGCAGTAGCACATCAGTAGGTTGGCAGCCTTCAAATACTGCTCAGGCGCCCCAAGCTTATGATTCCTATCGTTGAAATCGCTCTTCAACGTGTTCACTCGGGTCCTTTTCCCATTGTACACCATGTGGAGGATGCTAGTCTGAGGAACATCATGGGAAATTCTTGGATTGAAGTCAGAATCTCCAAATGACAAGCCGGTTACGAGGGCAAACTCCCTCGCGGAGAATAGAATGTCACGCCCACCGATATGAAACAATCTCTCATGATCCGTGAAATCGTTATCGGTGAGCTCTCGCGCTAGTAGCTCGTGTAGCGCATTGTTCGCACTTGATCTTCTCTTAATCTCCAAGAGCCATCGAAATGGACCTTTATAGAATCGTTCTAAGAGTTCTTCCCCTCTCTCTCTCTTCAATACCCGAGGAATAGATTCAATGACATCATCTCGCATGTTAAGGTTGATTTGAGACGAAAAACCTTGCATTCTTCCCCTTAACCAACGGTGCCGAGGCTGTAAAAAAGTACCAATCAAAAATCAATATTTAGAAAAATAAAATAAAAATAATCTGAAGAAATTTCTAAAAAGGGCTCGACTGTTACACGGTTAAAGCTAACTTTACACCGTTGCTCAGTTTCCTCAACGGTGTATCAGCCATTTGAATTAGAGTTGACTTTACACAGTTAAAGTCAGCATTACACTGTCGCTCAGTTGAAACAACAGTGTATCAACCATTTAACCGTGTAACAGGTAAATTCATATAACCGTGTAAATAAATTCATTGTGTAACAGTCAAATTCATATAAAAAATTCAAACATGTAATTCGATTTACCCGTGTAATATTCATGCAAACATGTATTATTCATTCAAATGTGTATGCCCAATTTCAACAATTAAAGCCCTAATTTATAAACTTAATTAACTCACCGGCGGTGGCGGCGGTGGCCTAAATTCATCTACTCCGGCGTGCTCTACGATGGGTTCTACGGCGGGCTGGCGGCGACGGGCTTGCTTGGTGGCAGTGGTGCGCCGGCGGCCTTGCTCAGAGGCGGTGCTGCGCCGGTGGCCGCCCTCGGAGGCGGTGTTGCTACGCTCTGGATGCTCGGAGGCGGCGTTGCTACTGCGGTCGGGTCGCTTGGAGGCTGCGCGGCGGCGCCGTGGGTCTTCGTCGGAGGCGCCGCGCCGGAGTGGATCTTCGTCGGAGGCGCCGCGCTGCAGTGGGTCATGGTCGGAGGAGGCGCGGCGCGGTGGGAGTTGGTCGGAGGTAGCGTGCCGCCTTGGGTAGTGGTCGGAGACAGCGCGACTCATTTTCCGGCGTCACTCACGGTTAAAGAGTCAGACGCGGACAAAGGGAGGTGACCGTGTGATTTTTTTTTTTTACAGTGCAGGGGACCAGATTTTGGGGGTGGGGGAACGAATGGGTATGGATGGGGGTAGGTAGGGTTTTTTTTATTTTTGTTCTAAATTCTTTGTGGGTCCCACCACTTACACCATCAAAGTTGTTTCTCACACAAGTCAGAAGGACAAATATGTCTTTTAATAAGATTTTGGCTATAAAACATATATAACTATACTTTTGGCTATAAAACATACACTCTTATTTTTTTTGGCTATTTTTGAAGTTCCCCATATATATATATATATATATATATATATGTATATCATTATCAAAAACTTGGTGATGGAGATTATATATGAATATATAAACATAAAGTATTTGATTATTGTCACTTTCAGTACGATTTGGTTGATGCAGGAGCAGTTTCTGGGAAAAACCCTTAATTAGGACACCAAATTGGATTATTAGTGCAATCTTATATTGGTAAAATAATGGTATGGTGCTTGTTGCTGTCTTAATTGGACTATTAATGCTAATATCATTTATTTTTAGTAGTGCAAGTGGTAACATAGGAAGAATCTTTCCTATTCCATTTTCAGAGGTTGGCTTGCTTGTTAGGTGATTGAATGATTGGCCCTTCTCATCTTTTGAAGATGCTTCCTTTTAATTATATAAGGAAATAGATTTGTTGTACTATTTGCATTTTGTGAAAAATTTGTTGACCTTTTCTTAGTTATGGCGAATTTCGGATTTAGCCCTACTTCTATTTTTAGCTATTCGACACTTTGTGTTGCTCTCTTTCGAAAATTCTGATATGGAGTGGCATTCGAGGTAGAGGAAGAGGTGATAATGAGGAAATATTCTGTATATGCCAAAAAGGAAAATAAGTACTTACTCAAATTAAGAAAATTAATCACCCTTACCTAATACCTATTCACCTATAAAATACTTCATTTGTCCCATAGAACATGTCACATTTGATTTGGGCACAACAACCAATGCATTATTGATTTTGTAAATAAAGTGGTGGGTCTACAATCATGTGGGGAATGGGAAACTCTTATTTTTTTCCAATTGGGGAAATGAAACCTCTTCTATAGGACATCCTAAATTAGAAAATGAGACCTCTTCTATGGGCATAAATTTATAAATGAATATGATAAATCTGTTCATAAATCTATAAAAATAATTACCTATTCAGAGGAATACTCCAAATCGTTAAGCGTACTTAATGTGCTCACGGATAACGTGACAATATTTTAAATAAAAAAATCAATTTAAATATATACCCTAAAAATTAAACTTTACAAAAAAAAACCAAACCTTACTAAAAAGTTCAATCATAAATTAAAAAATTACCGGTGTGACACTTCCACATCAACGATGGGTAATTAAACGTGCCCACGGTGGGTAGGGAGCGTACCTATTCAATCAAATCTTAACAAATAGGAAAGGGAGAGAAAAAAAAAATTAATTAAAAAAATTATGAGTTTAGGATGTTTTATAAAAAAAATTGGAGGGTGTAATAAATTAATAAATGATGTGTATTAAGATCCCTATACTTGAAAGTTTTATTTATTTATTTTAAGTTTTTTATATATTGTTTTATGTGCTTAATTTATACACATATGATGAATTCTTATTTATTTATCTCAATTGCCAACTAATTGTCCTGTATTTCCTTTAGTTCCCGGATTCCAGGCATAAATATAGTACTGGGCTTTATCTTTAGTGCTTTTAGGCATATAATAATAATAATAATAATAATAATAATAATAATAATAATAATAATAATAATAATAATAATAATAATAATAATAATAATAGTGGGGCCGATGACTGAATAATCCTGTGGTTTGACCAGAAAAGGCCATGCATGATGCATCTCAGCTCTCAGGTACATGATAATTACATTGTTTTATTTTATTTTATTTTTGCATAAATTAATTAAATGGTGCATGCTGGTGATGCTGACGGAACCATGCGTTATCAGTTTCCAGGCATACATTCATTGCCAATTATGTCTCTCATAAATCTTGCCGTTACTCTTTCTTTTATTATTACTACTTTTCTTGGTTAGGACACATTTCATATCTCATCCACCTTCCACATATATGTATATATTTAAACAGCGTACAATTCACATCAATCTACGCAGAACAAAGCATAATTACATGCCATGAATCCACAGTCATAAAGGAACATGTGTTGTTCCTTCACTCTTATTATTATGCTTCGCACATTACTTTTTTTTTTTTTTTTCGGGAAAGAGATCTGTTTAAATAGAAAAATTCAAGATGGTACAAGGAGTGCCATGCCAACTAGTTTAATTGTACATTCCAATTAAATACATGTATGCAAATGCAGTATGAAAACACAAGCCAATATAAATTATAGAGAGGTAGATTCATGCATTTGAGAGAATGGCTAGCACGTCTTGTCCGACGAGTTGGGCACTAGCAAGTAGCAATCTGTCACACAAAATGAACATCAGAGCCCTTTGAAGATCTTCGGTGGGAGTGTCAGCCGAAGGACCTCCGATGCTCAAATCAGTAATCGGACAAAATAATAATAAAAAAATAAACTAGTAAATGAGCGAAATGATAAATCGAGAGCAATATGGTTTCTAGTTGGACACGGATTGGTGGTGAATGTGGATATAAAGAACAAAGACAAGTACTCCTCATAAAACGAGAAATGAAGAATCAAAATTTCATGTCCGACGAGTTGGACACTAGCAACATGTCACATGTCACATAGAACAACTGTAAGTGTCCTTTGAAGAACATCGGCGGGGGTGTCAGCCGAAGGACATCCGACGTATGCTCAAGTTAATAATCGGATAAAATAATTGGAAAAATAAACAGTAAATGAGCGAAACGATAAATCGAGTTTCTAGTTGCAGACGGATTGGTGGTGAATGTGGATGTAAAGAACAAAGACAAGTACCCTCGTAACAAGAAATTAAAAACCAAAATTTAATCCATGATTACTACTTTTGCTAATTCCATAAACATTATCATTTTAGTCACGATTTTGAACAATTTAAACTAATTTTTACGCTCCGGCATAGAGATTTTTTGTTGCTAAAGAAAGAGGAATTGAATTATACTATCAAATATTTTATTGTTTCTTACTGAGACACGACCAAATAACTTACTTTTAACCACATACACAGATTAAATGAAATACTCCCTCCGTCCCGCGACAATTGTCCGGTAGGGAAATGACACAATAGCCAATACAATGTAGAATATGTGGTTGTAATTAATTCTGATGAGAGATAGTTAATTGTAGCCACTCATTTTTTGTCATTTTAAGAAACTGGACAATTAAATGGGATGTCCAAATAAGAAAACAGAGACAATGCCGGAGGGAGTAACAATTAATTAGTGAAAGGTGAATAAATTACTGATTTTTATTCGTTTTGTCGCCAAACTACAATAAGAAAATAGGTAAAGTAGCAAAAAAAAACATGAAAAGGGCTTTTTTTGGACAATTTCAAATGGGCTTGTGTTATTATTTGTGCCACCTGAATTGATTTAAGAATTGGTCCAACTAGGAAAATTGCCGACCCGGCCTGGTCCAATCAACTACGTAGAGCCATGCAAATTATGACGTGTCATTCGAACTGATCCGATCTGACCCGACCCGGATTCGGTAACAGTTGGTTACAAAATGATTTGATGAGCAAATTAATAGTGGTGTGGTGGCCACATGCGTCATCCTCTCGTCCTAATGAAGAAGGCGTTGTCGGCGGCATATGTATTACTGTAGTATTTTATTTTATATAAATTAAATAGTAGTAGTATTAATTTTCTGAAAAGTCGGATTTATTAATTGCATTAATTAATTGTTAATTTCATCAGCATCCCGTTCAAGTCAAGTCGACTTATATGACGGTAATCTTAGAGAAGATGACGTTAAGTAAGCATCATTATTATTTATGCAAAACCATTCAATGAAAATTCCAAAAATTTGAATTTCTTTTGAGTAAGATCAATATTTCTAAAAGTCACTAGACGCTAGTCGGACGGTGAAGGGGGACTAGCGCCTAGGCGGCTAGGCGGGAGCCTAGGGCGGATTAGAACCACAAACTTATTTTTATTATTTTTACATCATGTCATCAGTTATAAGTTATATCAATACATATTGTTTATAATTTTATTACCAAATTCATGATAAAAACATAAAATATGATAATTAATAGTCAAATTTCATAGTATTCACATAAATTTCATGGCCTAATTGTCATAAGTATTGATTAGTTTAGACTTAAAGACTAATTAAGTTTTAATCCGGCCGATAATTAGGTTGCCGCTAACCACCTAAGCGGATTTAACATTAGTCGGGCGGTAGGGTGCCGACTAGCGCCTAAACGGGGACTAGTCGGGCCTTGGCGGGGACTTTTAGAACACTGAGTAAGATAGCAAACTGGAGCTTGATAGTATAATTTATTCATACACGTTACGTCTGTCTAATTTACTACAGTAACTTTCAATATTGAATTTTTAAATATGATTTACAGTTTGAATTTATATAAGTAAAATAAAATTTTATTTACACATTTGTCACTACACTCATAGGTTTTTCTTTACTCGCATTATTAAATATTGTTTTTATTTCTTAAAGTTGATAGCTTAATATTGGATTTTAGTAGTAGTAGGCATTAGTTAATTATAGTAATTACTATAGTTTTTTTTTTTTTTGGAAAACGAGATAGGCACTTACTCTCTCCGTTTTTTTAAGTATCCTAGTAATTATTTTTGTCGTTTGTTTTTAAGTGTTCCATTTCGGAATTTGATAACATAATAGCTATAGTTTTACAACTTTACCCCTATAATTAATGTTATATATTAGGTTGTGTGCAAAAAATGAAAATAATAAATGAGTTTAAAATGTAAATTTACACATTTTCTTGTTATTTGCGATTTGTTGACCATGACACCTTAAAAAAACAGAGGGAGTATCAATCAAAAGTTGCTAAGATTTATTGAATTTTATTGATTAATTTGGAAAGAATGATGCAATGAATCTCGATAAAAGAATATCATAATGAAAATTCTCAACTGTTTCCTAATTTTCAAATGTTTACAGCGCACACTATCACAGGGCTCGTAAACTTTCTTTGACAACTACTTTTCCCGCTGTCATGAGATGAACATAAAAATTGTGTTTTATTATTTCTATTTTTTTTTATTTGAGTTTAAAGATCAGGAAATTCTAGATTAATCCATATACTAATGGCAATAATTTTCCCAATGAAGTTTTGAAATAGATCAAGATTATAGAAAAATTGATCAACGAACCGTGTCTATTAGTATAGGGATACGTGTTGTTTGAGTTGTGGAAATGAAGGAACGAGATAATTTTCGTTAACACTAAAATAAGGAGAATATAGTTAGAAAAATTAAGGGTAGATTATGAAACTGAAATATGAAAAATAATACGTTTTCCCGTAATCTACCCTTCAAAGATTGATGTGCTGATCCTAAGCTTCTTTTTCTCGTGAAGTTTCGACTTCGGATCTCTTCTTTTATTGGATACTTCGCGTACGTTTGTTTTGGATTACTAAATTTTCTCTTTTTTCTGATTAAAAAAAATCTTGATTAACAACTCCTTTTTTTCTTTTTCTTTTTTCTTGAGACGTGACCATTTAACAAACTAAAATTAATTAAGCACATAAAAAATTAATAATTGCAGTAATCATGACGATAACCGTGACATCAACATCCAAAGCATCTTGAAAAATCCAACTTGTGTGAAGCAAATCATTAAATTCAGTAGACTCCTTCATAAAAAACAAAAATAATTAATTTTTTTTAGTAGGAACTACAGAGCAAGGGTTAGTTAGTCAACGGTTGCTAGCCTCCATTACAGTTATATATGTTTACAAGTTACTACTATATATAGCGCCCTTTTCTCTCATTCCACTCTACCTTCCATTCATTCACGAACTACATCTCAGCAAACTATAAGAGGAGAGAGAGAAAGAGAGAGAGAGAGAGAGGAAAGCTTTACATCAATGGCGGTCAAGGTCTACATAGTGTACGTATACCTGCATCTTCAGTTTTAAATTTTTTCATATATTCATTTCACTTTGGCTGTTTTGTGAACACTCTGTTTCTGGAAATTTATCTTCTTCTTTTTTTCTTTTTTTTTGCATACTAAGATTAACGTAAGGAATTTAAATTGAATTTACCGCACAGTTACTATTCCACGTACGGGCATGTCGAGAAGCTAGCTGAAGAGATCAAGAAAGGAGCAGAATCCGTGGAAGGAGTGGAGGCTAAGCTGTGGCAGGTGCCGGAGACTCTTTCCGGCGAGATTCTTGCGAAGATGGGGGCCCCACAGAAGAGTGACGTGCCCACAATCACCCCAGATGAGCTACCCGAAGCCGATGGCGTCATCTTCGGCTTCCCAACTAGGTTCGGAATGATGGCAGCTCAGTTCAAGGCCTTCTTCGACTCGACCGGAGGGCTGTGGCGGACTCAGGCCCTGGCCGGAAAACCCGCCGGCATCTTTTACTGCACCGGTGCTCAAGGAAGCGGACAAGAGACTACAGCGTACGTATACGTTTTTATCCAAAATATTATTTTGAGGAATATTAATTTATTGATTAGCTTGTTGATCTTTGTTGTGAACGTATGCAGATTGACTGCTATTACGCAGCTGACTCATCATGGTATGATATTTGTCCCCATTGGGTACACATTTGGAGGGGGGATGTTTGAAATGGGGGAGGTCAAGGGGGGCAGCCCCTACGGTGCCGGAACCTTTGCTGGAGACGGGTCGAGGCAACCTTCGGAGCTCGAGCTAGGGCAAGCTTTCCACCAAGGGAAGTACATTGCTTCCATCACCAAGAAGCTTAAAGGAACTGCTTGATTCATTTCAAATTCATCTGCTTAAATGTTGTTGTTGTTTTTTTTTTTTTTAATTTACAAAAATAATTATGTTCCTGTTTTCTAATTACAGTATTCTTCATTTAGTACATGTTTAAGTTAGAAATACACTGTTTCTTGAATACTTCATTGGTTGCACCACTGTATTGTTGCATTATCCTTATGTTTTAGATAAATAAAGTTAGTTTGAAGTCTATTTCTTTTTCTTTTTCTTTCTTATAAAGATTGAGTATCCTATCATACTGTTAGATATTGTTAGATTAAACAGAACAGAATATATATATAATTTTGTTCCATAACTAAGGAATTCAGTTCCATATATATATATATATATATATATATATATATATATATATATATATTTATGAATAAGTTTCAATTATACCATTACAATTCAAACTTTGTTAAATCCCCTTATCTCCATTCCTTGGTTTTTGTGTCCAAATTATTCCGGACTAATAAGACGGGACGGAGGGAGTATATGCTATAACTCCCTTTCAAAGAAAAAAAAAACATGCTATAACTTTTCTGGTTAATTTGCCAAGGTTCTATACTGAAATTTACATTTACTAAGTTAATAATACAACTTTATATATATTGGTGTAGATTTGTCCAAGAAAAAGTATGTATAAAGTTTGATGTAAGATTGCAAATTAACTTCACAAACAAGGCTAAGAATGTGGTATGATTACCCAAAACAGCTGACGCATTCATTAATCAAAGCCAAGTACCTAATCATGCATGCCTTGTTTTCTTTTCTTTGTTTTTTTTTTCTTTTTTTTTTCTTCTGCTTCACAATAACGCTTCAATGCTTTTTAACTTTTTAGTATTCTTTCCTTTTCTTTTTCTCCTGCTTCTCAAAGTAAAACATACCGTGATTCGAGCTGAATCACCCGATTATGAGACTGAGAATTCTATTCTTTTTAGCTGAAACGTAAGCTTATCTTTTTAATTGATGCTTCTTGGTATGGTATGATGCTTGTCAGTCCATCAAATTTAAGTCCATAAAAATAAAAAGATTAGAAAGCACATGCCATAGATACCATCAAGAAAAGTTTGGCACTGCCAAAGTTTCTTACCTTTTGATTGATATATAGTAGTTTCAAAGCAATGTCTCATTCACAAGAAATTGAAAAAGATTAGATATTCGATTTCAATCTTTGTGTTTGTAAAATTTTACAGAAAATGAAATTTTTCTAGGATTGCTGTTTCTTTGTTCCTTTGTTTTTTAGCCTCTGATAGTTTCTTTGCTCATTACATGCAGTCTAAAAGGTTATGAAAAACATATATATCAAAGTTATGCTGGAAATTATATAAAGTACTAAAAACTGTACTTGTAAGAATGGAGATCCATCCTCCACTAGATTAGAATCAGCATATATGATTAGTTAATCAACTGTTAAAAGATTAAGCAAGAGAGTTCTTTCTCATGAAAGCTAGATACGAGAAGAGAACAATTCAATAAACAACAAAAATAGAATGAAACAGATGGCGTGATGTTCTATTCGGATATAAAGTAACCAAAATTAAAGGCATGACATTTTCATTTCTTCTTGTTTTCATCCACCACTTTAATGGAAAAAATATATATCATGATTTATTCTTCCTTTTTTTTGGTCATTGAAGCTTCTTTTGTCTTGAATATATGACTCAAATTATATACGGAGTATATTCTACCAAAAATAAAATTAACTACTTTTTCTTGCTGCATTTCAACTTTTTGTGCTTATTAATTATGTGATTTTGCGTGATTAATCGGTTGAAAAGAACGAAGTATTTGGATCTATGCATAATATGTGAATTAATAAGAAGACATGATCATCTCAATTATGTGAATTAAGTTGGGACGCCATTGAACTCCCTTTACAGCCTCCACTAATAAATAAACAAAACGCATAATATAATTAATTAAACACACACTTTTAATTTTGAAAGTTAATAATAAATTAATTTATATATATTCTCTTCTCTGACTAGTGTGAAACTTTTGCATAAACAAAGAGGTGGTGGATGATTCCCCCTACATAAAATAAAGAAACAGGAACAGTACCACTTAATAATTAAGCTGCTAAATTCAGCTCAAACCGATAATACACATCAATTATATTATCTCAGCTCCTATAAAATTTTAAAAAAAAAACTAATTAAAGCTAAATTTAGCATCTGTTCCTTTTCTTCAACACCTCCTCTTAATCAATCTTAATGCAAAGTAGTATTAATTTTTATTACAACTTTATGGAAAATGCTACATTAATTAGTTCTATGCTATGATAGTA
Organism: Mentha longifolia; assembly: GCA_001642375.2. Taxonomy (NCBI): domain Eukaryota; kingdom Viridiplantae; phylum Streptophyta; class Magnoliopsida; order Lamiales; family Lamiaceae; genus Mentha; species Mentha longifolia. The sequence continues at coordinate 30,726,231 of CM038119.1, forward strand.
TTTGCTGGCTTTTTTTCCATGATATGGCCCAGCATGGGCTGTCTTCCTTGGACAGTCACTTCCCTTTTTCTCCTTTTTTTTCCTCTCTTTTTCCCTTTGTCTTTGCTTTCTTTCTTGCTGTATTCATATCTTACCTTATTCTCCTTTTTTTTTTTCTTTTTCTTTTTTCTCGATTAAACTCTATCTGAAGCTTCCGCCAAATGTTGGAGTCCAGAAATCAGCAGTAGTCTCTGATGCAAGAGGGAAAGTGCTTGAAATGGGGACAAGGCACAATCCTCGAGTTTTGAGGTCCTTTTTAAGCCCTTCTCCCTCCTTACTTCTGTCCGCTCCCTGCGCATATCATTAGCTACTGTGATTATTTTTTATCTATAATTTCAAAGTATGACAAAAAGTTTATTTCGAAGGGCTCAAGTTTCAGTTCGTGACACCTAGCTCACATAACTAATTTTTTATGGCTCGGAAAAAAAAAAAGGACTAAATAGTACCTGCTGGCGCTGCAATGGAGGAGATCCGTATTTCATGTAAGGTGTGCTTAATGCCTGAAGTTAAATCATAGAAAAACAATACATTAAAATTCTGATAATTTGTAAATTAAGTGGTGTGTTGAGATTAATTAATTTGCTTAATTAATCAATTGATTAACATACATTGACTTGATCGTGGAGGAACCTGATGTACTCGATGGCTTCATGGAGAACCGATGCAGTATCAGTCTGAATTAAGGGTAAAAATTCAGAAATATTAGTACTATTTGATGATACTTAAATGATGATGAAGAAATATCATTTTCTTTTTTTAATTTTATAAATTTTAATTAATTACCTTTCCGAAAGGCGAAACCAACTGTTGTAGGGCAGTGATTCTATCCCCAAGTTTTTCTTTTCGTACCTGTTGAAGATAAAGCTAAAAGCTAAATATCATCCATTTTTTCAACTGATAAAGATTTTTGTTTTTTTTCTTAAAAAATTTTCGAAGCTCCATACCTTAAAGGTCGGCAACGACGATGGAGTTTCGAATCGTGGCCGTTTAGATGCAGGTTCGTTGCTTGCTTTCTTCTCCACTGCTTGTTCATGCTGCTGCTCATGAAAAAAAATTCCCAAATTCAGTAAATAAATAAATAAATAATTAATTATAAATTACCTAAAACCTAATAACTTAACAGTAATTAACTGTAAATTACCTTAGCGCCGATGCTGTGATTGGTGAGAGAAGAGGGGAGGAAGCGAGATGGCGGCGACGGCAGAAAACTAGGACGAACATTGCTCAAAGATGCTGACGTGGCATTCATCCATGGCTGCTGCTGCTGTTTCACCATAGATGGCAGACTAGGCAAGAATCCATTTGAATTCAGCTGATGATAATCATCTGTATCTAAAGAATCTGAATCGAAGAGAGTTTGCATCAAGCTATATGAAGCTGGGCTAGAGAGAGAAACTAAAGGCTGCTGCTGCTCTACACCAAAACCTTGCTTCGAATTCACTGTGTTAATGGATGAATTTTCGCAGAAATTCTTGGAGTTTGAATCCCAATCTTTGTAACTGTTCATGCTTGAATCGAGAAGGAAATCGGAATAATTCTCCTCCGATCTTCCGCTATCGCGGCTGCAACGCGACAAGTAGAAAAAAACATGAGTTTATATTCTACAAAAGGAAACCAGTCCAAAAAACACTCCGCTTTTCCAGTGCACCACATAATTTTCTATTAGGGTTAGTTAATTAGTTATTCATTTTTTTTTTCAATATTGGGTTCATCAATAATGGCAGAAGAAACACAAAATTAATTTAATTAAAAAAAGAAAAAAGAAAAAAAAAAATCTTGATTACTACTCACAGCAAGTCCTGATTCCACCCATCAGGAGCGGCGATCATGTGAAGAGAAGAATCCATGGCCATGCTTCCGTCGGAGGCGGCGGAGCAGCCGGAATCGTCGCTTGACCGTACGCTTTTCATCTCCGTTACACTAACGTCGTGACTCGGCCATCCGAAGCTGCCGCCGCCGACGTCGTTCGAACACGGCGACGAGCTGAAGAGATTTCGCGGCGAATTCCACCAGCATACTCCCCCTTGCAGGAACTCTTCCGCCATGGCAGCGACTGATCGAGTTTTGATTTTTTATTTTTATTTTAATTAAAAAAAACAAGTTCTCGTCTTGTCGATTTTTTTGTACAGAAGTGAAATTGTATGGGGTTGAGATGTGTGTGTGTGTGTATATATACATGTGAAAATGGTGTAGGTACGGACAGGTGATTTGAAACTATTGGATTAGATTACATAATTAAATGCATATTAAGGAGGAAACAAAATTCGTAGTGGTTGATTCTGAGATTAAAAAAATTAATTAATTTGCTAGAGGAAATTCGAGTGGAATGTATTGAATTTTATTTATTACTGGTATTTTTTTTTTTGGGGGGGCATCATAAAATATTTCAAGTTGCTTATAAAGAAAGGGATATGGTTTGAGGGCGAATTCTGATTTGACTTGCCACGTCACGGTTTGGACGAATGATGTACTCCTACCTTCTTCTTCTTCGCGGTTGTTTGGATTATTTGCATTTTTTATTGTTGTGACCGAGAAAAAAATGAAAAATTCATATTTAAATTAAATAAAAGACTTATTTTGACTTTTTTGATCTATTAGAAGTCCCGGGTCGATATTTTTTTAAATAGGGAACCCGGATTTTCAGGACGTTTTGTCCATTTCGCTTTCAATATTATTCAGTATGATCAAGAATCAAGAAAAATACAATTGCTTGATATTTTAATGTGGATAATTAATCATTTAATTATCCATTTCCTTTAATCATCAGCTCTTATAATTAATTCAGTTAAATGGAGATATCCAAAAGTGGCTGATTATGTGGCCTCCTCTTTAGGTCGGTAATTGACATTATATGCATCTTAAATAAAAACTTAAATCTAAATTATATCTTTCAATAAATAAAATATACTAATGACAACCCTTTTCATGCCCTCAAGACCCCTAGCTAAAATATTTTTATTCTTTTACCAAAAAAATTTACTCCCTCCATTTTAACGAGGATGCGACGTTTTATTATTTTATACTTCAAATATATTCAACAAGTATTTCATCATCGGCGGGATTGAGTATATTAAAAGAAAATGTTACTCTCTGTCCCTCTTAATTTGTGAGACGGAGGGAGTATTAATTAGAAAGATGCTAATTTCATATGAATGGCATGAATAATTAATTTATAAAATTACGGCTTAATTATGAATATAATGATGTGTATGTATGCATGTACGCCAAAAACTAATACATAAAGTCAAAATATAACCTACAAGAGTTTAACTAAATAAAAAGTGAGTTTATAAAAGTCATACATTATTTGGACCCATTTAGGTAAAGAGTCAACTATTTTGTCCACTAGAGAACATGATCAAGTAAATAATATTCTTCATACATATTGTCAAATATCTTAATCAGCTAACACGTTTTCTGGTATTTCTTTGACAACCGTAGTTAACGCTTTTACTTATACTTTGAAGCAATGAAGATGGAATTAGCCAAGGCTAATGTATCGCGTTGACTTCTCCATACATGCAAAATATTTCAAAGGCAAGTTAGGTCAGTTCATTAAGTCTCATTTTTTTCCTTCAAAAATTTAGGAAAGTGATGTCTCTGATTCTCTGATTTCTTGTTTGTGATTACTTATAGAATCATACTATACTCATGATTCAACATGAAGCATTTCTTGCTATTGATTTTCATGGAGTAAGATCCTTTATTGCTTAATAGTGTAACATTATTTATTACACTTTTAGATAATTGTCATGTGTCCATAAGATTTTCAAAATCACTCATTTGTTATTATAAAAAATATTAATTATTAAATATAGCAAACATGTGGCAATTATTTAATGGTCCAATAAAAGATGTCACACTGTTAGACAATAGATTATCCTTATATACACAGTCCACATAGTCACAAACAATATGCTACCTCTGTTCACTTTAAATGATTTCAATCTTTTTCTCAATGGTGTTAGAATTCTGTATATTTTTTCTTAAATGAACTTTTTACTGTGCGAAAAAGTTAATCCGTTTATCGTGGACTGAAGTAGTAAATGAAAACAAGCTCTCCTAAAAAAAAAGAGAATTAAAGCTAGTTGTTGCACGTTTCCAATAGTGCAAGACAATTCATGTTGGCATTTGCTACTTGCAATTTGCAATTTCATTTTATAGGAATAGAAATAAAGAACCCTCAACTAAAATAGGGCGGCTGTGGAACGACGCCGTATATGGCGTGGTGGGTGGGGCTTTTGAGTTGATGGTTATGACCCGTGTAGTTTGTAAAACGAGGCTGGGTGGGTCCCGCACGGGGCACGCGCACCACAAGTCAGACATATTGGGCCCGGGTCAAACCCCTGATCGTGACAAATTTATCAAATTTATTATTACAATGTTTTTAAGTTATTGGAAAAGTTTTTCTCAAGAAAAAAAAAAAGTTATTGTAAAAGTAAGTTCTAAATAGTCTCGAAGGTTAAAAGTTCTTCCCTAAAAATTGATACATCTATTACTATTATAAAAAAAATCAATTCTTACAACTTTCGTTTTGTCTAATATACTCATATTCTAAATCTATAACAAAGTAATTCCGAATGTAATTTTATCATTAAATTAAATTTATATAAACTTCTCCTACTTCAACTACAAATATTATTTTTTTCGCTCTTATTTATATTTTCAATTTTCCAACAACATTATTCATCTCTTCAAATATTTCCCCCCATTTCACCTAAAAAGACTCATTTCTTTTTTGCCTTTATGACACGTTTTTTCATGTTTATCGATGATGAGTTTTAAAATTGATTTTTAAAGAATTCTTTCTTTTACGGGATAATAGAGTAAAATATAAATAGTGAAATATAATAAAAAAAATTATATTATTTTTTTTTACATATTTTTCAAAATTAATAAAAAAAACGTATTTACGTGCAACACACGTAATCTCTACTACTATATCAAAATTGATGAATATATTAAATTGCTATGAGATAATTTAGGATTCTAGACTTCCTTGCGATCTAGCAAACATAATACCATCTTAATCTTTATCTAATTACATAATCGTGCTCCTAATTTCTTAAATAGTCGTGCTCCGAATTAAAAGAATATTAAGAGACGTTTATTTTAAGTGATAAGGGTGGATTGACTAACTTTATCCAATATAATCTCATGATTACGTTACTTTGTATGATTACAAATTAAAGATATCTCAAAGCCCGTGATAGGCCCACATTTTATCCTTCGACTCACTACTGATCATGATTCATGAGATATGAATCCACCAAAGCATATGAAACTATTATAATCTTTTATCATGATATGTTTTATCTCAAAATTTATTAATCTTTAAATTAATCATATCTTTTAAAGTAAACGTCCCCCGTAAATGAATAAAATGATGCTGGGGATGACGATGGAGAAGAAACTGAATAATATTAAAGACACAAAGTATTGACCCTTCCAGAATCAGGTTTAATTAGTTATTTTTATTTTAAATATTACTTCTTGTGATATACGACTCTATAGAGTTCTGCCATCCACTCTGTGTATCATCTGTTTGTCTTCTCGCAAATGTGGAATTTGAGTATATATAATAATATATTTATATATAAATACAGTGTGAAATGACCAGTTGACCCTAGTTTCTTAAGTCATTGCTTATGACTTTTCCTACTAACCCAGTGCTATTAAGAATGTTTTAATAATGACATCTAGAACACTATTTTATTTTATTTTATTTTATTTTTTATAGGGTAGCTCTCCATGTTAGAAATTCAATATTTAAACCACACTCGTTCAACTCACCCACAATTCCCATGATTACTATCAAGAAATTAAACCCACCCCACATTATATTAGGATGAATACATGTTACATTTGATGCACATTAATTAATTAACTATGACTCATTGATTATTTTGTGACAAGAGGGATTAACCAATATATTAGTTATATGTACTTAACACAGCACACTCATAGCTAGGCAAGCCTAGCTAGGACGGTAAAACTTGTTTTGGTATAAGATGCGCGCATAAGAACTATATACACAATTCATTGATCTTCTTCAAAATAATGCCGAAATTGAACGTACTATCACGATATTCATCATTAAACTAAAAAAATAATAAAACAATAATTTCAATATATAAATTTGGTGTTACGAAAATCAACGCAAATAGATATGAAAAACTTGAAAAACACACAAATTGTTTACCTAGTTTCTCACAAAGTGTCTACATCTGGAGGATGTCAAGCCAAAGACTTTCACTAGTATTTTTTGGATACAGATTATAACGATAAACCACTATTTAAATACATGAACTCATTAGGATTCTGTCTGGACCCAAAAATGTGTGCCAAAACATTTGGCTTGGGGGCTACTTCCTGTGAACCTTAGAATTGATCACCTTTCGTGTATAGTCCATTCAAGCTCCGCACACTAACATTTAGATAGCATCGAAGATGATGATATCGAATTGACATCATCTAGAGTAGAAAAAGAAATAGAAAGGGAAAAAGAAAAGGAAAAGAAGGAATATAAATTTAGATTTGCAAGGAGAACAAATGCTATAGGAGATGCATACATGGGTTTGTCACGTGGCATTCAGGTGGGAAATGTGATGGATGTACTGTAGAATTGACAGCTAGGATTGCGCTCTTATCTATCTATTTTATTTATCGGTGAATGTATGATTTTTTTTTTTTGTTCTTTTCTTATTAAATTTAAAAAGTTATGTTTAGATAACCATATATCCTATTTAATTATAGTGCTAACGCTACCGTATGGTTATTTTCTTTACGAGTGATATGAGTGGTGGCAAATTCCACTCCGTTCCGTTTCAAGGCCACGTGTATTTTGTGTGTGTGCATGAGTTTCATGTTGCTGTGTCTATATATTTTCATTTTACTTTTTTCTTTTCTATTGTAAACAAGATTTTCAATTGTTACAGCGTGATGTACAACCGCTAACTTGAAGTTAAAGTAAAAAAAAAAAAGGAGAAAAAAAAAGGTGTAAAACTATGTTAGTTGGGATACCATGCAAATTCCAATATTAAAGATTTTCAATATACTATTAATAAAATAAAAATAAAAATTAGATTAGATTATCAAATTAGGTCGTGTTTAGAATTTAGGGTATAATATTATATCGTTTTCTTAGGTATAATATTATATTCTGGTATAATATTAAAGTGTTGTCTAAATTTTTTATATGTCAAATTGAACGAGATATAAAGTGATAAATAAACTTTTATCTACTTTTTATATATTTTCTTTATGTCAAAGTAAACAGACGACAAAACACAATTTAGTTATTTTTTTTAAAAAAGAAGTCAATTAATACCCTAATATTGTTTTTACCATTGATTCATCGGCTCCAAAAAAAAAAGTCAATGCTCAACATTTATTTTATTTTATTTTATTTTTTTAATTTACCTTACGCGTTTTTAAGATATAGACGGGAAAAAAACAATACTTTATACACTAGTTTATAGTAGTAAGGTGGCTGGTATGTTTGTCAAAAGCCACATAGATTATGAAAATGAAACAATTTTTTTAACCAAATTACGCAATGCCCCTAATAGCCATATGCATATCTTTTTTGTTGACTTTTAAGGAGTTGAAATTCCGTAAACTCTTTTTCAACCTCTTTCGGAAATTTAAAGTCTTTCTCATTTCCACAGAAATTACAATTTACAAGTAATTAATCTTTAATCATATCATAGGTCTTTGATGACTTTTCATTCACCTATCTAAATTCTTAGCCGTGTGGGGTTCCAATTAATGCACATTTAACCGATTAAAATATTATATGTATCTAAATACATCCAATATTTTACTCACCTTTTCATAAATATGCAAAGCAACATTAGAATAGATAATGAATATATTTGTGCTTAATTGAATTTTAATAGTAATATATGAAATAAAGTAAGGCCTCAAAGCATTAATTAGAGTGGCATGTCATTGATTACCCAAGTAAAATAATTCTTTTCTAAAATCATTATTTTAAATGGTTTTAATCGATTTTGGTGTTGTTGGGATATTTGTATGAAGGGGGAAGCGAATTCTTTGTTTTTAATAAAATCTATACTTGTTTTGATTGGATTCCAAAACTCTTTCTATCATCCCTAATTATTGTCTATTTCTCTTATTATTTTTGATGAAGTCAAAAATTGCCTTACATACTTAGAAGTGCTCACATGTTTAGGGAGCTACAAAAATACAAGTGCAAGTGCAAGGCAAGTCCAAGCATACTTTTTCTTCTTTCAGGTCAAACGATTCAGAAGCAGAAGTGAATACTCTCAAGTTGCTAGAAGTGAACTGTTTGGAAGCAAACACTGTTCACAAGAGGAAAGCGACGGCAACCAAAAAGCAACTTGAAGCAGAACAAAGTGTTCAAAGCCTATGAATTTCAAATTTTGAAATTCTGCAGCTAAGACACAATTCTTAAATGCGGCGCAGGAAATCAGAAGACGCGTGGAAGATTACTATAAGTCAACGGAAATCGCCGGAACAGTACACAACTACTGTCTACGCTGCAATCCAAGACCGAAATCTGCAAAATCCAAGGCTTTCCTCTTCCGGGAAGAAGACAAGCCGGAAAACACTGTTCACCTGCAAAAAGTTGTATGGCCGTTCAAACTGAAGGGAAGTGGAGTATACACGCCATCTATCTCTCTAACTGATAGTGGATGCACTCTCACTATAAACAGGGATGCTGACTCAACATGAAGACAGACGAAACTACTCTCCGCGCACAAGATCAAAGCAAGAAATTCAAAGCTCTCATACAAACATTCTTTAAAGTTCTTAAGCCTTAGAGTTTAGTTGAGTCCTTAGAAACTGTCTTTAAGTTTCTAAGTCCACAAACCCTATATCCCTTCATCCCTAATTTCACTAGGAGGAGAATCCTTACACCTGTTACGTGATCTTCATTGTAAAAGGATTCTCTACTAAGTTAGAACTCTCATAAACTAAACCCCCAACCCAAAGCTATTTTGTGTGTTGAAAGTTTGTGTTTGATTGATTGTGAAGCTTGTGTCTGCATACACAAGTGGAAGGTCGTTTATAGGAAGTTTGTTGTTTAGGTTTCTAGAGAACCCACTTAGAATCTCTAGGTTTTCAGGTTCCAGTCGAACTTGAAGCGCTTCACTGGGAAGGATAAAACCAGGACGTTTGTTCGTGTTGTGTGTTCGATTTCCAAGTGAAGGAAGTTCGAGTTGCTGAGTGAAGGCAACAAGTGGATGTAGAAGCACGACCTCCGAACCACTATAAATCCTGTGTCCTTACTGCTTTACTTATTTACTATTATGTATTCGTTATATTTACAAGTCTTGATTATTGCATAAGGCACACACACTCACTTAAAGCAACTAAAAGAGCATTTTCTTAAAAGCAAGATTTTCTAAAAAGCGAGTATAATCGCTCACCAAATTCCACAAGCGTTTTCTCTAAAAGAGATTCACTTATGAGAGATTAACTTCTCCTCTAAAGCGAAACGCTCTTCTCTCAAAACTCACCGTTTTCAAAACTGAAAGAGAAGCAAAAACTTCTCTTACGCGTGTATTCACCCCCCTCTACATGCGTACACTCGCTTCTGGGACCAACATGTGTAATCAGTGACGAAGCCACAAGCCCGGGATGACTCGGCTGTCGTCCGGTCAAATTCCTTTTTTCTTAATACTACAGTATTAATTTCTATTTTTTTAAATTAATTTCTATTTTTTTAAATTTTGCCCTCCTATTTTTTATATTTAGTGCCACAATCTATTTTCCTTTACAATTAAATAAGAGTTTCCTTTACATTTTGTGTGCTTAACTTTGGTTCATTGCTTCAAATATGGTGTTTGATATTAAAGAGATACTTGTTGTCTTCGAAAAAATTATAATTATTTTTGTTTGAATCTCGTCCGGCCATTTTCGAATTCTTGGCTTCGTACCTAGGTGTAATGTGACAAAAGAAAAGACTTTAGCCCTTGAAAGAGGCTTGAGACCCTCTATCCCCAAAACTATGTCCAATGGTGTACCAAAACCTAATTTCTACTAGTTTTATTTTTTTAATAAATTTATTTTATAATGATTTTGTTTAATTTTATGATTATTTTCAAGGGTTCACCCATCCCAATTAGAGTTTATAATTATTTTTTTATATTTTTAATTTCACTTTTATTAGTATATTAGAGTTGATAAATTCAAAAATATAATATATGATTTCAAAAAAATCCAATTTTTTTCTTATAAATGTCTATAATGATCTACTAAATTATAGTATTTTTATTTTTATAAAAAATAATATAAAACTAGTAAAAATTAGATTTTGAGACAACATTGGAATATAATTTTTGGGATAGATGATACCATCCCCTTGAAACATAAGAAGAGAGCTCAAACGAGACGAGGATGCTATTTTCTTCCTTTTTTAGGCCGAAAGTAGGTATTTTTTCTTCTTTCATTTTCCGAATCGTTTATCAATTCTACTGTACAAAAATATATATATATTTTTATCATTTCTCATAATCATAGAGTGCCCCCACTAGCTCATTTATTTATTTATTTCAATTTATTCGTTTTGTAGAATTTCATTGGAAAATTGAAATTAAATAAAGAAAATATTTAGTCTCCCACTCTCCCATATAGTAGTACTACATATTTTTACGAACACCGTCCATATTTCTTTCCGACATTTATTTGACTCTTTTTAGTCTTTAATATTTTCTCCACGAAAGTGACTGCCCAACAACTGAGTGAGCAATTGCTCGTAGAATATTGTGATAATAATAATAATAATAATAATAATAATATGTTGCCGATTTTTTTTTTGTTTTTTGTTTTTTTGATAGGTACGTAGTATAAGTAGAAAGTTTTTACTTTTACGAATACGAATAGTTTAATATAAGTAAACAGTGCATGTTTGAGTTTTTACACAAAACAGAAACGGAGATTATCTTAAAAAATTAGTAAAGCCGCATAAATTAATTAAAATTAAAATTAATTATGATTATGTAGCAGAGGTTCGTATCAGCAGTTAGTGACAAAAGATGAAATGCCAAACTGCCGTTAAGGGAGGTTAAGCTGCTCTACTAAATCTACAATAACTGCATTCGTGTAGGCAAAGATTTATAGAGATCTCCTAAATAATTATTTACGTATACATAGATATATATATGTCACGTTTTACGACCGTGCAAGTGAACTGCAACACTTATCCCTATTTAAAAAAGAACAAAGCGTCTCCCCTCGAAAAAAGAAGAAAAATAAAAAGAAATTAAGAATCAATAAGGGTTGGTGATGCTCCCTTTCTCTTTTTATTTGACCCTTTTAAAATAATAATATGTAATGACGATGTATAGATTCTTTATTTTTATTTTTTTTATATGAACTTGTTAAAATAAAATGCCATGTTAAAAATAAATTTACAGTGTTATAAATGCCAAAAATTGCTTATATTTATACAAAATTATGTTTATATTAAATGTAATCATACTTATTTTACTATCGTACTTATTTTATTTCTCATAACAAAACTTATTTATTGATTGGAGGTGAAACGTCTTACTAACTAAGTTGCACTTCGTTTTAAGATAACATGTTATCTATCATATACTATGTCCTACCTTATAATTGTGAAATTCCCACTCTATAGCTCATGGAAAGCTACCGACCTTACACTTTCAAGGCAAACCCCAGTTTTTAGAAGATAATGATCAATAAATTGTTTACAATAAAGCAAATTATGAATTGATAATATCCTATCTAACCTTTGAATAGCTAGCTAGGTTGTAAAAAATTAACTAGAACCCTAATCTTAAACTTCTTGATAGGCTAAGACTTCACCTCAAGTTCACCCAAACTTGCGAAGCAACATAATAATACTACGAAACACTAATTAAACATAATCCACCTAATATCTTAATTGACATAAATATAATTAAATAATTAAATATCAGCAAGTCAACCACACTTACCCACAGTTCTGGTATTAAATTTGGCCTTTATAGATAATTATTTAGGTGAGTCCCCAAGATTTGCTACATGTTGACAAAGTTCTGTTGAACTACTAATTAAACCTGAGATTTGGTCAAATGAAATAAAAAGGGTTTTTTCCCTTTCAGAAAGAGTAGTTTGCACGATAATTAAATTGGTATAATTAGTCGAACAATTTATATTTTTCTTTTACTAATGTGACTGTAATTAATAATTACCCATCAAAACAATCTTTCCTCGTGCTGGATTTTCACCTAATCGTGCAATTAAGTGTTTCTTCGTCAATGATGATGACATATGTAATCTTCAAGCTTTGGATTATATATATTATATATATATATAGGAGGGAGATCATATAGAAATGAATCTCTATGTGTTAACTAGGAATAAATCTCAACCATCCAATTAAGAATAGATTTTCGGTTACTTTGGATGAGAAGGAATATATATATATATATATATATATATTTTGCTTAGATATATTAGTTCTCTATCAACCTAAACTATTAGTGTATAATGGAATGGATGCATTCTGCCAATAATTATCAATATTATTTTAAATAAAAGCCACCATTTCTCATACTTATTATGTTTATATTAATAATTTCGTACACTTCTATTAATTATTAATTAAACACAAATCAGAACAAGTATTACCCAACCACTCTTTAACTAAAGTCAACAATGGAATTGTTTAACATTTAACTAAGTACCATATCTAAATCTTAATTCTTAAGTATCTTCTAAATATATATATAAACACAAATTTCAACGTGCTATAATTGGATAGAGAAGATTAATTCGATCATGGTTCTTATAATTAAAAAAGATTGGAAGTTGGGCTTATCTCAATAAAAGCAAAGGAAGCCCGGCCCACACAATATGACTTTGGGTCAACTAGAATTGAAGTTTCAAGTTTTAGTAAAGAGTTGTTTCTTATGTTTTTCTTTTTCTTTCTGTATAGCTAGCTTATGGTGGGCTATTGCATATAATGGAGTTTACTAAATTGAAGGTTTGCAATTCTTTTCTTTTCTTTTTCCTTTCCTAAATGTTCGTTGTAACCCCATATTTTTCCGACGAACTGAAAGGTGATGTGGACGACTTGCATGTAAAAACGATGTCGTTTGGTTCACGAAAAAAATGATAGAGGAATGGATCTGTTGAGCTTTGAACAAGAGACCTCAAGCTCTCGTGATTTTAATTTACCAAAAAAATTAAAAGTGATATTTAATTTACAAAAGTAACGTGTCTTTTTAATTAAATGTTTTATGATACTTTGATGGGCCAATTTGAGGCGGACTTTTAATCTTCCTTTAATTTTTTTTCAATTTAAAAAAAAAAAAGGAGGCGGATTTGTTTTATTTTTTTTATCTTATCATCTTCTTCTTCACTGACACTTCCTTTCTCTCACTAGCGAGGCCAAGATATGGCAACTTTGAATATCTCTCTCCTTCCCAAAACCCTAAACCCAATCCCCAAAACCCTAGCTCCTCTTCTTTCAAATCCCTCCACATCCGCCCTATCCTTCCTCCCGTGCGCTCGGCCGCACCCAATTAAATCAAGAACCGCCGCTCTGCCGGCAATCAGAGCTTTGAACGATGGCGAGTACTCCGCCAAAAGGAATAGCGGCGGCGAGGAAAGGGAAACGATATTGTTACCGGGCTGTGACTACAATCACTGGCTTATCGTCATGGAATTCCCCAAGGACCCTGCTCCCACCAGAGAGCAGATGATTGACACTTATCTCAACACCCTCGCTACCGTTCTCGGCAGGTCTCATTCTCACTCTGTGTGTGTGTTTGTGCGTGTCCTTGAGTTATGATTTCTGCTTTTATTCTAAATCTAAATATAGCGATTCTAGTTATTTTGTTCATTATTGGTTTCTATAGATGTGTTTAGTGGTGTTACAACTTAGAATTTGCTTACTATGGAGTGAAGCTTTGCCCCAATAATTTGAGTACTAGTCACTGAAATTCTGCTTTTACTTATAAATTAATGAAAACCCAGTGAATTTGTGGCTATATCTTGAGATGGGGAATCCTTAAAGCTGTTGTATAACCATTGAAGTTCATGAGTTTTGATAGAATGAAGTTCAAGAAATCTCACAATTGTTCTAAAATTTGCTGTTCCAGCATGGAAGAAGCAAAGAAGAATATGTATGCTTTTAGCACCACTACATACACTGGGTTTCAATGCACTGTGTCTGAAGAAACATCTGAGAAATTCAAGGGTATGTTATTCTTGCAATATCTTCGTCGTGTCTTTAATCTCCGACAAACGTGCAATTTCCGTTTGAAATAGATGATATTCTGCTCCTAATATGTTTACTTGTTTCTTCACTCATCATAGGCCTGCCTGGTGTTTTGTGGGTCTTGCCTGATTCGTATATCGATATCAAGAACAAGGATTATGGAGGTTGGTCGTTCATTTCACTCTCTTATGATCTGAAATATAAACGACATTGCATCCTCATTGTGTTTTTATGGTGTTAGGAGATAAGTACATAAATGGGGAAATAATTCCATGCCAGTACCCGACTTATCAACCGAAGCAGGCTAGAAGTTCGAAATATAAGAGCAAAGCTTACGTGAGAAAGAGAGATGGCCCTCCTGCTGCTGAACAAAGAAGGCCCAAACAAGAAGCAGCACCGGAATCTGCTTCCTAATGAACTGTATTAGAGGTATGCATAATACGGTCCTAACTTTTCGTATAGAACGAATGTGGAAATTATAACCTCAAGATCTGAGCTTCATTTGGCAGTCATTCGCCATGTTGATCGATCGTGTTCTTGTTTCCTTTTCTTAGGCTGCAAATCGCTATGCGTGGATTGCTATTCTGTCATTCGTAGCTTGGATTGGAGCTTATTTTTCGCAAGATCGGAGCTTGTTTAAAGTTTAACAATCCTTACATTTGAAATGTGTTTCAAGCTCAAGAGCTGTTTTAGGAGGAACTGTGACTAGTGCTATTTGAGTATTATGAAATGTGTTTCTTGCTTTTAGTGCTAGTTTTCTGTATTTATCTTCTGATTATGCACCAGAAATATTTTCATACTTAGTATTGAGAAATATGATTAACTATCAAAATCTGCAACCATGCTACTATCTTAGCTCAAAGATTAGTAGATAGAAAGATTCGAACGAATTAATATACACTCCCTCTGTCCCGACTGTTTATGTCTCGACTTTGTCGAGCTTTTCTGGAAATGGAAGGTGTAGTGTCACTATCATGATGTGGACTGAAACCACTAGGGCACATGCACCGTCACTCACTCACTCCCCACAGACCACACTATACTTGTTTCTTTTCTACAAAAACACTCAACACTGAATTTAAGCAACAATTTCGGTAATTATCCTTTTCCTTACTAGTGGATAAGGATCAATCGGTTGAAATCCACTTCCCCAAGCATTCAATATTTCATTTCAGATCCGTTTCTCTGCAAATTCGGCGATTCTTCTTTCTGCAGAATGGCGTTCTACAGCTACAGAGGCGATGCCGATGAGTGCAGTTGGAGTCCGTACGCCGTTGCTTACAACCATGAGGTCCATGATTATGGAGTCGCATCCCAGTTTTCTTCTGCGTACGATGTCGGTGAGCCTAATTTGGTTGAATATGCATACTACGAAGGTGATTACTCTGCTTCTGCTTATTCTGCGCCGATTAACTATACCTCTTCTTACAATTATTCCGATTATTGTGTGAATTCATCGGAAACGAACTACGGCGAGCCTAAATATCTCCGGTACGACCCGCCCCCTCACTATCAAGGCTATTTCCCTTCCGAGACCAAATTCACAGTATCCTATTCGAATGTGGAGCTTACCCAACCCGAATTCGATGAGTACGACCCGACTCCGTACGACGGAGGCTATGATCAGACGACGACCTACGGCGAACCTCTCCCACCTTCAGATCTCACCTGCTACCCTCGCTCTCTGCCCCAATCCGACGCCGTACCTTTGGAGAATTTCTCCTTCGATTCAATTCCTTCGCCGTACGGAAAAGACGATCCTCTCCCTATCAAGCCTTCAAACGGAAGCAAATCGCCAGATCTGGAAACTGAAACAGGAAGAAGAAGCCGTGAGGAGAATGGGGGTAAGGCTGTAGATTCTGGTAAGGATGTCGAAATCGTTCCGCCAAATGGCGATTATCCATCTTATGAAGATGAAAATAGGTTCGGGAATGGAGGTGGAGGAGATTTTGGGAATGTGAATCAAATTCCGTACGGTTCTGGATTGGAAGCCATGGACATTTGCGAGAGCTTGTTTGGTTACTGGCCTTGCGTGGAGAAGAAAGCGCGGGAGCAGAGGATTAGATGTCAAAATTGCGTTCAAATTCGGAGGAAGGATCCATGGGAAACTGCTGCAGATTATATTTTTGGGAGTGCAGTGCCTTATGATTACGATAATTATCATCATCACCAGTCACCTTACCAGTCTGAACAAATTTCTTGGCTGCAGTAAATTGCGCAAATTCTCGGTATGAATTTAGCTAATTTTGCTTTCATCTCATTATTATTTCTTCTGATGTATGGGAAATTTAATTGCTACTGGAATTAGGCGAATAAAGAAATGTTGTATAATTGATTAGGCGACAGCAGTAAATTATACAAGATGGGGCAAGAAATTGGTTATTGTAGTAGAAATTAGTGGAAGGCAAAATCATGCTATTATCGAATATCTTTCTTTATTTTCTTCTTCTTGCTTTCTTCTTGCTAAAGGCATGTATAACCCACCTCTTAACACACTGTAATAATGCGATGCTACGCACTTTTCTCTGTGAAATCTTTTGAGTTCCGACAATTTCCTATACATGGCCACTTCTCACATCAAAGTATGTAACTGTTCCATATAACGAAGCGAAGCTCAGTCAGTAAGACGTTTCCTCTCCAATCAAGAAATCGAGAGTTCGAGTCTGATCTTGTTCATAATATTCTTCCACTCTTCTTTGATTTCCGGACTACAAAATTTTCCTCCTGTGTATTTTCATGAAGATAATACGCTTTTTTCTGTACAACTCTACCACTAATTAGCTAATGAACAGAGCAAAAATATTTATATACAAAAAGATAGGAAAAAAAAAAAAAGAAACAAAAAGTTGCAGAGGAAATGAACAGGGAGGTCAACTTGCGAATGGGTATACAATGAATATTTGTACGAAAATGTTACCATGAAAAAAAAGTCATAAAGCAAAAGCAAGACTTTGAAAAATACTCTCTTCTCTTCATCAATTGGTGAGGAGCAAAAGCCATTTGCAAAATTCTGGTAATAGGAATCTTTACTCATAAAATTTTAGTATTAGAAGCCAACTTTTCTTCTTTTACTCATTTTTAACAGTGAATTATTAGTAATAAATTTGGTGTATTTCATGATTTTCCTTGTTTGGTGCACTAACCATGTTACAATTGTATAATTAGCTACAGTGTACTATGTGGGCTACATTGAGAATTCAGTAATTCTCAAGACTTACGAAACTTTTATTTCTGATAAATAAATTACAAAATTGGAGTATAGTATGTCCAACCATTATTGGCTCTTAGGTAGATCTCTTCTGGCACAAAAAAAAAAAAAAAACAAAAACAAAAACAAAAAAATTTAAATGCATTTCCATTAATTCAAAAATGCCAGCTCTAGCTTAATCACATTAGAGTATAGGACAACCTAAAAAAGAGAAATATATTTGCAATAAGATGAGGCTAATGTGGGCAAGAATTAATGGATGTAGCCCCCACATTTTCACACCATAAACACACCCCCTTCAAATCCTGCCTCTTCACCACTCACGTTTTCCACAGCCATGGCTATGACTATGATGATATTCAGAGCTCTCCTCAGTCTCCTCCTCCTCTTCTCTCTGGCGTCGGCATCCATTCATGAGTTGCTGAAGAGCAGAGGATTGCCAGCTGGGCTTTTCCCGAAGAACGGGGTGAGGTCTTACCAACTGAGCGAGGAGGGAGTGCTGCAGGTGTTCTTGGAGAGCCCCTGCGTGGCGAAGTTCGAGACTCGGGTTTCGTTCGAGAGCGTGGTGAAGGCGAACCTCAGCTACGGCGGGTTGATGGGAGTCGAGGGGCTGTCGCAGGAGGAGCTCTTCCTGTGGCTTCCGGTGAAGGATATCATCGTCTACGATCCTTCCTCTGGTTTGATTCTGTTCGATATAGGAGTGGCTCATAAGCAGATGTCTCTCTCCCTCTTCGAAGATCCTCCTCTCTGCTATCCTCGTCTTCCTCCATGTATTCTTTCTTTCTTTCGACTCCGTTTCTGCTTTTTTTGTTTAATGTCTTATACTTGCAATGATGATTTTTCTTCTTCTTCGAAATGCAGTTGGGATGGTGGAGGTGGAGGAGTCTGGTTTCCGAGTTGAGAGATGAGCTTTGAGGATGGAAAGTGGAGGAGTGGTTTTTTTGATATTCATTAATATACTTTTGTTTGTAGAATTGTAAAACTACTAACTGCAGATTTTTGGAGAGAAAATGAAATGTTTCTGGGAATTCTACTCATGCTCTGTTTCGATTAATGTACTGCATTGCATAATACTCTATAAGCTCGTTATTTGTCAGACAATTAACCTTCTAAAACTTTTATTAATGGATTACGGTTAATTAGTGTGTTAGGATTAGGAAATCGATTAGAGTTAATGAATTTGGGTTAATTGTCTAACAAATGACGAGTTTATAGAGATCTGTACTGCAGGAGTATTCAACTCTACTAATTTGAATATGTGACAAAATCTGGATAAATTGAAGGAGTCATTCCTAGTTGGAAGAATCATTCTGCTACTGTGAATTAATATTATTAAAATATACTGTAGTAACTTGGCTGGCATTGGCGTATTTGGTATATCCTGCGAAATGTTTAAATTGCAAAATGCACATCATTTTCATCGATAATAAAACATGCAAAGTTTCAATTGGAGAAATGAGAATCCAAATTGATTAAGCTTTTTTTGGCAGTTACATATATATGCAAGAACGAAAGAGCACACAGCATATTTTTTGCCATGTGGGGCCCGGGAATTTGGTTTTTCATAATCAAGCTTTTTAACAGACACCATTGGCTTTGGGCGCATATGATCTGTTTTCAATGATGAACGTGACTGCCTCCTAGGGGGCCCCACAGGTTTTAGTTGGGAAAAAGATTAGGGTTTGGTCTTAATTGGAAAATTGAAGAGGAAGATTTTCAGCAATTAGTAATTGGACAAATTTTTGAGGATTAAAGTTAAGGTAAAGAAGAAAGGTCTTTCATATCTTTTTGAAAGGAGTTGGAGTGAACAATGTATAAACACAACTTCGTTTGTAAAATATTTTCCCTCCAACCAAGAGGTTCGAATCATCTCGTAAGTAAAGTGGAGAATCATTATTGATCATCCTTTTTAAATCGACAACGAAGCACGACTTAATTGGTAATACGCTTACTCTCCGACTAAGAGGGGGTTCGAGCTATCTCGGAGGGGAAATAGAGAACCATTATTGATCATATTTTTTGAAAAATAAAAGAAAAAAAAAAAAAACTCTCTTTCTCTCTCTCTAGGTTATTTGATAATTAATGGATGCAATTATAGTTCACGAGTCCACAGACATGCATAAGTAGGACAAATAATGGCAGTAAATAATAGTAGTATATGCAGGGGATTGATGTTTTTGGAAAGCAACATTAGATTATCTTTTCCTGCTTCTTCATGGTCTCAATTTAGCCTTTGGTTGCTATTCTTGTCTTTATTTATTTATTTATTAATTTTATTTTTTATGTTTAACCAATTCTATGTCTTTGCTTGACCATAGTTAGATTGGCAGCATCACAGCTTCAACAGTATATGCAGTGATGACATAATGTTTTACAACACAAAAAATATCTAAAAAAGAAACATTGCTCATAGAAATTGAATTATTTGTGGAATCTGATCTTTGAAGTGAAATAATGCATACCAAATAGAAAAAAAAAAAAAAAAAAAAAAAAGGAAAAAAAAGCAACATAAATCTATCTCAGTAAGCTTGATTGCAGTCTCTAGATACTCCTTATGATCTCTAGCAAGTACTTCTTCATCTGCTCAGCTTCCGGCAATCCACCGCGAACCCCCTTAATTCGTTTTTCATGATATGAAATGAAATTTATATTTGATTTTTGTGAAGAATAATGTATACTAACTTTATGTACCAATTGTTAATCAATGGTAGAGAAAGCTTACCTCACCAAAGGAGGTGAAAAGAACTGCCCCTCTAGAAGTAGTAATGGTGGTATCATTGAGGTCAATCCTAAGAAAGCTAATGGCTTCCATTAGTTTAGTAAGTGCTCCTCTCTTCTTCGGAAACACAATCCTTATCCATAGCTTCGTTCCAGTGATAACGTTCACCTCAACCTCCACCTCCACCACCACCTGTGTTAAGTTAAGCACATGATCAAATGCTGATTTTCTTGTTTTTTTGTTTTTTTTATAAAAGAACTTGAGAAAGATTGAATAATGTATGTATGGATATGGTGTTACTTTGATTCCCCATTTGATATCTTGGTCATCATCAATCTCTTTCAACTTGATCTTCTCCTCTCCAAAGCTCGTTGCCTCCATTTGCAGGAGTTGGTTGCTCAGTTCTTCAACGGTCATCTTTAGCTCTTCGATGTAAGTGATTGTGTCGGTTATTATGGTGGTCTTGTTCATCTGCAGCAAAAAAGATTCTCAGTTAGGAATAAAAATGTTACTTCAAGTGATGGAATTAGTATTGAAATGTTTTTGGTTTCTTGCATTTGTGATGATTGGGACTAAGGAGCGTAGTTCTAGCTGTCTATCGTTGAGTTTCTTGCGCCTTCTCCTCTCGGCTTTCAGATTCTTCGACTTGTACTTGGAATCGTCGTCGTTTTCCATCTCTTTGAGGTATGCTGTTTTCAGAACAGTACATGCAGAGTATGTAACAGATGAGTGTTGATTTTTGATTAGGAGGGAGTGACATATAATTCCTATATATGAGTGTTTTTCACAAGTTTAACACTTGAGAGAGGGAGTGGGAATCTTCTTGTTGAAGTTTGTTAGGCATCATCTATGGTCAACATACACAAATTGATCAGTTTCTTTGGGCGTTGAAAGGCTCATTTCTAGCATGAGAGAGAGAGAGAGAGAGAGAGAGAGGTTGTTATGTAAAAATGTGAAGGTATATTCTTTATGAATTGGATTATCAAACTATTAGTGGTATATTTATCTTCCTTGTGAAATTAATTTGACTCTGGTTAATATATGTGGTTGAAAGGAGCATAGCTGTCCCAACGAAGACGAGACGTTAACGGAGGGAGTGGTTTTTCTTGTCATTCTTTCCTCTTTCTTTCTCTGCTTTTCCAGCAGTTATGTTTGTTAGAGTAGAAGCTTCCTCATATCTTATTATTATTATTTTTTTTTAGAACTACAATTCTGTTATGAGAATTTCAGCATTTCAGCTTTTTGACGTGCTAAGCATCTCAGTACTAGTATAAAGTTGTACTAAATTAAAATTGCTCTTCACTAATGTGATCATATTGTTTTGCTACAGGAAAAAAAAAACAAAAAAAAAACTTGTTAATGATTTTCCACTCTCATGCATGTAAAAGACATGTTCACTTCTTTGGTCAATTGATAGTATTGGATATGATATGGTCTTTCCTCTAGCACTCTACGTATGAACCATCTTCACCAAAATAAATCAAATCAATACATTCTAGAATTCTAGTTTTCAAATGAATTGCATCTTCCCATTTTCCAATTGCACTTGTATTGTACGTAGATTACCCTTTTGCTTCAAACTGGCCCACTAGAATGGCCCAGGAATATTGGGCCCAAACATTGTAATCAACTTTTTAATCAACTTATCCATTAATTAGAAGCCCAAATTAATAGGGATGCCATCAAACATCAATTTCTTTAATAATTAAACACAGACAAAATTAAAAAAAACTCTTTGAAATAATTAAAAAAAAATGATATTTGTACATTAATTAACACGGAGTACGCGCACTTTAATTATATAGAATTAATTGTTAATTAGTACAATTCTTTGTATAAAAATGAGTGCAAAATTGGTATTTTCACTAACTTTTCGATTTTCCCGACGCCGGTGAGATGATCTGAACTTAGGTTAAATTATTTGGGAAATTCAATCTCCAATGCTCCGATTTTTGATTGGCAATTACCGTTGAGATTACGAGTGAGGCAAAATAATCAGCCGCCCAATACATTTTCCCTCTTCTCAACTGCCTTCGCAATCCAAGAAGGATTCACGTCGGATTTTCATTTCAACTTCCAATAAAGTTCTTTTTCAAAGAAATAAAAACAATCTTCTCCAAAAAAAAAGAAAAGAAAAAAAGAACCTATTAAAATTCCCTTTCTGTAAATTGATTTCCAAAAATCATAACTATTCATGCAATTAATATGCCAAACGAGAGTCATGTTTAACTTTTATGGTGGCGGCTAAAGACTTGTCCTCTTCTTAGCGCATGTTTCCCTCTAAAAGAAAATAAAAAACGTGCATGTAAATATGTAATGTATCGTACATAAACAATTAAGGGGGAAGTATGTAGTTTTATGTTTAAATCATATGGCTATTAAGTTTTAATTCTTACTCTACATAAAAATTAGCTTATTGTTTACTTTCTGTTCATGCGTAAGTACTGAATTATACACTACAAATATAAACAACTGAAGTCATTGGTTATCACTTATCACAATTTAGTTTGCACGTATCCATTTTATCACAAGCTTTTCGTCGTGTATAAAACTAATTAGGTATGCATATCAATCCTAAGAAAAGAAAGTATATATAGTTCCATGAAGTGTCGTAATCGCGTCATAAATATTATTTTTTATTAATTATATATATATATATATATATATATATATATATATTTTATTAAATATATAATTTTAGTTTTAAATTTATCAACTCTAATTTAACTGATTAAATGTTAAAAAATTAGATAAGTAAATTTTTAATTCTTTTATAAAATTAAATTATTATAAATTCAAATTGTTGAATCATATAATACATAGAACGAAATGAAATTAAGATTTGGACATATACGAGGACATAAGATCCAAGTGATAAGAGTAGTCTATAAAAATAGAACTCTTAAAGCTAGTTTACATTTACAACCACAATTTATGGTGCATTCATTCTCAGCCTCATGGCGAAGATCACGATATATATTTTTTCACCAATCACAAAAGATTCAACCGTTGAATGTTCCTCCAAGAATCCATGAAGGCAACCTCGTACGATAAACTTTGACGCTTTTAAATAGTGCAACTTGGCCTCATATTCTTTGCACATTTCAAACAACAAACTATATAGCTACCAAATTTTTTATATCAACACCTAATCACGTACGGGTATGCATGCAACTTTTTTTGTGCCTCAACATTTCATTAATTTCCTTTAGTCATCATTTTAATTAAATAATTAAGTTTCCGGTTAATAATGAGCTAGCTTCTTAATTAGGAGGAGCTCGATCGATCATGGCGATGGGGGCAAGGAGGTCGGCGAACTTCAAACCCAGTGTTTGGGATGACAAATACATTCAGTCCCTCACAACATCATATTCGGTATTTATAAATTTATGAATTTAATTGTATAGCCAAAAACTGAGACATAAATAAAATATCGAATAATTGTATTGTACTTGCATGTATATATGCAGGGGGATAAGTGCGTAGCCGAAGCTGAGAAGCTGAAAACTCAGGTGAAATTTACGATAGACGAAGCCGAAGACGAACTAGCCCAGCTTGAGCTCATCGACAACCTTCAAAGGCTGGATTTATGCAGCCATTTCAAAGATCGCATTGCTAAAATCTTACTCAAAATCTATGCAGCTGCAAAAATTTGTGGAGATGACAATGAATGCATGGAAAAGGACCTGCACTTGACCTCTCTCAAATTCAGACTTCTCAGGCAGCATGGATTCCACGTTCCTCAAGGTAAGTTTCCTCCATTAGATTCAAATAAAATTGATTATTTTTTCTAAGTTATTTTTATTTTTATTTTATTGTTGCAGAGGTTTTCTGTTGTTTCATGGACGACAAAGGGAATTTCAAAGACTGCGCATCGGAAAACGTGAGGGGGCTCATGTCTCTGTATGAAGCTTCGTTTTTATCCATGGAAGGGGAAAGCGTGCTGGATTTGGCCAAAGATTTCTCTTCGAATCATCTTACTCGAAAACTCGAAGAAATCGAAGATGGTGGTTTAGCTGAGGAAGTGAAGCATGCTTTGGAGCTTCCACTGCACTGGAGAATGCAGAAACTTGAAGCTTTATGGTTCATAAAAGTTTACCAGAATAGATCCGACGCAAACACTCACCTCCTGCAGCTAGCTAAGTTGGATTTCAACATGGTGCAAGCCACTTACCAGCACGAGCTCAAGCGCATGTCAAGGTAAAAAAGAAAAAAAAGTTTTTTTTCACGCTCCGTTTTCTTCTTTAGCGTAAAAGGAGATATAAGGGAGTACTATAAGATTTTATTTACCAGTAACTTGTTTACTTTGATATATAAAAAATCTGATCATACTGTATAAAAATCCGGACAATCCTTTATATTATATCATGGTATAAAATTATAATTAAGAAAATAGTGTGATAATTTTATACCAGTTTTTACAACTTTCGTAAAAGGAATTTTCTACCCACACATACCATTTCTCAATAAAACAAAAGTAAGAGCTATTTAGACATTTCATATTTTATCCATCAATTTGCTGCTACTATAAAGTAAGTAAACATCAAATACGTATAATAAAAACAATTGTATAAATCTATTATCATTCTAAGTAAAACACGGCATAAAAATAGTGAATCTAGTTATTTATTATAAATTTATACCACATTATATTAGCCATCTAGGTAGACGTATAAAACTCGTATTCTGATTGATTCTTACAGTTGGTATAGAGAAACTGGGCTGCCGGAAAAGCTGAACTTTGCAAGGCACCGATTAGCAGAGTGTTTCATGTGGGCCATGGGATTCATCCCTGAGGCCCACCTTGGGAAGTCAAGGGAGATTTTGACCAAGACTGCGGTGCTCATCACTATCATTGATGACATATACGATGTTTATGGAACGTTGGATGAACTCCAGCTCTTCACCGACACTATCGAGAGGTTTTTTTAAGTACTAGTATTTTTTTAATAATTCATTAATTAATCACAGCCTAATATTAATTTATTAATTACATCAGGTGGGGTATTAATTCGCTGGACCGACTTCCAGAGTATATGAGGATTTGTTTCCTAGCTCTCTTCAACTCCGCTAATGAGCTGGCCTATCATATTCTAAGGGACCAAGGCTTCAACGTTATCTCAAATCTCAGAAGATTGGTAAATTACTTAAT
This sequence comes from Mentha longifolia, assembly GCA_001642375.2. NCBI lineage: Eukaryota > Viridiplantae > Streptophyta > Magnoliopsida > Lamiales > Lamiaceae > Mentha > Mentha longifolia. Next base: position 30,751,573 of record CM038119.1, read on the forward strand.
TTATTAATTAATTAACCATTATGTGTATGTTAAATTAAATTTAAAAAAAAAATGTTAATTAAATATTTGGTGCAGTGGGGGGAACTGAGCAGAGCTTACTACTTAGAAGCTCTATGGTTTCACAGCGGATATTTCCCAACCACGAATGAGTATTTAAACACAGCATGGGTTTCCATTTCGGGTCCTTTGCTTCTTTTCTATGCTTACTTCTCCACCACCGACTCCATTAACAAGGATGAGTTGCAGAGATTGGAGCAGCATTCTGGCCTCATTCGTTGGCCCTCCATGGTTCTTCGACTCGCTGATGACTTGGGAACTTCATCCGTAATTAATTCTCAAATTTAATTAATTTTATGATAATAATAATAGTAATTGAAGATATTCCAACTTTTTATATATATAGGAGGAAATAAAAAGGGGAGATGTTCCGAAGTCGATTCAGTGCATCATGAACGACACGGGATGCTGTGAGGAGGAAGCTCGAAAGCAAGTGAAGGAGTTGATAGAGGCGGCGTTGAAGGGAATGAACAAAGAGATATTGATGGAGAAGCCGTTGAAGGATTTCGGGGAAACTGCGATGAATCTGGGAAGAATCTCTCTCTGCATGTACCAACATGGAGATGGATTCGGTCTTCCTCATGCTGAGACCAAGAAGAATTTGGTGTCTCTCCTCGTTCGCCCTATTCCGATGCTTTCATCTTCACTTACGATTTGAGACATCGAATTTGGGACAGAAGATTTCTCGTGTTGCTTTCCATATTTTCAACTCATCGAACTCCTTGCTGTGTACTTGTAACCTCGCCCTTCTTCATATAATTACTGGTTTTATATGGTTTTAACTTTATCTCTAGTTGCATTAATTAAGCAATAAGTAAAGCGACATTTTCTTCTTCATATGAAATTATACTACAATAATGATATCATGATAATAATTAATTAAAAAAAAATGGATAACAGCGTATTATACTATACAGTGGGTTTGAGGATAAATCATGAAATATGTACTATTAATTGTCAAACTCAAACAAGAGACAATTGTTGCGGATAATGATTTGAAGGGCGATCACTTCATTCTCCCTTTTACCTTTCTTCATGAAATTAGTCACTATGTTTGCACAAAAAATAATTGTACAGGTTTTAATAATATTTTAGGCGGTGTGGCATAATGTTAAATACCCCTCCATCCTTTTTAAGTTAAAAAGTTATTTTACTTCACTTGTAGTATCTCGTAAAAGAGAAATTCTTTAAAAAGTTGTTTTAAAACTCATCATCAAGACGCTCGAAAACACTTAAAAGAATTGCTGAAAAAAGTGTAACAACTTGAACATGAAGGAGGTAATAAATAGAAATGATGATCTAAATTAAAGTTAATGTAAAAATTGTGGGGTATAGTGTTCGAAAAAAGAAAGCGCAAAATGTTTCCAATGTATCGTAAAGGAAATTTATATAAAAAATAAGGGACGAGAGTGGCTTATAATTTTCTGTGCACTCGCTTCATAATAAACGAGAGTCGTGTGGAACTCTTATGATGGCAGCTGAAGATTTGTCTTCTTTTTAGCGCATGTTTCCTTTTAACAAAAAAAACTAAAACGTGCATGTAATGTTACGTACTGTATATAAATAGGGGAAGTAAGTTACCGAAGTAAGGGGAAAGGATCACCCCACTCTTATATCCTAAAGGGAAGTGCAATAATTTTTAAAGTAATAACAGGATATGATATGACATGTTCATGGCATTTGGGATTCTCTGTATTCATTTCGGTATTCTAACCGCGTAAATTTCTTTAATTTCTAATAGTTTTATAGCATATTTTTATTAAAAAAATTAATTTATAATGATTTAGTTTAATTTTATAATTATTTTCTATAGTTCACTCATCCAATTAGAGTTTATAATTATTTTTTAGCATTTAAGTTTTAATTTTATTAGCTAAAATAGGATTGATAAACATATATTATTCATAATTTAATTAACAAATTCACGATAAAAGCACATAATATGATAATTATAAGGGGGGAAATAGGTAAAAATAACCACTTTGAGATAGTAAAGATAAATAATAGTTACTTTGATAAAAAAGATAAAAAATAGTCACTCTTACCGTAATACTTCCGCCCTTACCTAATTTACAAATTTAAATTCGTGAATTGCTCTAAAATTATAAAGCAATTCACAAGTTTTACAAACTCAATTCGTGAATTACTCACAAAAATGCCTGAATTCACGAATTCACCCAGATTCGTAAATTCACTCAAAAAAATGCTTGAATTCACGAATTCAATTTCGTGAATTCGTAAATTAGTGGGAAAAAAAATAAGCAATTCACGAAATTCATTAGTGGTTTTTTTTTAAAAATAAAATCTAAATGGCTACTATTATTTATCTTTATTATCCCAAAGTGACTATTTTACTAGTTGCCCCAATTATAAGTTTGATTTCATAAACTTCGTAGTCTTTATATTAATTTAAGCTCATGTTTGGTTCAGTTTTTTTCTAGTCCTAGAAAGGGAATCAATTATTGATTCGCGCGGTTACTTGTTGTTTTGTTTGAGTAATGTGTTATATGTTACTTTTTGTTGAAGGTAATTCATTCCACCAAATTGCAACCTCTAAAAATAGAGGAGAAATAAGGAGAAAAAGAATCCTTACAAATAATTCATTTTCAATTTTGAACCAAACAATCACTAAAATCATTGTTATCATTCCCCCTTGACTTGACTTCAATTCCTTTCTATTCATTTCCTTGAACCAAACGAATACTTATAATCTACAACAAATTTTCATAACTTTAAACATGAAATTCACATATTTCAACATAATAATATCTATGATTATTGAAATATAAGCAAGCCAAAATTTATCCAACATCGTCCAACTCACGTATAAAGCTTGCCCAGCTCGCCTAAATGCCAATTAGTTCATACCTAGAGAATATTGATTAAGCCTTCATCGAGTCAATAGGATATCTCGTTTAGGTCTTAAGCGGATTAAAATTAATCGCCGCGTAACTCATAACGACTGTATACATAATGACTCTATAGGTGAAGACTTTTAGAACACTATGCAATGAGTCCATATCAATCATGCGTAATTGTAGTCAATTCGTACCATTTACTTATGATATTTTACGAATTACGAGAAAGTAACAGAAAAATAAATTACGAACACCTATGATATAATACAAATTACGAATTCATACCATCTGCTTATCAAAATATAGCAGAAAAACGAGAAAAATCATAATAACTGAAAGTTCTACTCTAAAAAAATTGAGTGGGGATTTTCAACAAACACCTTGTGGATGCAATTACTGAAAGTTCTACTCTCAAGATTAGGAGTCAAACTCTAAAAAAAACACAAAATTCCACCACCACCACTACAATTCATTCACAAAAGAAAAGTCTCTCAAAGAAAAAAGAAGCAAGAGGAAGAAAGCAAGAGGAGTGAGAAGACTAAACTTCTCACTACGGCGGCGGAGGGAGGAGAAGACAATGACGCGGTGGAGGCGGAGGTGCTGCGGCGGCGGCGGTGGAGGGAGGAGAAGACGACGCGGCGGAGGTGGAGGTGCTGCAGCCACCGTCTCTCGTCGAGAGGAGAAGAGATGAAGAGAGAGAGAGAGAGATGCATTCATTTTTTTAAAATTTGAAATGAAGAGAATGGTAGGAAGGAGAGAGAATACACATAAAAATAAAGTTAAGAGTATTTTGGGATCTTTACTTGAAACTTGGGTAGTTTTGTTAAAATATTATCCTAGTGATAAATATTGTAAAAACTATCTAAGAGTGAATAGAAATGGACATTTCCTCTAATAATAATATCATGATAATAATTAGACAAAGAGTTGTATCAGCCCGGCCACATAGTGCGGCCAAACATTTTGAAAGCAAAATAAATTACTTGGTCTACAACTCAAAAAGAAAGGTCTCATAAAAATATTCAATGGACTTCAATGTGAGTCCGAACTGATGATGCAATTGTTTCTCTAATAATTAATAAAAAAAAAGGTAACAGTGTAATACTATACACTGGGTTCTAGGATAAATCATACAATAGATTAATTTAATAATATGATAAGAACATAAAAGACAGTCGAAATTTCGTAATATGCTTTTGTTATAGTAATTAAAGATTAATAGGCAGAGAGAAGGTTGTAAACTAGCTGAATGACAACCATGAGAAGTCGGTTCACCATGAGTTGTTCTTAATTATTCCTCAGAACAACGCAGGTTTAATCCCCTAAGCAACAGTAATTTATGAGCACCACAACATAAAAACAATTCAGTTCACATCCTTCGTCTTCTTTAGAGCGCAAGCATCCGTCCAGATGCTGCAGCACCGCTCTAGATTTGAGGGATTCCACCCAAATTGTGCAGACAAAAAAGCGCCTTGCACACTGTAATTATAAGCATCAAAGCCTGTGTAACATTCCATGGCTCCACACTATCTCTTCATCTTAACTTTTCAGTAACCGTTGATCTGAGGCCTCGGAGTGGGGCCCGTAAGTCTTGAAAAGGGCATCTGGTTGCGACTAGGGATGCCTCTAGGCCCAGAGAATCGATCAGCAGCCGTTGGGTCGGATACTGATTTGGAGAATGCCTGGGCGAGCTCGACTGCGGATGCTGCTTTCCCATATCGTACGGGGCCCGCTTCTGTTTGTGCTGGCTTGGCGTGATCGACTGGTTTTCGCCAACTCTCCGGAGATGGAGGCCTGTCCTGTAGCTGTTTCTGTTGCTGGTTGCGTGGCTTCTCGGCATCCTTGTTTTTTCTCCAAATTTCGTTTTGCTTGTTCCGCCTGTGTGAATCGCTCCTCTCAGCATCCACCAGATTTTCTCGCCTGTTTGAGTATTTACCCATCCTTTGATCCGTAGGAATAATATCAGGTTTTTCATTGTAGCGAGCAGAAGAGCCATGCGTGAATGCATCAGCCTTTGGAGAAACCTCCTTCACCCTATACATGCAAATAAAATAGAGGTCATCTTCATGATTGCCTAAACAACAAGTATAACATCAAAAACTGGTACAAGTAGAAGAACAAAATACCTCAAGGGAGGTTGACCCTCGTAGTTGTTCAAGTCATCTTCAGTTCCACGTGCCTTAAGGACCTGCCATCGTTATAAGCGTATTATGCCAACAATTCTTAGCAATGGAAGTGTTTATGGAAGAACAGGACTAACTCATTTTGTCCTAAGATGGCAAGCATTTTACAGTTGCACCAAAAGAACCATGAGCCAAAATAAATATTTGAGAACTTCATAGTGAGTTCATTTGAACCTTGATAGAAACGTTTAGGTACTTCACAGACCTATTTACGTTGATGGAAACACAAAACAATGAATTTGACCCTTTTCCCAATAAGAAAATCATCAATCATCTAGTAGTTAAGAGTCTTAGAGACGCTGAATAACATTCAAGGGTGAACCAACTAATCACTTTTCTGGTGCAAGGAAGTCATAAGCTTTTCTATTAGTATTAAGATAAAAAGTGAACTTACCAATTCCCGAGGGCGAGCTTCCCCAAAAACAGTCCTAACAAGACATTCCAGAATATATGTCAGAAGGTATACCTCCTACTAATGAGAAGGATAATTCAAATATAAAATACATAAGGAGATAAATGTCAAGGTAGAACAAAATATATGCAGCCAGTTAAACCATTTTATTTCAATGTAAAATGAGATCAAAAACCCAATTTAGTTGGACCTACAAACATGCATTATAATGGTTGCCCATGTAAACAATGAGCAATGTGAAATAGAGGCTTCAAACCATATATCTTTCAGCTAGTTTAATGCATAGCTAATATGAACCCAAAAAATAAAAATTACAAATTGCAGCATCTGGTTCTTTTATAATCATGATCTTGAAAAAATAACTGAAAAATGAAAATACTGCTATAGAAGATGCTTCATGATTTGAAGAGTATAAGAAACTCAGATAAAGATACTTTGTGATTTGACTCCCAATGCAACATCATCATCTAAATTTTAAGTTCAAGCACATTGTTTTATCTTTTGCAAAATTACTAAAGCCACCAGATTCAATACATCTCAACACTGTCAATTTGGCTAAGATCGCTAGAAGGATTTGAGGGGAGATCAAACAATCAGGTAGATTGATAGAAAGATGCAAAAAAAAAAAAAAAAAAAAAGGTTCAAGACCAAAAGGAAATGCCAGAGTCTAAACCTTTTGACTTCAATGTTTCCTTCGAGCTGCTCACGGGATTGTGATCGTGGTTTCAAATTCAGTTTCGGGCGCTCTGGAGCTCGATCAGCAACGACAGGATTTTTAACTTCATGGTTATCCTCCATGTGGAGATTATCACTAGTCTGCTCATATCTCTGGACTCAAAAATTAAAAAAGAAACTCTGATGCTGATGCTAAAATATAAAATCTCTAAATAAGATTATAACCTCTCTCAAAAATTTACCTGCTTATGATCACTTGGTGAATCAATGTTCTCCAATGGTTTTGATCTTGGAAGTAATTTAAGCTTTGGTCTTTCAGATGATTCCGAAGAAAAACTTGTCTGATACTCAGTCCCAACAGGTTTCACAGAGGACTGAGTTGACTGGAAACCATTAGCAGTAGCAGTATTTCTCTCATATGAATCCATATGTATGGCAGATTTAGGCCTCTCATAAGCTTGCGGCACCTCCTTTCCACCACCATGAGCCCCATCTCCAAGAGTTAGACTTCTTTCAGCATGTCTTACCAGATCAATGTCTTGGTAGTCAGAGTCAGCAACCACATCTAGCCTATTGTAGGTTTTCCTATTGTATGCATTGCTAGAATTATACTCATACTTCCCCTCGATCTCTGGAGGTCCAAAGACTGCAGCATCTTTTCGAGGATTAATTTGTTGTTTTGAGCTCCACCGACCAGATGAAATCTTCTCGAGAGCGCTGGCATGGGCTAACTTTGTCTCAGCATCTGGAGCTGACCATGCAGCAGATGCAGGCTCTTTCATGCTAGAATTCCTTAACCCCCAAGCATTTGGATGGGATCCAGCCACTACCTGCCCAGAATTGCCTCCAACAACTGGATAACTTGACCCGTAACTTCGACTACCACTTGAAGCCTGATTGTTGAACTTTGAATTATGCACTTCAACAACCCTCCCTGCATAAGAGCTACCAGAAGATAGCTGAGACGCAGGAACTGAAGGACTACTACCAACTCTAGCACCAGCAGTAGGATTATCTGCCTTGTGCTCTACAGTGCGACTAGGTGGAGCACGAAAGCCTTCGTCTGCAACTGTTCGTCGAGGACCTGAAACCCCATCCAGAGGCTTGCGCTCGTCCTCGTCAAAATTTCGACCTATAAGTGAACTATGACTTAGAAATGGAGATTTTTCATCAAGGTTCCTAGCTGAGCCAGCAGATGCTGGACGCAACCGATGTTCGGACCTTCCTGCAGAGTTACCCCATGACATCTGCCTATCAAATCCACCACGATCAACTGGCCTCACAGTTCTGTCAAAATGTTATGCATGAGATTATTGACTCAAATTTCCAGTTCAAGTGTTCCACAGTACTTTTTTCCCAATAAATTCTAGAAAAGGATTACAAGTTTACAACCTAATATGCAATCATGCTTCACACGATTCAGTTAACTTAAACCATTATCAGGGTTTTAGCATTGCAAAGATTCAGAAAACATAAACTATCATACCAAAAAGTGAGATCAAATCCAAAAGGCTTATTTAATGCCCACCAATTCAATTAGATCTTTTTTCATCGGATATATGAAGCACATACCACAAGATCTATTGCAAAAGGATCAACCCTAAAGAAAAGTAATCGCAAGCGGCTAAAAGTGATGGGGCAGATTTAAAAGACGGAGATACATCAAAACACATTCCAAAAATCAATTGTGTAAAAAATAAAAAAATTGAACGAATTAAAACGCAAAACCAAACTCACACTCCAGGTGCAGAGGGAAGGGGGAGATCGGAAGGAATGGAGCCGCCATGAAAATCCTTCAGCGTCATCGTTGCCTTCTTCTTCGACATTTTCCCCTCACTTTCGCTCTCCAAGAATATCGAATAAATGATTTGGATTACACCTAGATTTATATACAAAAAACAATTAGAAAATAAAAAACCCTTCTCCCCCTTCTTCGATATGGAATGAATGAATCCCTACAAATCAAATCGTAAAAAAAAAAAAAGAAAAAAAAAAAAGAAGAAAAAATCTATCACGAAATCAAGAGACGACAGCAAATTTATTGAATCAACTGCAGAAGAAGGGTGGAGGGAGAAGAGATTTGGAATTGGGGGGAAGGGTTTGGAAACTCTCGATTAGCGTTTGCACTCACGGCCTAAATGTAGTGGCGCCGCTTGTGGTGTTGTACTTTTGGCGAGGGCTCCTTTTTCCTATTCCCTCTGCTTTCCCGTGTTGTACTTTACTCGTTTAGGTGCCCAATGCACACGCGTTTTCGATTTTCTTCAAATGCGTGATTGCATTGTGAAGTCTTGTACAGTAAATCGCAGTTACGAAGAATCGCGCCTCCGTGAGAGAAAGCACGAGTATATCATACTTAATCCAATACATTGGCCCAAATTCTAAATAAACCCATTATGGCCCACAAGAATTACACATACACTTCCAAAATTTTAAGAAATACTCTTGGGCCGTAAGGAGGGGAGGAGGAGTAATTTGGGCTTATAGTAGCCATCCATTTATTTATTTTAAAGCCCAAAATCATTCCATTTTATTAAGCATTAATATTTCCATGCATGCATTTATTATTGGCATAGAATGTAAAATAGCCACTTATGTTAGTAAAATATAAATATTAGTCACAAACTTAAAAATATATAAATTCTAGCCACTTTGAGTTTGATTGGACAAAAATACCCTTTATGAGTTTGTGCGCGCCCGGCACAATGCAGCTTGATCGAGCTCGAGAGACTCGTTCGAGCTCTCGAAATGCTCGATCGAGCCCCATTCAAACCCGGTATGCAGAGACTCGATTGGATCGATCGAGCCCGAAAAGGCTCGATCAAGCTATTCGAGCACGGAAGGGGCTCGATCGAGCCTGAATTGCCCAACCCTATGCTCGATTGAATGAGGCTTGAACGACTCGTACGGGCTTGAATAGATCTCATTTGAGCCCGAATTGCAACGATGGTGGAGACGCGGCGCTGCTGGGTGGCAATGGTGGCTGCTGGATTTGCAGACGGCTTTCCTTCGGCGATGGTGATAAAATCGAATTGAGAAATGCTACCATTATCCGCCATTGCAGTACGAAAAAAAAAAAAAAAACAGAAAGAGAAAGAGAAAGAGAAAGAATCGGCAACGTTGCTCGCATGAAAGAAGGGAAAAAAAAGAAAAGAGAAAGGGTGAAGAGAAGTGGGGATGGGGTGCATAGGGATGAGCAAGAGAAATAAGAAGGAAGGAAATAAAAAAACAACGAAGATGGGAAGTAGCAGGTCCAGCGAGGAAGAAAGAAAGAATAGGGATAGAGGGAGAGTGGGGTGGGGGGCGTGAGTAGTGTTTTTTTTTTTTAATTGTTTTAATTTATAGTATTTTATTAGGGCAATTTTGTCCTATCATATTGAAAGTGGTTAGAATTTATATATTTTTAAGTTAGTAACTATAATTTATCTTTTGTTAAGTTAAGTGGCTATTTGGAACCATTATCACTTTATTATTTAAATATATTTGTAATTAGTTTTCAACAAGATGCGGTAATTTAACAATTTAATTTTATTCTTCTTTATAGTCAAGCATGAAGGTCCAGTGTAAAGGAATATAATATTCATGCTAAATACACATATTATTCAACCATGCCATCAAATAAAAAGAGCAACAAAACAATAGAAGAAAGTGAGGAAAAAGAAATGAGATGCAAATACAAATGAAGGCGCGAGAGAAATAAAAAATTTTCTTTTTAATTAATTAGATTATGCATGGAGAGGCTCGATCAAACACGATAGGACTTGGTCTCTGGTCTCTCGATCTTGAACCCCAAATCCGTCTCCATTTTGATAAATAAAATTAGCAACTCTTGCTGTATTCACTACATATCTCATCATTCCCTTATGCTCCTTCGGACACTCGATGAATATCGCATTTATTTTCCTCCATGAATCAAATATAAGGTTTTTTATGTGCTCACGACCTTCCTCCTCCCTCACATTCGCTTCTCTCACGTGGCACGTGATTGATGAAGGCTCGTCGCCTCTCTCCACTTCCGCCTGCACATTTTTTCACAATTATATATAAATATATATAGACATAAATATATACTCCGTACGTACACAAATAGTAGATTCTGATTTTTGTTGTAACGGGTTTTAAAGAGGATTTTTGGAGTATAATTAAATATTATAATCCAAAAATTCACTTTAAAATGAGCTAGAAAAAAAAAATCCGGGTCTACTATTTGTGGACAGGGGAGTATATATAGAACAATAATAGGAACTTAAGAAATATAGTATTAATACTTTAAAAGTTCCTTGGTCGTTGCAGAGTCGGATAATGAGGGAAGCTTGGTGGATGATTTCTTGGTTGGAATGGAAGAAGGCCATAGTTTCAGCCTTTTTTAAACCGACGCCGATGAGTACATGAAGAGAGAGAACTGGGCCTGACGATGAAGTCCATCCATTATCAAGATATTCTCTAAGGGAAGGAGATTCTCCCATCCTATCCCACTTTGCTTCCACAAGCAATGATTTGCAGAACCCTATCCACTGCGTAGTTATCAACAAATTAATTAAGTTATAGTATTAACTACTAATTATTTTAGAAAGTAGGTAGTATCAATTGTATGAACACGCACCACTTTCTTGAAATGGGGCAGAACAGAGTCCCAACCCTTTTCCTTTGGAATTTCAAGATCGATGTCATTTGCAGTATCATACAGCAACATGAAGCACTTCTTTATGGCTTCAGGAAGTTGCTGAATTTCACTTGGGTCCCACCTATGTATAATTAACTATAATTAAGACAACAAGTAATTGACAGCTAATTAATTGATTATAATTAATAAATTAAGTAATTATGGTGAGACTTGCCTTTCTACTGCAGTAGTGAATTGGTGTAATTCATGCATGGAGCCATAAATATCATACACATCATCAATTATTAGTATTAACAAGATGGCTTTTGTGAGCCATTTTCTAAGGCTTCCATGCTGAGGCTCATAAGCAACGCCCACTGCCCACAAAAAGCTTTCAACCACTCTATCTCTCGAGAAGGTTAGGACTTCTAACAACCCCATATTTCTCCACCATCTGCTTATATATATAAATAGAATTGTTAGTATAATTAATATCCATGTGTACACACAAATATTTCTGCTGTGTGCGCGTATTGGCCTAATAGTACGGGTTAATAATTGAGATCGGAGGTCTCAAATTCGAGTATTATGTAACACAAATAGGAATCTAAACCATTGATCTTAATTAATTTGATCTATGAATGTCATTGATTTAAATATGATTATAAGACACAATAAGCATGATTATATTTAAGCATCAATTTGTTTATAAATAAGTACAATCGTATAATAAACATAATTATATGTATGTTTAAGAACGGTTTTATATATATACTTGTAAACATTGTTCTAAATTTTTCACACCAAAATTTATTTATATATGAACTCTTCCACACACACACACATATGTATATATAGGGGAATGATCTTATAAGAACTCTTTCATTCGTGAGAACGTGAGAATCTCACTCTTTTGTAGATATAAAATTATGCTATTGCAAAAAACATAATTGTACATATAAAAAAGTATGAAAATATATCTAAATAAGCATGGTTCTCACAAATAAAAAAAAAATTCTCATATGATCCAATTCATATATATATATATATATATATAATTTTGTTTTTCACGCCAATTAAAGCCCACAACCTCTATCTATAAATTAGAGGACCCAAAGAGGGTAGGAGTTGGTATACTATATTTGGGAAAGGGTAATTCTATCCACAACCCTCATTTACTCCTCAGAGCCCCTTCCTTTAAAAATAAATAAAAAATAATATGTATTTTATTGATTTGCCCCTTATCCTGCAACGTAAAGCCCCCATCGAAAATGTCAAGAATCATTCAGCCCTCAAATTGTATTACACAACCCGGAGAGGACAAAATCGTTTACCCAAATCAAGGATTTGGAGAAAAGCAACAATCTGCGAATTCTGGATGTGATGATGAGTATAGCACATTATACAAACGCAAAGCTTTATTAGCTATGGACTCACCACCATGAATTCCCAAAGTTAATCAATATATTATTTCAATTCCTTCTCCAAATCCAATTGACCAAAGAATAACAAACAAATCACCAGATATTCATTTCATAAAGGCAACATATATAAACCTTGTCTTCAACCTATTTGAAAAATGCAATCACTATCTCAACCTTGAGTCTCCATGTAGCAATGAACTTATGTATTACAAAATGTTGAATATCATATTTATCGGCTTCAAGCAAATTCCTCGGCGTCGTCGATGTCCTAGGCACGCAACGCCTTCTAAGATAATGGCCATTATTTTCATTGTCATAGTTTGGGGGCTGTACGGATTCTGTGGTTTTATGTTCATCAACTCAAATTGGGGGCAGGGGCAAATTAGTAAACTTTATAATATTTATTTATTTATTTTTAAAATCGGGGCTGTGAGGAGTAAATTGGGGTTGTGGATAGAATTATCCTTTGGGAAATTAAAATGGGTTGTATTGCATTAGTCTAAGGTTTATTAAATATTCTTGACGTTTAGGATTGATGGCTCATATTTAATGTGGTTCGAATTTTCACTCTAAGAAATTTAGGGCTCACAAAAAGTACTTTTCACATCAACTCTATATAAGGAGTAGCCACTTGAGTATTTAATAGACGTTAATAAATGCATAACATACAGAAATCTTGGTACCTGAAAATAGTGAAACTAATTAATTAATATTTTACGGAATTCACACCTTAAAATGTTCTTGAGTTCCTTCTGGTGCTGAACTTGAGCCGTGTTGAAGCTGAGTCGAGCCAACCGAGTGAGTGCAGCTGACTCGTCGTCACTTTCATGCACGTACCTTCTTACATTAAACCAGCTCACATTCCGATGCGACGGCCCCTTGCCGGAATTATTGTTTTTCCAATCGGAGATCATATTTTTTGTCGCAAACGCTTTTGCTCTATCAAAAATGCATTCATCGTCCACCCCAAGATGGGATGCTTCAAATATTTCAACCCTCGCTTTCTCGTCCCACTCATCATGTAATAGCTGCATAATTCCATCTGTTTTTTTTTTTTAGTTCACATAATTAAAGTTAAAGCATCATGTATCAATACAATAAAGTTTTAAGTACTAGTCAGTAGAAGAAATTTTGAGATATCATGAATTAAGGCCTCACCTTGAGGAACGTGATAGCCATGCTCCCTTAGAATCCTGAAATAGAAAGCAGAAGAGTAAAGATCATGAGTGTCGAGGCTCAAATCCTTGCATGCTATCTCCTTCAAGTAATGGTCGATTTCTTCCTCAAAGTAATGAGAAAGAGCAAGTTTGTTAATCCGATCTACCAACTCCAGCTTCATCAATGGATCTCTCAACGCACAAAACTCGCTGCAAACTTCATCTCTCAGCGCCTCGGCTTCTCGTTCGTGCTCCTCCAACTCTTCCTGATCATCACCAAAGCAAATAGCACTTGAATCGTAACTGATTAATTCATTTAATATGTGAGGCATAAAATAATGAAACGGGACGGAGAGGGTAATGCATAGTAAGTACATGGTATTTGGTAGTAAGAGATTGTAAGTAATCATAGTTCCATATGTTGGGCTTGTAATTGGCTGTCCTCCTCGGAGTTGCAGACTGTATCTCCATTAGCTGGAATGGAAAGGGAAATATGTTTCTGAGTTTATAATTTCTATTCTTAAGCACACAATACAATATTCCTTTGAGATATTTATAGTTCTGGACTGCACAATATTCCTCGGAGACATTTATAGGCATTAAATTAATCTGTTGTGCAACAGATTTAATGAATACCTGAAAATAAATATCTGAAAATATTACTGGTGCAGGAGAACATTGGAAACGTTTCGAATTATCGGACCACAAATCCATAAGTGAGATATATAGCTAGTTTGAGATATTGATGTACGACTAAATTAGACCAGACAATTGAAACTGATGTCTCTTCAAGGACGATCGTTGCTTTTCCAGCAGAGTGGAAGACTAGTCAGACTAGTGCATTTTTTTTTTTAATTTTATTTTAATGATGGAAAATATTATCCCAAATGTGGTCTTCACTTGTTTTAACATATTATTAAATTTGAAAATTGAGTTGTTAAGGGCAGAATAATCTAACTAATTAAGTGATACGTGGCTAGAATTTATATTTTTAAGTTTGGAACGAAAATTTATCTTTTACTATCTTAAGTGACTATTATTCACTATTAATTAATCAAAAGTTGATCATAATAAAATCTATGCTAGGTTTGGTCTTTACAATTCAAATTTCACTTGCTCTAGCTCACCTTTCTACTATTTTCATTCTCTGAAATATTTTCTCTCGATCTCCTTTTACTTGATTCGCTTATTGAATAGTATGTTATATATAAAATAATAAAAGACAAGTAGCAACTAAAATGAAATAGAAATAGAAATAGAAAGAATACCAGTAACGAAACTCCCTACTCCAACAACGTTATACTTGTCTTTTGGTACATCTAGGAGGAGTCTCGCCAGCCACAAATTTTATTGTACTATATAAACGTGTCACGTTTAGAATATTCAACATTTATTAATTCACATACTCGTGAGATATTCTCAGAAAATGAAAATAATAAATCAGTTACAACACGTGAGTGTCAATTGGCATATTATTTTCCATGTGCAAACGCGAACATCACGTTTACGTGTATATCCTGACGTCAGCCACATATATCATCATGAGAAAATTAAGGATACGATCTGGGCCGATCAATTATAGCCCAGCCCAACCCAAACTCAGTATGGATCAGTCCAGATTTTAAACGGCCGAATCTCATTGGACTTGTATTTCCCATCCAACAAAAAGAGAAAAAAATAAATAAAAATGATTGAAGCAAATCCCCAACAAAATTTTATACAAACTTATGATGAGCCACATACGTCATCATTACTCCATCCTCTACACGAATTCCTCTGAATCTGCTCAGATCCCTTGATCTCTGGAGACCTCAGATCCGTGAGTGGCAGAAACGAAGAATCCAATGAAAACTCATAATGTATAACGCACTCCGATTCAAGATATGCCTAAATTTTAAATTTCAAACAAAATCAACTTTTGTGCAAGATGTTTCCCCTAATTACAAATTTTATCATTCAGTGCAAATATATTATTTATTGGAATGTAATTCAGACGACGAAAACTTTAAGCAATTACATTAGAAAGCACATGTCAAATAATATTACTCCCTCCGTCTCGTTGACTTCGTCATGATTCTTGAATATATGTAAGGTATAAAATAATGAAACAGGACGAAGTCAACGAGACGGAGGGAATATATAACTATTTGATGTTAATTAGTGAATCCAACCTTGATGCAGAATCAGGGGTAGCAAACTAGTGGTTACACGAGGGAGAAGACTATGAGATTAGAGATGGAGTTGCGTGTTCTTCTTTGTATTAACTACAGTAGTTTTGCGCCACGTATTTATTTATTTTGAACGTTACAGTCATATTATAATTTGAATTTATTATAACTCAACAATTATATCCTACTCTCTCTTAAATAAATTTTAAAGAATATTGTAATACTATCAACCAAACTATAGCAAATTCAACAAATTTATATATATCGGACCACGTATTAGGAGTATGAGAAATATCCACATCTCTTTTGTATAGTTACTAATTTGTATTCCGTCGAAATTCGACGGGGTGTCATTTTATTGTTGTATTTATTAAGATGATTGTATTATGATAATTTGTTAAAAAAAAGTGTTACAAAATCAAATTAAATTTTATTAAAAAATATTTTATTATGTTGTACTCTGTTTAGAAAATAGCATGAAGGTCTGCCCGATCAATAGAAAATTTTAAAACGATTCTCATTTTATGTCTAATTTATTGTGAAGTGTTTTATATTGAAAATATACAATTTTGTTAAATTTTTTTTACAATTATAGTTATTGATACATACTAAAGAATTCTAAAATTTTATTGACTAACGGGCTACCTAAAAATCGATTTTGTGCCTAATATATTGTCAAGTGTTTGAAATTAAAAATATATTTTTTGTTACAAAAAATTGACAATTATAGCTATCGATACATACTAAAATAATTTTTAAAATATCAAAATTGAACTTGAGTCTAAAAAAAATAAAAAAACATATTTATTGATACATACTAAGAGCATTTCAAAACTTTTTGGCTAATGAGTCACCTCAAAATCGAATTAGTGTTAGGGCAAAAAATTTCAAAAACTTTTTGGCCAATGGGCTACCTCAAAATCGAAATAGTGTTAGGGCAAAAAAATTCAAAACTTATTGACCAACGGGCCACCTCATACCGAAATAGTGTTATGGCCAAAATACTTTTTTTTACTGAAAAACGGTTTAGCCTAATCAATCCAAACTAAAAAATACCCCCAGCCCGATAAGGATGACCTGATAATCGTTGAAACATGTATAATATATTGTCAAGTGTCTTAAATTTAAAAATATTATAAATCAAAAACAGTTTAGATTGATCAACTGGAACTGAAAATAGCCTTAGCTCAAAATATTTTACTTTCGTTTTCTTTTTTTCTTTTTTTTTAAAGAAAAGTAGCGAAAACACCCTTAACGTTGCTACTTCGAACCAAAAATACCCTTCACGGAATATTTTTCGGGACATGGTTCTAGAGATGGCCAAAATAATCATACACGTCAACCCATACACGCATTCGTATACGTACCGGAGGGTTGCTGTTTGTACTCGTACCCGTACTCGCCGGTTTGGGTTCGGAACCGTACCCGCCGAAGGCGGTTCGGGTACGGGTACTAGAAGTTGGACCCCCGACCCGCTGGTTCCTATACCAGCTGACCCTTCATTTAGATATGTATTTCATATAAAAATATATTTTTTATTAATTAGTTTTAATTAGAAATCACTCTTTAGCCTACTTTAGCATTTTTTCTATTAAATTTTAACTAAATTTATTTTAACAATGCTCTGTCCTTCAAGATTAAATTTTTAAATAACTTGACATCCTCTAATTAATTATTTAGAAGCCTGATTTTGGTTTACATTGTTATATTCTTTGCAATAAAATAATATTTTTTATTTCAAATAATTCGAGGTACATCTAATAGAATTTAAAATGAATTTTTAATATTAAAATTATAATTATAAAATCCACTGGGAACCGTCGGGTTGTACTCGTACTCGTACTCGTACTCGTACCCGCACCCGCCTATACGGCGGTTAGGGTACG
Organism: Mentha longifolia; assembly: GCA_001642375.2. NCBI lineage: Eukaryota > Viridiplantae > Streptophyta > Magnoliopsida > Lamiales > Lamiaceae > Mentha > Mentha longifolia. Next base: position 30,768,993 of record CM038119.1, read on the forward strand.
GGAACAATTATGTGGAACCATACCCGCCGGGTACGGGTACGGGTACAGTTCGGTACCCGATATTTGGTCACCTCTACATGGTTCGAGCAGTTGAACCAGTTGAACTATGGTTGAACCGTTTAATAAATTTTCAAAAATTTCTTGGTCTAGAGCCAAAATATTTTATGTAACGCCCCAGACCTACGGGGTGGGAGCCCGTTATGCTACGGTGGCACAATGGGCCCGCTTGCAACTACTTGGCGTTCGTACTCGCTTTGCCAAAATGGTTAACTCAAGTTGATAAAGAGTCTATTGAGCTCATACTTATACTGTCTTGACAAACAGACCATACTTATTTGATATGGGATGTCACAGTCTCCCCTCATTGAATATACGACGTCTTCATCGTGACTTACATGTAGGACTGCCCCCGGGCCCATGCAGCTCACTCGGGGTCGGCTCTGATACTATTTGTAACGCCTCGGTACCACGGGGTGGAAGCCCATTACGCTATGGAGGCACACTGGGCCCGCAAGCAACTACTTGGCGTTCGTCCTCGCTTTGCTAAAATGGTTAACTCAAGTTGCTAGAGAATCCATTGAGCCCATACTTATACTGTCTAGACATCCCATACTTATTCGATGTGAGATGTCACATTTTAACTCAAAAATATTTTAGTCTGATCGATTCAAATCGAATATTTTGGCCAACGGGCCACCTCAAAATTGATTTTATGTCTAATAGTATACATATATACATATTAAAAGATTTTTACAAATTTATTGGGCAACGGGCCACCTCAATTGAAGTTGTGTTAAGGCCAAAATATATTAACAAACTCAAAAATAGCATCACATACTTATTTGATGTGGGATGTTTCAATCTTCCCCTGTTGAATATACGACGTCTTCATCATGACTTACATGTAGGACCGCCCCCGGGGCCATGGAGCTCGCCCGGGTTCGGCTCTAATAACATTTGTAATGCCCCAGTACCATGGGGTGGAAGCCCGTTATGCTACGGTGGCACAATGAGCTGTCTAGCAACTACTTGGCGTTCGTCCTCGCTTTGCTAAAATGGTTAGCCCAAGTTGCTAGAGAGACCATTGAGCCTATACTTATACTGTAGCAACTACTTGGTGTTCGTTCTCGCTTTGCTAAAATGGTTAACCCAAGTTGCTAGAGAGTCCATTGAGCCTATACATATACTGTCTTGACATCCCATACTTATTAGATGTGGGATGTCACATTTTAACTCAAAAATAATTTAGTCTGATCGATTCAAATCGAAAATTTCAAAAATTTATTGGCCAACAGGCTACCTCAAAATTGATTTTATGTCTAATAGCATATATATATTTATTTATTTTTAAGAATTTGACAAACGTAGTTATCTATCGATATATATTAAGAGAATTTCATAAATTTCTTGGCCAACGGGCCACATCAAAATTGAAGTTTTGCTAAGGCCAAAATATATTAACAAACTCGAAAATAGCATGACAGAATTGGATTAATCAAAATTTTTGAAACGATGCTTAAATTTTGTGTTAAAAATACATTCTGAAAGTTAGCTTTGCTCGATTTGGGCGAGCCAACCCGAATAGCCCGATAAATATGGGTAAAAAGCACAAACTGACCAAACGCATGCGTAACTCATTTAATTAGAGACCCAATTATTTCTTGTGTAGTTCTACTTATTTTAAGTGTCAAATGATCAATTTAAAGAATGTAAACATCTACTATTATTTTACTTCTATGAGAAATACCAAAACAATTTTGCATAATTATATGATCTAAATTCTCTTTTATATGCAACTATATGTATGTGCTTAGCTTTGAGATTTCGATGTGGGATGGGGTATTTTAAATAAATAGAAATACAATATAAAATGATATTTTCCATCCTTCATTCTTATTTATCTAAAATACATCTATTTACTCATAAACACAATTAAATCAATAGTTTAAAAATTTATTCATTGTTATATTAACAACTATGAATTGATTTGTGCGCACTAACACTACGAATTCATAAATAGTTTAATGATTATCTTATAAACTTACATAAACACAATTAAATCAATAGTTTAAAATTTTATTCATTGTTATATTAACAACTATGAATTGATTTGTGTGCACTAATACTACGAATTCATAAATAGTTTAATGATTATCTTATAAACTTACAAATATATCAATATACATATTCTTATCGTAATTCTATATATTTGAAATTCTATTAATATATAGAATATAAAATTAGAATTAATTTGTATAAATATATAGATTTTAGATAAATAATTAATGGAGAATGTATGAGACGCCACGTAGGCACGTGATTGTGGTGCTCCAAATCTGGAACGAAACATATAATATATTGTATGCCTTAGATAACATTAATTAATGATGTGGTGAAGTGGTATAAGATATAGACTATTGTGTTGGAGATCATGAGTTCGAATTCTCCTCTCCTCATAATTATAATTAAATTTTTAAATTTGAAGTGCAAATATATATATGTACAATATAAAATATATAAATAATAATTAATATATATATATAATAATTAATATATATAAATAAATAGATTTTAGATAAATAAGAATGGAGCCCGTAGGTGATGCCACGTAAGCATATGAATTAACGTGGTGCTCCGAATCCGCTGCGGAATTATATATAAGATATACTCTATTACTCTCCATGTACTTTGTATATATATTTGGCATTCTGTATTAATAAATTATCTTCCTTTGTATAATCTTTATATGGTGAGAAGTATCCCACATCTCTGGTCCGTAGTTTATGTGCAATAATAAGGTATAATAGATACCACAAAATTTCCTTAGTCAGGGGTTTGAGCTTAAATCATACAGAGTACGTAATGTGGGTACGTGGTAAGAGATTATACAAAGGAAGATAATTTATTAATACATAATGCCAAATATATATACAAATTAAGTACATGGAGAGTATATAACTATACAAAAGAGATGTCCATAAATGCCCATACTTATTACGATTTGAACTAAAAATTTCCGACTAAGGAAATTTTGTGGTAATTTGCGATTTTTATTTAACACAATTATATACAAACAAAGTACATATTTAAACCAACATGCAATTTGTATTATAGAGAGGTTATAACATTCGGTTCATCCAATACCAATATTATATTTTTTCACATAAGTTTATTTAAAATTTATACACTTATATATTACTCACATTTATAAAACACAATTAAAAAGATGATCACCCTAAAACCCCTAAAGAAAAATGGCGGCAACTTCCTCCACAAGCCACTACTTGGCTTTTATATATAGTATAGATTTGGAGGCTATAAGGATAAACTAGTACCTTATAAATTAATATAGGAATCACAAAATTTAAAAAATCAATGCTCGATCTATTATTTTTTTTATTTTTAACTTAAAAAATGAGTAATAAAACAAATCGAACTTTGATTTTTATTTATTTTGTAAAATTAATAATTTCTATATTAATTTATAAAGTATTAGAATATAAAACAATTGAAAAAATCGAATAAAATAATGCTCAAGTGAGTAACATATCATTTCTCTATCCTTATATAACTTTTTAAATGGGGGACTATAGAGAGAAAAAATGGGCTATGTTTAAAATCACCCTTAAAGGAATGGGAGGAGAAGGTTTGGGTGATCACCTACTAAATAGACTCTCACAAGTGTATGGGTTCAATTGTAGTACAATGGAAATCAAGGTCGATCCTCGGAGACTAGATCGATAGAAGTGCAAGTATCATTACTAAATTGCTTGGATTTATCTAAGCTAACGAATATTTTTGGTTTAATTTTAGAACTAACTACTTGATAGGGAGTAATCTGTCAGCTCCCTAACACGCTTCTAAAACACAGGGACAACAGATACGCAGACGCCGGATCCACACCAGATCACCAAGGATCTGATGAGTAGGAGAATTAAGTATAGCGGATCCAGATCGTTCCTTATCCTGGATCCAGATAGGAAAGGCGCTGAGCACTTCCGTATGGGATCTGAGTATATGAGATGCAGATCACCTCCCGTTGTTATCATTCTCTTAACCCCAGATCCCTATATGCGGTGTAGAAAAACGTGACCCTGGGGACCACTTCGGGGACCACTAATCATAACTAAAATATTCTCTTTAACTACTTTGTCTCCCTCAAAAAGACTAACTTAACCTCATAGTATAGATGTAATTACCCTTTTACCCTCACTCTCTGCGCTACTATAAATATGTAACCTTCTTCACCAAGGAAAGGTACGCCTTCTTCATTAGCACTTTACCTCCGCTGCAAGCTTTGCTGAAGCGGATTTTTACAAAAACTCATACTGACTTGAGCGTCGGAGTGTCTTCCCGGAGGACCCCTCCCCATTCCTCCGGTGCTGTTTTGCAGGCTCATAGCTAGAAGGCGGTGACCGGAAAGGCATTATTCAGGTAGCAAGGTTAACGAAAAGGAAAGAATTAGTACCATAAAGCGAAACGGTAGAAGATCATTCGGAATGATTTTCTTAGCGTCTTTCCTTTATTTGTACTACTGATTATTGTAAAAATCTGTTGATGGAAAATAACCCAATCTATCACTACTTAAAGCAAAAGAGACTAAGTGAATGAAAACATGCAAGTAAACAAAGTGATTGGAAATCAAAGGAGGAAAGCTATCCTAGAGACTTGGCATCAATGATTTTGCAAGTGAATTGATCATAACCACACTAATCCTATGATTGGAATTTACTTAATAAGGCGATCACGAATTAGACTTGGCCTTCTCCCGGACGACCAATTCCGTAGGTTACTAGCTAAAAATGTTGTCCCCAACCGAATGCTAGCCTATAACTCCAAAAAGTGCTTAGGATCAATTGCACTCACTCAACTCTCAACCTCCCGGTTTATTGAATTAAAGTGCCTATTAATCACAATCCTATATTGAATCTCATCTCCCGAATTTTGATCCAATATCAATCAATCATGTTTAAAAGGTAGCTAATCAATTAAACAAGCATTTAAAGCATAGTTAATATGTCACGTCCCGACTCTCGAAGGAAAGGAAGTTTAGTCGGGCGTGACTTGGGTTTGAAATAAAGAGATGGAAAAATAGAAAGAAGAAGATAACCAGAAAAGGTACGGAAGGGTACGAGCGTATAAAATCTCTATTTGAACAAATATCAATCCATCGAAAGAATTCAAACGAATAATAACTATAAGTTTCACAAGAGGCATTTGGAATTTGTTACCGAAAGAAAAGTAACAACATCTTATATTCGAGAAACGAATATTTACAATGAACGAAGTAGCCTAGGATTCAAATATATTACACGAGTGTCAAAAGGTGAATCCTTATAAGGCTGCATAGCTATTCATAACGAAAGAAGAACAGACAAACTACAGAAATACGAGTTCAAGCTTACAGCGGAAGAGTTAAACAAACATAGATACATATATGAAGATATATATCTCTTTCTGCACCAAAGTTCAAAAAGAAGAGTAACATTCTCTCTCAACATAGCCGCCGTCACCACCTCGCTCAACCTACAAGTTTTTGGAAACACGAGCAGGGCTGAGTACTTGATGTACCCCGTGAGTTATGTCCAAAACATATATAAATCATTTATTATTCATGCATTCATCAGTATTGCATAAGGTTTTAGGAAAATAACCCATGCATACTAAAATCACATTTTGTTCACAGCTATGTGGATGTACAACTCCTTTCGCATCCTTAACGTATTATCCATATCTGTTTCTCTCGCGCCGTGAAAGTTGGCCACCTCTCACGGTCGCAACTAATCTCGTAAACCGGCCCTCACCTCCCGGGCACACAGCTTACAACTTCGTGTACACTCTCTAGAGAAGCAATAAAATCGACAAAGAAAGAAAATCACATGCAACAAGGTATACACATTCGATGAATTCACCTAAAACCCATAACTTCTATCCTAATTTGACGAGTAAAAACCATGTTTGTCATTGGGCCGAATATTTAGGTTCTCTTGGGCCATAAAGGAGAGAAGGAGGAGTAGGGCTCATTGACGGGTAATTCTATACACAACCCCCATTTTACTCCACACAGCCCCCATTTAATTTTTTAATAAAAAATAATAAGAACTATACATTTATACCCTTACACTTACAGTCCCGCCTTCTCTTTCATTCCCACTACTTTTTCCGGCAGTAGCCATGGTCGTCCGACCATCATAATCACCATGAAATTGTTCAATCTCCTTCATCCTCCTTTAACCTCTTCTTATCATTAATATCAAACTATTTCAATCTGCAAATCTGCAATCCCCATATCTCCAATCTATCGTCTACCTTAATTTTCTGCCAACCACCACGTCATCTGTATCACCGCACTGCCGCCGCCGTCGATCACACCAGGAACGCCGTTGTCGCCAAATCCAACATTGTTCATTTATGTATTATTAGAAAGATGACTGTTTAACTGAACTGATATACAAAATTTTAAATTTTAGGTTGATATATCCTCTCTCTATCTCGTTAATGTCTTAAAAAAGCTAAGTTTGAAACAAATATGAAATTTGAAAAAGTTGCAGCATAAATTATGCTATCGTTTTATACGGCGGAGCTGGTTCGAGATTCATGTTCTGTATGTATGTGGCATCCCCTTATTATTTTAGTTTTCGGGGGCTATGATTATGAATATTTATGGTAATTTTTAAACGAAAGGGTATAATAGTACAATTGTTATTTTTTTCATAATTTATTATTTTTTATTATTTAGGGGGCTACACGGAGTAAAATGAGGGTTTTGTATAGAATCACCCCTCATTGACGCATTTATTTATTTCAAAGTCCAAAGTTATGCCATTTTATTCAAGCATTGATATTTCCATAGATGCATTTATTAATTAAATATATTTATATTTAGTTTTCAGAAAGATGCGATAATTAAACAATTTGATTTCAATTATCTTTATAGGGTTTAGATGAAGGTCAAATGATAGGAATATAATGTCGATGCTAAATATAATTATATTATTGGAAACATGCCAGCAAAGAAAAAAAAGCAACAAAACGATAGAAGAAGTTAGATGCAAATACAAATGAAGTCGTGTTATTTCACGAAAAGTAATAAAATGACTTTCTTATATATCTTCTTTTTAATTAAGGGTGTACATGCAAAGGTTCGATCAAGCACGATAGGATTTGGGTTCTGGTCTCTCGATCTTGAACCCCAAATCCGTCTCCATTTTGATAAATAAAATTAGCAACTCTTGCTGTATTCACTACATATCTCATCATTCCCTTATGCGCCTTCGGACACTCGATGAATATCCCATTTATTTTCCTCCATGAATCAAATATAAGGTTTTTTATGTGCTCACGACCTTCCTCCTCCCTCACATTCGCTTCTCTCATGTGGCACGTGATCGATGAAGGCGCGTCGCCTCTCTCCACTTCCGCCTGCACATTTTTTCACAATTATATATAAATGTATATAGACGTAAATATATACTCCGTACGTACACAAATAGTAGATTCTGATTTTTGTTGTAACGGGTTTTAAAGAGGATTTTTGGAGTATAATTAAATATTATAGTCCAAAAATTCACTTTAAAACGAGCTAGAAAAAATAAAATAAATTCCGGGTCTACTATTTGTGGACAGGGGAGTATATATAGAACAATGATAGGAAGTTAAGAAATATAGTATTAATACTTTAAAAGTTCCTTGGTCGTTGCAGAGTCGGATAATGAGGGAAGCTTGGTGGATGATTTCTTGGTTGGAATGGAAGAAGGCCATAGTTTCAGCCTTTTTTAAACCGACGCCGATGAGTACATGAAGAGAGAGAACTGGGCCTGACGATGAAGTCCATCCATTATCAAGATATTCTCTAAGGGAAGGAGATTCTCCCATCTTATCCCACTTTGCTTCCACAAGCAATGATTTGCAGAACCCTATCCACTGCGTAGTTATCAACTATTAATTAATTTACATATTAATTAATTATTTTAGAAAGTAGCTATGCAGTATTAATGGTGTGAGCACACACCACTTTCTTGAAATGGGGCAGAACCGAGTCCCAGCCCTTTTCCTTTTGAATTTCAAGATCGATGTCATTTGCAGTATCATACAGCAACCAGAAGCACCTCTTTATGGGTTCAGGAAGTTGCTGAATTTCACTTGGGTCCCACCTATGTATATAATTAAATATAATTAAGACAACAAGCACATGACACACTACAAGAAAAATTATATCTAATGACAACAGTGTTGTCAACTGTTGTCACTATACGACCTGTCACTATGATATATAGTGACAGATCGTATAGTGACAACACTATTGTCACTAGACACAGTTTTTCTTATAGTGACAGTTCATTAATTGATTATGTTGACGAGTTTAATTAATAGATAAGTGATTAAGCTGGGACTTGCCTTTCTACTGCAGTAGTGAATTGGTGTAATTCATGCATGGAGCCATAAATATCATACACATCATCAATTATTAGTACCAACAAAATGGCTTTTGTGAGCCATTTTCGAAGGCTTCCATGGTGAGGCTCATAAGCAACGCCCACTGCCCACAAAAAGCTTTCAACCACTCGATCTCTCGAGAAGGTTAGAACTTCTAACAACCCTAGATTTCTCCACCATCTTCTTAATTAAACATAATTGTTAGTATAATATCCATATGTAGTATGTACACACCCACACACACACAAATTAATTAGAAGACCTAAAGAGGGTAGCTATAGGAGCTGCAAATTTTCCTTATAATTAATAGTATGAGAGATTAAAATGGATTATATTGCATTAGTTTAAGGTTTCTTAAATATTTCACGTTTAGGGTTCGAGGCTAATATTTAATGTGTGGTTCAAATCTTCAATTAATCTAATAAAATAAAATTAGGGCTCACAAAAGGTACTTAAGTAGCTAGGGTAGCCACTTGAGTTTCTATATAGCGGCTGTAAATAAATGCATAACACACACAAATTTGGCACCTGAAAATATATAGTGAAATTAATTAATACTTCATCTGTGCAATTAGTCACGCATAAAAAGTCATTTGAGTATTATAATAGATTCAGTTTTAATAATTTGAGCGGGCCTATGGAGTATATATGTTAATTCACCTTAAAATGTCCTTGAGATCTTTGTGGTGCTGAACTTGAATCGTGTTGAAGCTGAGTCCGGCCAACCGAGTGAGTGCAGCTGACTCGTCGTTACTTTCATGCACGTACCTTCTTACATTAAACCAGCTCACATTCCGATGCGACGGCCCCTTGCCGGAATTATAGTTTTTCCAATCGGAGATCATATTTTTCGTCGCAGACGCTTTTGCTCTATCAAACAGGCATTCATCCTCCACTCCGAGATGGGATGCTTCAAATATTTCAGCCCTCGCTTTCTCATCCCACACTTCATCCAATAGCTGCAGAATTCCATCTGTTTTTTTTTTTTTTTTTTTTTTTTTTTTTTTTTTTTTTTTTTTTTTTTTTTTATAAGTTTCACATAATTAAAGAGTCGTGTATCAATCAATACATGCATTAAGTACTAATAGAAGGTTTCACCTTGAGGAACGTGATAACCATGCTCCCTTAGAATCCTGAAATAGAAAGAAGAAGAGTAAAGATCATGAGCGTCGAGGCTAAAACTAGTGTAATCATCCTTGCATGCTATCTCCTTCAAGTAATGGTCGATTTCTTCCTCAAAGTAATGAGAAAGAGCAAGTTTGTTAATCCGATCTACCAACTCCAGCTTCACTAATGGATCTCTCAACGCACAAAACTCGCTGCGAACTTGAACTTTTAGTGCCTCGGCTTCTCGTTTGTGCTCCTCCAACTTATCCTGATCATCACCAAAAGCAAATAGCACTTGAATCGTAACTGATTAATTCATTTAATATGTGAGACATAAAATAACGGAACGGGACGGATAAATTAAAGTAGTGGATATAGTACCTGGTATTTGGTAGTAAGAGATTGTAAGTAGTCATAGTTCCATATGTTGGGCTTGTAATTTGCTGTCCTCCTCGGAGTTGCAGACTTCATCTCCATTAGCTAGAATGGAAAGGGAAATATGTTTTTGAGTTTATAATTTCTACTTTGAAGCATACAATATTCCTCGGATATGTATTTATAATATGGACTGCACATGCAATATTCCTGGGAGATATTTATAGGCATTAATTAAATCTATTAAATCTGTTGTATGTACTAATGTACAACAGATTTAATGAATACTTGAAAATAAATATCTGAAAATATTTCTGGTGCAGGAGAACATTGTAAACGTTTCGAATTATCGGAACCACAACCACAAGTGAGATAATTTGAGATATTCTAGTACTATTGTACATTTGTACTAGTATTAAATTAGACCACGCAATTGAAACTGATGTATCTTCAAGGACGATTCTTTGCTTTTCCAGCAGAGTGGAAGACTAGACTAGTGCATCTTTTTTCTTCTTTTTTTTTAAAATCTTTATACGTACATAAATTGAGGTGTTGAGTTGTTGAGCTAAGATATTTTGTTTACGACGAAAGTTAAATCGTACAAGACATCGTAGGCCTTATTGGAAAGCGGCTTTGATTATAATTACACTCCACCAAATACGTCATACATCTACTAACATCTTTTTACGTAGAGACAGGTTTATATACTCCATCCGTACTTGATTTACTGACTCAGTTGACTTTTTAGATAATTTAAAGCTTTGTGATGACGGATTTAAAATCTAATTTTTTGAGTTTAGTTTTTTTTACAAGGTACTATGAGTGTTGTAGTATCGTGTAAAAAAAACTAATCTCAAAAAATTCAATTTAAAATCCATCATCACGAAGCTCCAAAATCATCTAAAAATCCAACATGGTCAGTAAATCAAGGACAGAAGGAGTATATATATAGAGGTAAGTGATCAAATAAGATCCCTATTCCTAGGTAGTAACTAGAATCCAATCTTAGCTTTTTATTTTTTTAATCAATGGTGTTAATTAATAGGTGATTTCCATTAAAATTATTTATTTTGGGGCAACTATCAAAATAGTCAATTTGAAATAGCAAAATAAAAAAATAGCTACTAAGATAAAAAAGATAAAAACTACCCACTTTTAAAATGAAAATACATTAATACCCTCATCTCCTTCCTCCCCAAACTTACTCACCCAAAACACACACACTGCACGCTGCAACTCACGCACACACACAGCAATTCACACAACAACACACACACGCATAAACACTACAACTCACGCACACACAACAACACACATATACACTCAATTCTCTCTCCCTCTCTCTCTCTCACAAATACTGAAACACACACAACCACAACAACACATAAACACGCACACACACATAAACACATAAGCACGTACAGTTATACACACATAAACACGCCACACAGCAACACCACAAACTCACGCACCGCACACACAAACACACATAAATCATCACCTATTTTTTCTCATTTTTTTACTATTTGTTCTTCAATTCACGAAATCCGTTGAATACACGAAAAAAAAAAGTCGTAATTTGCTTTTTTTTATTCACTAATTCACGAATTCGTGAATTCAAACATTTTTTGTGAGCAATTCATAAATTGAACCAAAAATTCGTGAATTCAGGCATTTTTTGTGAGTAACTCACGAATTGAACCAAAAATAGTGAATTCCGTACAAAGCGGGGGTATTATGGTAAGAGTGACTATTTTTTATCTTTTTTATTTAAGTGACTATTATTTATCTTTACTATCTCAAAATGACTATTTTTGCCTATTTCCCTTAGTCGTTGTATCTATTGCATTTTTTATTTATTACTAATATGTTTTTGTTTATCCTGAAAATGAAACTAAACAAAATATATACAATCTAAATTATTTGTGTAGTTCTATTTCTCGATCGATACATAACTCTTAAATGATATAAAGAAAATATTTAGCAATTCGAATTAAATGAGAAATATATATATATATGTAAATATATATATATAATAAATATTTTATAATGTAAATAAGCAGTTAAAAATAAGTAAATAAGCAATTAAAATTAGGTAAATAAGCAATTTGAAACGTGTAATATATTGGTGCAAAAAAAAAGAAAGAAAAAGAAATGTGTAATATATATAAACAATTCGACATGTGTAAATATGCAATTTGAAAAGTAATTCGACATGTGTAATAAGCAATTCGACATGTGTAAATATGCAATTTGAAAAGTATAAATAAGCAATTGTCAAAAAAAAAAGTATAAATAAACATGTCTTATCATAAACAATCAATTAAAAAAATGTGAAAATAAGCAATTCGAAATAAGTAAATAAACAATTCAAAATGTGTAAGCAATTCGACAAGTGTAAATATGCACTTTGGAAAGTATAAATAAGCAAATTGAAAAGTAACCACAAGCATGTCTTATCATAACTAATCAATTAAAAAATGTGTAAAATAAGCAATTCCAAATAAGTCAATAAGCAATTTGAAATGTGTAATATATATAAAATAAGTAATTTGACATGTGTAAATAAGCAATTTGAAAATTATATCTAAGCAATTTGAAAAATAAAAATAAGCATGTGTTATCATAAATAATCAATTTAAAAATGTGTAAATAAACAATTTGACATGTGTAAGTAAGCGGGATAAGATAAGCAATTCAAAATCATGTATGTATATTTATATAAAGAAGACAATACACATCATCGGGTCCTTGTACTTTTGTAATTTGTTTTATTAGATCCTTGTACAATTTATTCATTTTAATAGGTGCTTCTACTTTCATACTCCCTCTTTGTCCCTTCTAAATAGCTACATTTGATTTATGCACAAATACCAATGAATGAAGGGATATGTGACTATAATCAATTACAAGAAGATAGAGTTAATTGTAGCCAAATATTCTTTGCCATTTTAGGAAACGTACCTAATAAATAGGACGGACGAAAATAGCAAACGTAACTAATGAAAGAGGACGGGGGAGTATTTGATTTAAATAAGTCCTTATTTAACGGATGTGACATACCGTTAACTTTTCCGTTATCTTTTTATTATCATTTATTCTATAAAAAAAATCCTTTGAAGAATGTTCGTCGAACCTGCCTCCATCTGCATATTAGATATATATATATATATTCTCCCCCATTAATTGCTTCTCTGGCTTTTTGATAGACATTATTTTAGGATATCGATGGAGTAAAACTATAAACCGTCTATGAAAATATAATCATATTTCCGCTCTTCTTAATTGTTACCTTTAAAGTTGGTGAATCCGAAACTAGATATATTTGCTTCTATGGAATTTGCTTTGTGGTTACTGTGAAAGCCTACATTTGGTGTTGAAAATTATGTTGTAAATTGTAATTAATCTCAAGCCTGCATATTTTTAGCAGCAGCAAATGGATGAAGGCCAATAACGAAGAAGTTTATTGGTTAACAGAATTTGCTCAAATTAGGAATTTCAAATCATTTTCTCTAAGAATCAGAATGTTGTGGACTCATGGGGATGATGAAGCAAAGGGAAGAAATTGATTACTTTGTGTGGAAATGGAGAAGAAAGAGGGACAGGTGTGTTGCGAAAAAAGTAAAAGAAAAGAAAAAAGAACTCTTTAATTATCAGAAAAAAAAAGAAAAAAAAAAGAAAAATAAAATAAAAATTTATACACATGATATCATATGATGTTGAATTTGTTTGCTTAGATGACGGAGACCTTAACTAAATTCATAGATCCGTTAAACAAAGGACTTATTAAAATCAAATATGAGTATCTATTAAAATCTAATATGAAAGTAGAGGGATCTATTAAAATGTAAAGAATGTATAAGGACCTAATGAAATTAAAAATGATAGTAAAGGGACTTATGGTTGTATTCTGCCTATAAAGAATGTCGTTACCAACCGTGTATTATGGGAATGCAAGCAATGCATTATGAAGTTTTAAGCAATAAATAACATATTATTAAGCAATAACTAGTTAATGTGTTTCACTCCACGTGTTATACTACATTTTATATGTTATTTATATTAGTAATTGTATTTTTTATTAAAAAAAAATAGTAATACTACCTCAATCCCATATATTTAGACCACTTTGCTTTATGCACGTATTTCCACCGAAACTTAGTACGAGTTTTAAAATATAATTTTGTAGTATCGTTTTTTTTACGGGATACTATGACACTCATAGTATCCCGTAAAAAAAACGTAACTACAAAATTATATTTTAAAACTCGTACTAGGTTTCGGTGGAAATACGTGCATAAAACAAAGTGGTCTAAATATATGGGATGGAGGTAATAGTATTTTGTGGCATTGAATTTTGTGATTCGTATTTTTGGAGTTGCCGTGATTTCCGTTGGGAAAATAAGATTCATTCCCCTTTATACCCCGACACGATTTTTTTTTAATTTACTAATCCACATCCGATTTATGTGGATTAAATCTGTCCGTTGGTTTACTAATTATCTGTGGATTAGAATGGTTCCTAGTTACTACCTAAGGTGGTTTTTATTAGATCTACTCCATATATTTCAAGGGTAACAAAGTAATTTGAATGTAATTATATTATTGAATTATATTTATATAAATTTCTCCTACTTCAACTACAATTATACTTTTCCGCTCTTATTTATCTTCTCAATTTTTTAAGAACATTATTCAATCTCTTCAAGAATCTATTATTTCCTACGTGCTACATCGTAAAACTCACATTAATAATATATATAATATAAATAGTGAAATATTTATTTTTAACATATTTTTTAAAATTAATAAAAAAAAAACATATCTACGTGCAACGCACGTAATCTCTGCTATGTGTTTCCTTGTTCGACAGAGCTTTCATGATATCTTCTAGTGAAAGTTACACAATATTTCTTGATTTTATTTAATTTAGCTAGCAGTTTCTTCTTCTACTTTTTTTTTCTTAAAATTTTTCCTTCATTGTTATTCGATGTTACGTGATTAGTCACATGATTAAACATTCATGAATGTGGTTCTTGTTCTAAGCTCAGAAAATACAATACGATGTGGCAATATGTTATTTTTATGTTTTGATTTTCTATGAATTATCAAATTATCAAATTGAGTTGTTAAGAGAAAATAATCTTAAGCAGGTGAAAAGTGACTATAATTTATATGTTTTTAAATTTGTGAATAAAATTTATATTTTTTGCACTATTTTAAGTGACTATATACACTGTTACCACCAAAAGTTGACCCTATTAAAATATATGCTAAGATTTGGTCATTTTCGGAATTCCTCATTAGAAAAAATTAAATACTCCATCCATCCCGTTTTTCTTGACTCGTTTGTTGAATATATGTGAGTGTAAAATAATAGAAATATGTCAAGAAAAACGAGACGGAGGGAGTACTTTACAATTCAAATTTCACTTGCTCTCACCTTTCTACCATTTTCATTCTCTGAAATATCTTTCCATCTCCTTTTACTTTGCCTCAGCTTATTGAATAATGTATAATAAAATACTACTTCATCTGGCTCAGAGATATTCATCTCTTTTATTATTTGATACCTCACATATCAATATAAAATGGGTCAATATCTTTGAGCCGGAATAAGTAATAGACTAGGACAACTAAAATGGAATAGAAAGAATATCTAGTAACGAACTCCCCATTCCAACAACGTTTAATTAACTTAGCTTTTGGTACATCTACGAGTATGACAAAATCTCGCCAACCACAAATTTTATTGTACTATAAACTTGTCACGTTTAGAATTTTGAACATTTATTAATTCGTATACTCGTGGGATATTCTCATAAAATGAAAATAAAACTCAGTTACCCGTGAGTGTTAGAGACATTAAAATTGGCATATTATTTTCCATGTGCAAACGCAACATCACGCGTTTATCCTCAGGTCAGCCACATACATCATCATTATTCCATCCTCTACAAGAATTCCTACGAATCTGCTCACATCTCTTGATCTCTGGAGACCTCAGATCCGTGAGTGGCAGCGACGAAGAATCCAACGAAAACTCATAACGTATAACGCAGTCCGATTCAAGATATGCTTAAATTTTAAAATTCGAACAAAATCAACTTTTGTGCAAGATGTTTCCCCTAATTACAAATTTTATCATTCAGTGAAAGTATATTATTTATTGGAATGTAATTCAGATGACGAGAACTTTAAGCAGTTACATTAGAAAGAATATGTCAAATAATATTATATAACTATTTGATGTTAACTACTGAATCCAACCTTGATGCAGAATCAGGGGTAGCAAACTAGTGGTTATACGAGGGAGAAGACTATGAGATTAAACAGCATGTCCCGCATCGGAAATATATAATAGATTACCATGTATATAAGGGGAGCACCCACCACATTAAAATGAGGAGTAGGGCTCATGGATGCATTTATTTATTTTAAAGTACAAAGTTATGCCATTTTATTCAAGCATTGATATTTCCATGGATGCATTTATTAATTAAATAAATCTATTTATATTTAGTTTTCAGAAAGATGCGATAATTAAAAAAATTAATTTTAATTATCTTTATAGGGTTTAGATGAAGGTCCAACGGAAGGAA
Source organism: Mentha longifolia (assembly GCA_001642375.2). Taxonomy (NCBI): domain Eukaryota; kingdom Viridiplantae; phylum Streptophyta; class Magnoliopsida; order Lamiales; family Lamiaceae; genus Mentha; species Mentha longifolia. The sequence goes on from CM038119.1 coordinate 30,785,513, forward strand.
TATAATATCGATGCTAAATATAATTATATTATTCGAAACATGCCAGCAAAGAAAAAGAGCAACAAAACGATAGAAGAAGTTAAGATGCAAATACAAATGAAGTCGTGTTATTTCACGAAAAGTAATAAAACCACTTTCTTATATATCTTCTTTTTAATTAAGGGTGTACATGCAAAGGCTCGATCAAGCACGATAGGACTTGGGCTCTCGTCTCTCGATCTTGAACCCCAAATCCGTCTCCATTCTGATAAAAAAAATTAGCTACTCTTGCTGAGTTCACTACATATCTCATCATTCCCTTATGCGCCTTTGGACACTTGATGAATATCCCATTTATTTTCCTCCATGAATCAAATATAAGGTTTTTTATGTGATCACGAGCTTCTTCCTCTCTCACATTCGCTTCTCTCATGTGGCACGCGATTGATGAAGACGCGTCGCCTCTCTCCACTTCCGCCTGCACATTTTTTTCAAATATATATAGACGTAAAGATATACTCCTTACGAATAGTAGACCTTGATTTTGTTAGCTGGTTTTTAATGACCGAATTTAAGGTGAACCTTTGAAGTATAATTTATTTTACAAAGTACTGATATACTCATAGTACCCCACAAAATAAATTATACTTCAAAATTTCATTTTAAAATTCATCATTACAAAATATTAAAAACCACGAGGATCTACCATTCGTGAACGGAGGGAGTATAGAACAATGATATATAGGAAGTTGGAAAATTAAGAAATAAATTACTTTAAAAGTTCCCTGGTCGTTGCAGAGTCGGATAATGAGGGAGACACAGTGGATGATTTCTTGGTTGGAATGGAAGAAGGCCATAGTTTCAGACTTTTTTAAACCAACACCGATGAGTACATGAAGAGAGAGAATTGGGCCAGACGATGAAGTCCATCCATTATTTAAATATTCTCTTAGGGAAGGAGATTCGCCCATCTTATCCCACTTTGCTTCCACAAGCAATGATTTGCAGAACCCTATCCACTGCTTAGTTATCAATAAATTAATTAAGTTGTAGTATTAACTGCTAATTATTTTAGAAAATAGGTAGTATCAATTGTATGAACACACACCACTTTCTTGAAATGGGGTAGAACAGAGTCCCAACCCTTTTCCTTTTGAATTTCAAGATCGATGTCATTTGCAGTATCATACAGCAACCAGAAGCACCTCTTTATGGCTTCAGGAAGTTGCTGGATTTCACTTGGGTCCCACCTATACATAATTAACTATAATTAAGACAGCAAGTAATTGACAGCTAATTAATTGATTATAATTAATAAATACTAAGTGTAATTAAGGTGAGACTTGCCTTTCTACTGCAGTAGTGAATTGGTGTAATTCATGCATGGAGCCATAAATATCATACACACCATCAATTATTAGTATAAACAAGATGGCTTTTGTGAGCCATTTTCTAAGGCTTCCATGCTGAGGCTCATAAGCAACGCCCACTGCCCACAAAAAGCTTTCAACCACTCTATCTCTCGAGAAGGTTAGGACTTCTAACAACCCCATATTTCTCCACCATCTGCTTAATTAAACATAATTAATTGATAGTACAATATCCATATGTACACATACCTACACACACACACACACAAATAGTATGAGAAATTAAAATGGATTATAGTAAAAGGTTTCTTAAATATTTCACGTTAAGGGTTGATGCCTAATCTTCAATATAAAAAATTAGGGCTCACAAAAAGTACTTAAGTAGAGGGCCTCTATAAAAAGGGTAGCCACCTAAAAATAGTGAAATTATATAATTAATACTTCATCCGTGAAATGACGCATAAAAAGTCATTTGATATTACTATAATAGACTCAGTTTCAATAATATGAGCAGTCAGAGGAGTATATATATTACCTTAAAATGTCCTTGAGATCCTTCTGGTGCTGAGCTTGAATCGTGGTGAAGCTGAGTCGGGCCAACCGAGCGAGTGCAGCTGACTCGTCGTCACTTTCATGCACGTACCTTCTTACATTAAACCAGCTCACATTCCGATGCGACGGCCCCTTGCCGGAATTATTGTTTTTCCAATTGAAGATCATATTCTTCGTCGCAAACGCTGCTTTGGCTCTTTCAAACAGGCATTCATCGTCCACTCCAAGATAAGATGCTTCAAATATTTCAACCCTCGCCTTCTCGTCCCACTCTTCATCTAATAGCTGCAGAATTCCTTCTGTTTTTTTTTTAGTTCACATATATATATAATTAAAGAATTAATCATGCATATATCAAAACAATAAAGTTAAATACTAGTATAAGAAGTTTTTCGAGCTGCACCTTGAGGAACGTGATAGCCATGCTCCCTTAGAATCCTGAAATAGAAAGCAGAAGAGTAAAGGTCATGAGCAAGTTTGTGACGATCCTTGTATGATATCTCCTTCAAGTGATGGCCGATTTCTTCCTCAAAGTAATGAGAAAGAGCAAGTTTGTTAATCCGATCTACCAACTCCAGCTTCACTAATGGATCTCTCAACGCACAAAACTCGCTGCGAACTTGAACTTTTAGTGCCTCGGCTTCTCGTTTGTGCTCCTCCAACTTATCCTGATCATCACCAAAAGCAAATAGCACTTGAATCGTAACTGATTAATTCATTTAATATGTGAGACATAAAATAACGGAACGGGACGGATAAATTAAAGTAGTGGATATAGTACCTGGTATTTGGTAGTAAGAGATTGTAAGTAGTCATAGTTCCATATGTTGGGCTTGTAATTTGCTGTCCTCCTCGGAGGAGGACCTGCAGTTGCAGACTGCATTTTGAAGCACACATTATTCACCAGAGATATATTCATAGTATGGACTGCACAATATTATATTCTTCGTAGATATTTATATTTTATAGGCAAACTGGCAAAGATTACGTGCGTACGTATTTTTATTAATTTTAAAAAATATATTAAAATAAATATAATTTTTGTTATATTTTGTACTATTTATATCATACTTATTATTTATTATTGTGAGTTTTATGATATAGCATGTAAGAAGTAATAGATTCTTGAGGAGATCAATAATGTTTTTGGAAAATTGAGAAAATAAATAATAGCGGAGAAGTAAAATTGTAATTGAAGTAGGAAAAATTTATATAAATTTAATTCAATAATAAAATTACGTACAGAATTACTTCGTTACTCTTAAATTAGATTTAGAATATGGGATATATTAGGCAAAGCAAAAATTATAAAAATTGACTGTTTTATAATAAAATAATAGATATGTTGTTAGTCTATCTACTGCGCAGGAGGAGAACATTGGAAATGCTTCAAATTATCGGACCCACAACCACAACTGAGAGAGTTTGAGATATTAACGTACTACATTAAATTCGACCACACAATTTTCGTGGCTGCCTACATCATCAGAAATAATTCAGAATTGAAACTGATGTTTCTTCCAGCAGAGTGAAGAGAAGACTAAAGCATCTTTTTTTGTTTTAATATATAATTATACATAAATTTCTCTCATTATATGCTTAGTGAATATTGGTACTTAATTAATTGATATGCATCGCCATTCGCCACCTTTTACGTACTTTCGGGTAGCATTCGAATAAGTCATGGATCCTCTATTGCCTATTTGTGTGACATCATCTATGACATTCATAGATGGACGACACATGGCAAATCCTAGGGGTTTAGATTTTTCAAAGGTTACGGGGCTGCAAGGGGGCAGCGTGCCTACTGCATGAAGTTTGAGGTATAGTCACGATTCGAGTCTTTGAGGTTCTCTGTTGACGACATTGCTCAGGTTCTTTATTTGCTCGATTACTCTTGTTTTGGATGATTTTATTTGGATTTGTGGGTCTTTCTTGCTTGCTTTGTTGCTGCTCGATCTCTTCTGTTTGAGGTTTCTATTTTTCAATATGGCTGCCGAGAGAGACGATTCGCTACAGTCTATTAGTGCTCATTTGGATGGAAAGAATTATGCTTATTGGAGTTATGTTGTGAATAATTTTCTGATGGGGAAGAAGATTTGGAAATATGTGAAAGGAACAAAATCGAAGCCTACTGAGGTTGGTAATGAAGATTATGAGGAGCAATTAGAGATTTGGGAGGTTAATAATTCAAAAATCATTACTTGGATTAATAACTCTGTTGATAAATCTATTGGTATGCAATTAGCTAAGTATGATACTGCAAAGCAAGTTTGGGATCATTTGGAGAAGCTATACACACTATCTAACTTTGCGAAACAGTATCAGCTGGAGATGGATATTTGCACTTTTCAACAGAAGGATATGAGCATTCAAGACTTCTATTCTGCTATGACAAACTTTTGGGATCAATTATCGATGACAGAATCAGCCGAGCTTAGAGCTTTTGCTCCTTATATTGCTAGGTGTGAAGAACAACGCCTTGTTCAGTTTTTGATGGCCATTCATGGTGACTTTGAAGCACTTCGGGGTAATATCCTTCATTATAGTCCTAAGCCTACTGTTGACGCTGTTGTCAGCGAACTTACTGTCGAAGAGCTCAGGCTTAAATCGAGAAATATGAAGGCGATTCTTCCATCTCCAAGTGAAGCAGTTTTAGCTGCTTATCCTCCTTCGACACAGAACAAGAATCATTTCTTTCCGAATTTTCATCAGAACAAGAATCAGAGTCGTCCGAATTTTAAGCCCAACGAATGTAATTTTTGTCACAAAGCAGGACATTGGAAGGCTCAATGTCCTCTGCTAGTTAACAAAGGAAATTCTTCAGACTCTCGACCACCTCATCCTCCGAATTTTCAGCCACGACATCCTAGGCCTGCAAACACAGATGTTGTAGTTTCTTCTCCTAGTGCCACTTCTGCTGAAGCACTTCTTGGAGAGCTTCAGAAACTCCTCAACCAACAGCCACATGCCATGTCTGTCACTGGAGGTTTGTCCACTCCAAATTCTGCAGGTATATCTTCTTCAGATTGGCTCCTAGACTCAGGGGCATCTCATCATATGTTTCCTACTGCTGATTCGTTTGTTTCTCTCACCCCTTCCAATCCATTTTCTGTTGTCACTGCTGATGGTACTTGATACGATAGTATCACTTATATTAGGATAGTATCTTTTCTATTTAATTGTTTAGATTCATATTTATCATTAACTTATCTTTTCCTTATATTAGGAGATATTCTAGTCATATAAATGGGGGATTGTAATCTCATAATTATTTATCAAGAAAGAAGAATACAATTATTTGCCCTAAGGGATTCTCTCTTGATCAATACTACTGCTGCCGACGGAGTGCGACTCCGCGTCCAGCCTTTCCATCACCGCCGACTTTCACGTCGAAGGCGCCGGGCTGTTCTTATCTCCACCGACCTCTTGCTCGAGGCGCCGGACTGGTTTTCGTTCGTAGATCGACTCGTCGATCTTCCGTTAGGATTCTACACCTAACAATTGGTGCTCTCGTTGAGAGCTCTCGCCTTGAGAGTTTTCATCGCCGAACTCATTCCATCGTACTACACCATCCGCAAAATCCCCACAGCCACTACTGCTGGAAATTCATAGCCAGCCGTTAAAAAAAAATAATAATAAAAATAAAAAAATAAAAAAAAATCACGGAAGTGTCGAGAGAGTAGGGTCAACAATGGCGGCACCCAAATCATACTCATCATTCCATCCTTCAACAAGGGCCGTTTTTCCACCCCAGCCACCCACCACCGCGGCCGCCGACCCCTGGTCCTTTCACATGGAACGCCTCATGGCACGTTTAGACGCCATCAAGACACGCCTGGAGACCCGCGACTCTCGCTCGCAGCAGCACTGTCCACCGGAGTCTGATAATCTTTTTGACGATGACACAACGGATCCCTCCACGTTTGACGATGTTGGTAATCGTTCTCGGCGCCTACCGGGCAACATGGAGAATGGAGGGGGCTCGAGTTTCAGCCGACATACGGCGCGCAGCCCCCTGGACTTCAACCATTCTCGGGTTGCAGATAGCATGCCACGACGGGGCGCGTTTATGGGACATCATCATCGCAGTTTCGGACGTCCATCGCCTCACGCTACAAGGCATGATCTTCGCCTTCCTCAGTGGCAGCCGCCCTCCTCCTGGGATCGGCCATTTTTTCGTCATGACCACGACTTCGACGAAGGGGACGGGTGGCCGCAACGCACCTCTTGGGACGCGCCACTGCGTCGGGAGGGTCGCATCCATCACCAACCTGCATCTTGTTGGGACCGGCCTCCAGCCCGGTCCCATGGCGATTATGCTCATGATTTTCGGGTCCCACAACAGCCTACGTGTTGGGATCCTCCTCTTCATCGAAAGCATTCTCAATCTACGATGTGTTGGGATCGAACTACGGCTCGCTTCCAGCCGGGAAGTAATGATTTTCATTATTACAGAGACCCACATACATCAAGAAGTGATGTTTTAAAACATACTGTGGATGCATGCTCTCGGACAGTACGTATGGAGTATGATGGATTCTAGAACCAATATTCTCCTTATATGGTGCAACCAAACCCAGATAAGTTTTATGTGCATGGATCATCAATCCATATGAGCGGGAACAAGGTGGATACTCTGGGAAGTGTAAGTACTCGCCTCGATTACGGAGCTGAAGAGAAGTATGATAATGAGGTCAGTATTGGGGGTTCGAGGGGATTATACGACGAGGAGAAAGATGACGCCCCACCCGAACCAAGAGGGGCAACGGAGGCTGGAGTAACCATGGTGCCTGAACTGCCGGATGCCGAGGCCGAGCTACACGTTGAGGCCGACCCACCCGCCGGCAAGGCAGAATTGCCCGACGACGAGGCCGAGCTGCGTAAGGAAGTCCCCAAGTGCTCCGTGGAACTTGTAGCTGAGGTTCTCATGCGAGCCGACCAGCCCCGCATTGTCGCCGAGGCTCTCCAGCGATGCATGATCGTAGAGCCTTTCACCCTCGTTCTTAGTACGCCTGCTGTACTGCAGAAACCGACGTTCATCGTGCACGCGGGGTGTGGAATAGGGGGTAGCTCCAAGCTCCAACCATGCAAAAATGAGGCGAACTATCAAAGTCAATCCGACTGGGTGGGGTCCATGGAGAGCATATGGTTTCACATGCATACCAGTCGGAGAGTGTTTGATCCCGGAGGGGATATCTCGCCTCCGTTTCCATTGTGTTTCACTTCGCCCCAGAGTTCGTGGTTTGTGGCAATATGGTACCCACCTTGAGGGCAAGGTGGATTTCAACCGGGGGAGAGTTGATACGATAATATCACTTATATTAGGATAGTATCTTTTCTATTTAATTGTTTAGATTCATATTTATCATTAGCTTATCTTTTCCTTATATTAGGAGATATTCTAGTCATATAAATGGGGGATTGTAATCTCATAATTATTTATCAAGAAAGAAGAATACAATTATTTGCCCTAAGGGATTCTCTCTTGATCAATACTACTGCTGCCGACGGAGTGTGACTCCGCGTCCAGCCTTTCCATCACCGCCGACCTTCACGTCGAAGGCGCCGGGCTGTTCTTATCTCCGCCGACCTCTTGTTCGAGGCGCTGGACTGGTTTTCGTTCGTAGATCGACTCGTCGATCTTTCTACACCTAACAGTACTCCTATGCCATTAGCAGGTGTTTGCTCTATTATCTCGTCTAGTGTTTCTCTTCCTAGTGTTTATCATATTCCTAAACTAGCCTTGAATTTAATTTCTGTTGGTCAGCTTTGTGATTCTGGATGTGTTGCACATTCTCTTCTACTGATTGTCATGTGCAGGATCTTCAATCCAAGAAGCGGATTGGGACAGGCCATAGGCAAGGAGGGTTGTACATCATGAGTAGTCTTCAAGTTCCTGAAATTGCTGCTTCTAGTGTGGATTTATCCAATTTCTATTTGAATCTTTCTTCATCTGACTTTTATTTGTGGCATTCTCGCCTTGGTCATATATTATCTTCTCTTTTGCATTACTTTGTTTCTAGTGGATCTTTAGGAAAAATTAAGAGTCATGACCAGTGTTCTAAAAGACGCTAGACGCTAGTAGGGCAGTGGGGTGGGGATTAGCGTCTAGGCGGCCAGGCGGGCTTCTAGGCGGTTTCTAGGCGGGCTAGGCGGATTAGTATTATTATTCATATTTTTAGGACAATTAGTGAAATACTTAAGCTTAAATTTAATTTCTAATTATATTTGGATAATATAAAATGTTTAATTTTTGGCCCAAAAGCAAAAGCCCAAGAGAAAGCCCATGAATTATTAATTTATCACATTCATCACACGTTTCAAATCTAGCATTAAACCTCCGCCGCAAGCCTTTCTCTCTCTCTTTCCTAATAATCTCTCTCTCGTCTTCCTCTGTAAATCCGGCGACTTCCTCATCATCTTTCAAATCTGGCGGTGGCGGAGTAGGCTGCTAGCAGCGGTGGAGGCGGCGGTGCAGGCTCGTGGCAGCGACATTGCAGGCTCGTGGCGGCGGGTATGGAGGAGAAAACGGCAATTCCCAGCCCGCCTAGCCAGCATCCAGCCCGATTAGCACCGACTTGCATCGCCTAGTCGGCAGCTAGGCGGCCAATTTTTTTATTTCGCCTTGTATTTCCATCTTGCACAAAGTCGAGGTGCCCAGCCACCTTTTAGTGCCTAGGGCATTTTTTAGAACACTGGTCATGACATTTCTAAATGTAATGGTTGTAAGCTGGCCAAATTTTCAGCCTTATCTTTCTCTGAAAGTGAAACTGTTACTCGATTTCCTTTTGATTTAATTCACTCTAATGGTTGGGGTCCTTCCCCTATTTCTACTAAGGGAGGGTCAAGATACTATGTTTCTTTCATTGATGATCATGCTCGTTACTGTTGGCTTTATGTGATGAAGCATCGTTCTGATTTCTTAAGTATTTATATTGTCTTTCGTGCTTTTGTCAAAACTCAATTTTCTGCAGTTGTTAAGTGCTTTAGATGTGATTTGGGTGGGGAATATACTTCCAATAGTTTCCGTGAAATTATTGCTATAGATGGAACTATTTATCAAACCTCTTGTACTGACACTCCTCAACAGAATGGAGTTGCCGAGCGAAAACATCGAAATATCATGGAGACAGCTCGTTCCCTTCTTCTGTTTGCTTCTGTACCTAGTGAATTCTGGGGTGAAGCTGCTCTCACCGCTATTTATTTGATAAATAGAATTCCCTCCATGATCACTTCGGGTATGTCTCCCTTTGACTCCCGATTATAGTTCCTTATGTGTCTTTGGGAGTGCTTGTTATGTTCTTCGACCCCATGTTGAACGTAGCAAACTAGCCTCGCGTTTCGCTTTGTGTTTTTTCTTGGGTTATGGGGATGGTCAAAAGGGATATCAATTCTTTGACCCTGTTTGTCACAAGTTATATGTTTCCCGACATGTTCGTTTTCTCGAGAGTATTCATTTCTTCTCCATTTCTTCCAATTCTCCTTCTGTGTCACGGTCTGATCTTATCTTCACTGATCCTTTTGATTGCAATGTTGATACTGACCATGCAGGTATTAATCATGATGCTACAGTTTCTGAAATTTCGCCTGTTCCCTCTCTTCTTCCTCGGGTTGATGATCTTCCCCTTCCACGTCGCTCTGATCGCATTTGTAAAAGTCCACTCGTCTCCCTGACTTTGCTTACTCTTGCTATTCTCCCTCATTTACCTCATTCCTTGCCTCTATTCACAAAATTTCTAAGCCTACTTCTTTTAAAGATGTTATTCTTGATCCTTTGTGGCAGCAAGCTATGTCAGATGATCTTGATGCCTTATCCAAGACTCAAACTTGGGATTTATTTTCTCTTCCACCAGGTAAGCATGCCATTGGTTCTTGTTAGGTCTACAAAATCAAAACCAAGTCCGATGGATCCATTGAACGATATAAAGTACGATTAGTAGCCAAAGGTTTTGCTCAACGATATGGTATGGATTATGAAGAAACTTTTGCTCCCGTTGCCAAAATGACTACAGTTCGTACCCTCATTGCTATTGCTTCGGTTCGCCAATGGTCTATTACTCAGATGGATGTAAAGAATGCCTTCTTACATGGAGATCTTCTTGATGAGGATCATGAGGTCTACATGACTCCTCCGCCAGGTGTCCCTCATGAAGTTGGGCAGGTCTGTAAGCTTAAAAAGTCACTGTATGGGCTAAAGCAAGCTTCTTGCACTTGGTATGCTACATTCTCCGATGCTCTCCTTTCCTGTGGTTTTCGTTCTAGTGACAACGATTGTGCTCTTTTTGTGAAGGAATCGTCTTCTGGTATTATTCTTCTCTCTTTGTATGTTGATGATATGATCATTACTGGCAGCGATACAAATGGGATTTCTACTTTGAAACTAGATTTGACTAATCGCTTTGAAATGAAAGATTTGGGTCAGATTCGTTACTTTGTTGGCATTGAGGTTTGTTGGTCTCCTAAGGATATGTTTAATGTGTTTTTGTATGTGTTTTATGATTTAAGTTGACTGTGTTTTGTGTTAGTTTTGTGTGCTTTCATGTGTTTATTGTTCTCAAGTGTAGGAAATGTGGAAATGAGGATCGAGATGATTAAAGAATCGAGAAGAGGAAGAAAAGGTCGAAAGAGAGACGAAATAATGAAGAAAGCCCGTAGTAGGAGGCTGGCGGCCGCCGAACCCTTTCTGGCGGCCGCTCAGCCGCTCATGAAGGATTTCCGCAGGAGGTGCCGAGCAGCCGCTCGCCATACTGGGCGACCGCTCGGGCTGGCCGACTTGTACAATTTATTTCCTTCTTAGATTAGGTTTTTCCAAGTCTATATATATGTAATATTCTTAGAACGAAGTTTTTCCAAGTCTATATATATGTAATATTCTTAGAACGAAAATACCTTCTCCTACATTAGATTTTAGCTTTCAAATTCTCTAGTTTAACTTTAGAATTTTGCTTCCAAAGTTTGAGGATCCTGATTCGAGTTTCATTAATTCAAGCTTTCGATTTTCTTCTTTAGTCTCTCGTTCTTCGTTTGTTTATTTCATTTAAGTTCTTTGTCTTGCTTTTGTTCTTAGATTCATTTTACTTAAGTTGTTTTCTTAGATTTGTTTTATAAGTTCTTTCATGTTCTTTGTTTGATTTATTTATTTGCTTTCAAAGTATTAATTCATTGCTTTAATTTACTTAGATTTATTTTTAAGAGCATGTTTAGATTTGTTTGCATTAGATTAGTTTTAATTGTTTTCTTCTAAATTCTTGCCTAGGTAGATTTATTGCTTTCAATTTAATTTAAGTTTAAGTTTAAGTTTTAATTGTTTTATTTGTTTTATTTGTTTACTTGCTTTCATTTAATTGTTTTCTTTTAGATTCAAGTCTAGGATTTAATTCTTCAAAACCCTAATTCTTTTACTTGCTTTCGTAGAATGTTTAGCGTGTGTGTAGTCATATAATTAATTACCCTGTTAAGTTATCCTTGAGATTCGACTTTGGGTTGAACTTACTAGTCTACGATAGGTTTGGTTCTATTGCTAGCACTTTTAGGTGAAACAAATTTTTGGCGCTGTTGCCGGGGACAGCTTTAGGTGATTAATTGTGTGACTGTGTTTATATTTTTCTTTATTTTTGTTTTTCTCTAAAAAAAAATGTTTTTCTTTTTAATTTCTACATTAGGTTCCTTTTTTGTTCTTTTCACAGGTGCTATTTAACTTGTTTGTTGAGTGTTGTGCATGCATGGTCGTCGAAGTCTTCAAGGACATATCTCGCCGTTCATAGACAACATCAACCAAAAGAAAGCGATTCTGGCAAGCACAAAAGGAGGAGAGATTAGTGAAGGTTCTGACAGCGGATTAGGCTTCATTGCATCACCAATTTTTGAGAAGTCACCTAGTCCGGAGTTCCTAGTCTGGAGTTCCTAGCGTTGGAGAGAGTAGACGTTGTGAGCATCGACTAAGGCTCTAATTCTAGTTCTGACGAGTCCACCGATACTGAGCAACCAAGGAACATGGCAGAACAACCTCTGAATCAGTATGGCCGCCCAACTATCACCGATTCTACATCGGCAATAGTCCTAACCAAGGAGGTTAGGGATCACAAACTGAAACCACAACATCAGTAGTTGCTACCTTCTTATCATGGCATGGCGAATGAGGATTCCCTTGACTTCATCCAAGAGTTTTGTTCTATAGTTCAGAATTTCCACTGGGAAACATCTCGGATGATCAATTGAGGATGAAATGTTTTCCTTTCTGTCTAAAGGATCGCGCAAGGATGTGGTATCGCTCCCTCTCAGCTGGATCAATGACTACATGGCGGCAAGTTTGCGAGAAGTTCATGCTGAAATACTACCCCAACCGAAAAACTCAAGAGGTTCGATCGAAGATGATGCATTTTGTCCAAGATACTGATGAGCCATTTCATGAAGCTTGGGAGAGATTTCAGTACTTGTTGCAGCAGTGCCCGTATCATCAGTTTGCTAGCGAAATGTTATGGCAATTCTTCTATGATGGACTCAATTCATCGAGTCAAACTCTGGTAGACAACACTGCAGGAGGAGATTTAGGATCAAAGACCGCCACTAAATCGAAGGTCATTTTCGAAACTGCTGCAGCGACTTCGCAACGCAAAACATCTCGACCCCAACTGAGAGAAGCTAGTGCAATTGGAGCTAGTTCGGAGATGAAAAAGTAGTTGGCAGACGTCATGAGAAAACTGCAAGAAATTGAGATGAAAGCAGAAACATCTACTCCTGCTCCTCCGGGCAAGATCCTCAAACGACAACAAGTGCAAGTGCAACCGATGGAGATCGAACCGGAGGTCTATGAGATCTGTCAAGCACCGGACCATTTTGCTGATTGTTGCCCGAATACGGGCCATTTTACATATGAGGGAAGAGCTGAAGAAGTTTACGCTGCCCAAGGATATGTGCCTCAACAAGTGCCGCCTTAACAAAATTACACTTGGCGAAACCAACAAGGCACGGGCTATCCATCTCGTCGTCCACCCCCTCAAAACTACCTATATCCTTCCTATTCTCCGCAATACCCAGCTCAACCCTACTATCCTCCACCAAACACTTACTACCCACAACCACAACCACAACCACAACCATCTTACTACCAACCCGTACCATATTATCAACCTCCACCATACATACCTCCACAACAACCATACTACCCTATTCATCCACCTCAACAATACCCTCCTCAAAACACTCATCCTCAAAACCAATCTCTACAAGTTCCACCACCTAATCCACAAGTGTTGCCACCACATCCTCAAGAGTCTCAAGAAGCGGTGAACAAATGCCTCGAGATGTAAATTGGGCAAATGGCGACTCAACTTCAACAGAATTTGCAGCAAAATAAGATCCCAGCCCAAGGGCTACAGCCATAGCAAACTCTTGCTGTGAGAGTTTTGCAAAGTCAGAAGACGGTGGACAACGGGATTCGAAATCCCCTTGAGATGAAAAAATCAGCAGGAGAGGGTGAGCGGCTGCCCACCGGTACCTGGCAACCGCCCAACCCTTCCGCAGAGGACACTGAGCGTCCGCCCAGTGGTACTGAGCGACTGCCCAACATGGAAAAATGCGGCACATATCCTAATGCACAACCTGAGTTGGAATCTACCCTCCACAAAGCTTCCAGACCTTATGTTCCACCGATTCCTTTCCTGAGCAGATTGAAGAATGTGAAGAAGGATAAACAGATTGATGGTTTTCTTCATTCGTTACCTAAACAAAGTGATCTGGGGAGTTTTGAATTAAATGTTACATTGGATAGTGGAGAGGAAGTGTCGGGCATTATGGATCTAGGAGTATCAATGAACTTGATGCCTCACTCTATTTTTGAGAAGATGAATGTAAAGAACATCAAGGCGACCGACATTCACATAGAGTTAGCAGATGGTACCTTGAGTCATCCGTTATTTAATGCGGAAGATGTGGCTATAATTGTTCGGAGCATTCGAGTTCTTGCTGATTTTGTGGTGCTTAAAAAGGGACGAGGAACAAGGAGTGTGAATGGTCATCTGCTCTTGTTAGGATGACCATTTATGGCGACTACTCAAACTCGTATAGATGTTGCTTCCGGTACATTGAGCATGGCCGGGAAAGGAGGTTCGGTAACATTTTCGGTATTTGGGAAGTCACTTTCTACTTCTACTTCTACTTCTATTTCTCAATCATTAATCCATAAGTGTTCTTATGTTCATATTCTTGACAAGTTGGATGAGAATAATGTTGTGCAGGATGTGAATGATGATGATAAACATGAAGCGCCAATTGTAGAGGAATTCTTGAGTGATGAGGAAGATGCTATCATCAAGCAATTCTTGAACAACTTGAAAGAGGTAGAGGAAGTGAAGGAGGCTTGTATGGTAAGCATGCAACAAGAAAAAACCATTGTCGACGATTTTCTCGCTAACCTGCAAGATGAAGCGAACATTCCGGAAGAACCTCGGCTTAAAGTGCATGATCAAAAGAAATTGTATGAGGAGTTTCAAATAAGTGTGGGGGAGAGGGGTATCAAACATGAACCGATTTTAGATTCTCAAGCCAACCTGGCGGAAAAGCTCAAAGTTCGGTCAAGAATGGTTGATGGATTCCTTGGGTTTGAGAATGTTATAAGAAATCCGTTGTTTGTTGCGACAAGATTTGGTTGATGGATTCCTCCGTCGAGCTAATGACGTTAAACAAGCGCGTCGTGGGAGGCAACCCACGGTTTTGTAATTTTTCTTTGTGATTTTTGTTAATTGTATTATTAATTTTTCGTTTTCTAATGTAGGCTTAAGAAGAATTTCTGGATCTAAGAGCTGGCGGCCGCTCAGCCACCCTTGGCGACCGCTCTCAAGCAGTTTCAGCTGTTCAAGTACTTAGCTTTGGACTTCGTGTGACTCGTGAAGATTGGTGCCGATTGTGTCGTTATTTTTGTGAAGTTTTCTAAACTCCCTCTCTTTTATTTTTGCTGCAATGAGGACATTGCTTGTTCTTAAGTGTGGGGGAGGGGGTTAGAAACTTTTTAGTGATGTTATTTATTTTCTTGTTTTGTGAAGCATGCTTAATCCTTTTATTTTGTGTCTTAACTTGTTGTTTGAGTTATTTCAAGCATGAGTGATAGTTGTGGTGATGGGGTAATGGTAATTATTTGTGTTTTGTTTTGAAAATGATATGTGAAGCATGCTATTGTTTGTTAAGTATTTCATGGTAAATGTAGACTTTTGGCCTCTTAAGATCATGGATCATTGAGCCTATTTTGTGTGAGATTTGAGCCTATTTTGACTATTACATCATTATAGTCATATTTCTTTGATGAGTGTGAATATGCATGCAATTTTGTCTCTAGAACTTGCGTTGGCTTCTCCCTTGAGATTACATAGTGTGCTTTATGACGAAGAAATGATCTTAGACCATTTTTCTTAGCCCTTCTTATCCTTTTTCCTTGTCCAAATTCACTCATATTATCCTAGTTAGCCCTTTTGAGCCTTGAGGTCTATTTTAGACCAAATTTTTCCTTTGAAAAGCCTAGGGATGGGAATTAACTTGTGAATGATATGAGGTGTGTTCTTTCAAAAGAAAATATTGGGAAAGGAGATAGAAGAAATGATCTTGGTGCCTATTAGTTAGTACTTTCTACCTACATAAGCTCTAGTGAAATTAAAAAAAAAAAAAGTTGAATAAGAGCATAAGTAGGTAGAAAGAAAAGACGAGATTGTATATGTGTTTGGTTTTTATTTGAGCTTCATTGTGATATGGCTTGAAGTAGTGTGGGGGGGATTGAGTGTTGACATGAGAGTAAAAAGAGAGTAAATAAGCCTTTGGGGTTGTTAACTCACTTTAGCCAAATTTCCTTACCTGCCAAATAGCCTACATTACAACAAAAAAGAAAGTTCTATTTGATCTTTGTCTTAAGCACACATTTAAGTAGTGAAGAGGTGAGACGATATGCAAGCATATGGTAGGCAATTTGTGTGACTGGAATTGAGTGTTTCTTTGTCCAAATCTAAACACTTGAGAGATGAGAGTTCACTTTCACAATTATACCCATGTTGTGAGGATTTATGTTCAAGAGGTTGGAAGTTGAAATTTGCTATGACTTGCTTAGTGGATGGTGAATTGTTTTGCATGATACTTCTTGTTTTTGAAAAGTTTCTGAAGCCAAGTCATTTTCACTCCTTAAACTCATGTTAGTAATTGGTTGAATGATTTTTGCTTGAGGACAAGCAAATGATTAAGTGTGGGGGATTTGTTTAATGTGTTTTTGTGTGTGTTTTATGATTTAAGTTGAGTGTGTTTTGTGTGCTTTCATGTGTTTATTGTGCTCAAGTGTAGGAAAGATGATAACGAGGATCGAGATGATTAAAGAATCGAGAAGAGGAAGAAAAGGTCAAAAGAGAGACGAAATAATGAAGAAAGCCCGCAGCAAGAGGCTGGCGGCCACCCAACCCTTTCTGGTGGCCGCTCAGCCGCTCACGAAGGATTTCCGCAGGATGTACCGAGCGGCCGCTCGCCATACTAGGCGACTGGTCGGCCTGACCGACTTGTACAATTTATTTCCTTCTTAGATTAGGTTTTTCCAAATCTATATATATGTAATATTCTTAGAACGACAATACCTTCTCCTACATTAGTTTTTAGCTTTCAAATTCTCTAGTTTAACTTTAGAATTTTGCTTCCAAAGTTTGAGGATCCGGATTCGAGTTTCATTAATTCAAGCTTTCGATTTTCTTCTTTAGTCTCTCATTCTTTGTTTGTTTATTTCATTTAAGTTCTTTGTCTTGCTTTGTTCTTAGATTCGTTTTACTCAAGTCATTTTCTTAGATTCGTTTTATAAGTTCTTGCATGTTCTTTGTTTGATTTATTTATTTTCTTTCAAAGTATTAATTCATTGCTTTAATTTACTTAGATTTATTTTTAAGAGCATGTTTAGATTTGTTTGCATTAGATTAGTTTTAATTGCTTTCTTTGTTGCTTTCTTCTAAATTATTGCCTAAGTAGATTTATTGCTTTCAATTTAATTTAAGTTTAAGTTTGAATTGTTTTACTTGTTTTATTTGTTTACTTGCTTTCATTCAATTGCTTTCTTTTAGATTCAAGTCTAGGATTTAATTCTTCAAAACCCTAATTCTTTTACTTGCTTTCGTAGAATGTTTAGCGTGTGTGTAGTCATATAATTAATTATCCTGTTAAGTTATCCTTGAGATTTGACTTTGGGTTGAACTTACTAGTCTACGATAGGTCTGCTCTATTGCTAGCACTTTTAGGTGAAACATGTGAAACTAAATAAGCAATTTGAGAAATATAAATAAGCAATTCATAAAGTGTAAATAAGCAATTTTAAATGTCTAAATGAGCAACTTGATATATATATATATATATATATATATATATATATATAGGGAGTGGATCCAATAGGGAGTGGATCCAATAGAAACCAACCCTTAGATAGTAACTAGGATCCATTTTCAACCAATGATCTAATATATTTGGAGGATCCAAATTTAATCTAAATTTTATAATTTATATTTGACATTAATTTCATTAATTACCACACAATCAGTTTTGGGGTAAATTGGTAAAAATGCAAAATAAATTTGCCTCATATCTCGGCATCCTCACCTTAAATGCTTATTTAAAACGCTTAATTTATTTATGATTTTTTTTGATATCCGGATGCTTTATATAGGTAAATTTCTTCCTTATTTTCATGAATTATAATTAAAATTTAATTCCTTCAAAAAAAGTTAAAATTTAATTGGATAATATTAACTTATTCACTAAAGCAAATCGCTTATTTACACCTTTTGAATTGTTTATTTATATCAATTGCTTATTTACACTATGCAAGTGCTTAATTTGTATATACTATATTTTATATTTTTAATTGCTTATTTATTCCTATCACATTGCTTATTTTAAGTTTTGAATTGCTTATTTACATTTTTTTGAAATGTTTATTTCCACTAAGCAAATTGCTTATTTACACCTTTTGAATTACTTATTTGTTCGTATCAATTGCTTATTTACACTATGCAAATGCTTAATCTGTATATACTATATTTAATATTTTGAATTGCTTATTTAATCCTATCAAATTGCTTATTTTAAGTTTTGAATTGCTTATTTATATTTTTTGAAATGCTTATATTCACTAAGCAAATTGCTTATTTACACCTTTTGAATTGCTTATATACAGTGTTCTAAAAGAAGACCGATTTGACCGTCTAGAAGGCGTCTAGGCGCTAGAAGGTGCCGCGCCGTCCCGATTAATGGCAAGACGGTTTTCTCTAGACGGCCGTGAATTAATTGGCATCTAGGCAGGTGCCTAGGTGCTCCTAGGCATGTCTAGGCAGTCCTAGGAGGGTTTAGACGGGCTAGTCGGGGCTTGAAGAGCTGTAAAATTAAATTATAATTGAGAATCATAGGTTTTATACTTTAACTTATGGATATCATGTTTAAATATGTGAAAATTTTGACGTAGACTTTGATTTTATACTGATCCGTCTAGGCCGTCTAGGCACCGCCTAGGCCGCCTAGACGCTAATCGCACCCCCACCGCCCTACTAGCGTCTAGCGACTTTTAGAACATTGCTTATATATTCATATCAATTGCTTATTTACACTATGCAAATGCTTTGTATATATATTTTATATTTTGAATTTCTTATTTATTCCTATCAAATTGCTTATTTTAACTTTTGAATCACTTATTTATGTTTTTTGAAATGCTTATTATCACTAAGAAAATTGCTTATTTACACCTTTTGAGTTTCTTATATATTTCTCATTTTGAATTATCTATCTATATTAATCTTTTGTATTGATTATTGAGAATTTTTATGTTCTTTATACATTTGCGATGCAATTTCAGCATGCAGGTTGAGATGCAATTTATTTGAACTGTGTTGATTATTTGAGCATGATCTTACCATGCTAAATACATGTATATCATTATTAATAAAATAAAAATACAAAACAAACCAAACAATTAAAACATAGTACGTCAAAACTCAAAAGAAAATGCCGCAGTATGCAATTTTAAGAAAAATACGTACAACATAGTTACGTTCATAAGGGAGCAGTTCTTATGCTTAAAAATCCCCCTGTGCTAAAATGAGAATAAATCTTGACCACCCATCATTAATTATGTACGGTGTAGATAATTAAAGAAGTTGTGATTTAAAAATTTGATAAGAACGGTTTTAAGTGGATTGAGGGTAAAATTGTCTACTTGTATTCATCTTAAAATAACGACCCCTATATTCATGGGCATTTTGATTACTTACCATGATTCAAGTGCCGTTTTGTTATGAATTTTAGCCATCAAATAAATCAAATAAATTGTTGTAAATTCTATTTTATTGTTTTCAAACTTCATTCCGATTGTTTCCATTTATTGCATTTTTTTTGATATAGTTTTCGATTTGACATCTAGGTGGTCTATATGTTGCTTAAATTATTATTATGTGTTGCTTATAGTTTGTTTATATTTTGCTTAAAATATTATTATGTTTTGCTTATAGTTCGTTTATATTTTGCTTAAAATATTATTATGTTTTGCTTATAGTTTGTTTATATTTTGCTTAAATTGTTATTATGTTTTACTTAAAACTAGATAAAATTATGCTTAACATTATTAATTTGTATGCTTAAACTTAGATAAAATAATGCTTAACGTTGTGAATTCGTATGCTTAAAACTATATAAAACCATGCTTAACATAACAAATTTGTGTGCTTAAAATAAGATAAAATCATGCTTAACATTGTGAATTTGTATGCTTAAAACTAGATAAAATCATGCTTAACATTATAAATTTGAATGCTAAAAACCGTAGAGTATGTATTAATGGCTAAGTTAATTAAATCCCTTAATTCTAGGGATATGGATTATTAAAAATGCCCGTGTAAACCATTTAGTATAATTGCACAAATCATTTTAACTCATTAATTTCGGCAGTTCATCTACACCTTAGATTTAAATAAATGGACGGATTAAATTTGTTCCCATTTCTCACCTAAGAACTTTTTTCTATATGATCCATCCTCACGTTCATAATACATGAAGATAACTATGGATAATAAATGATGAAGAAAATATTTAAGAAAAAATACAACATATCAATTTCATAATTGATGGAGCGGTTAAATTCTATAGACGAAATGACTGTAATAACCTTTTTTATATTTAATAGATAGATAAATATGATTGAATGTAGGAATATTTAACAACCATAGATCTAAAATAATAAATGGCTATGATTGGATCCTAGTTACTACCTAAAGATAGGGTTCCCATTTGATCCCCCCACACACACACACACACACACACACATATATATATATATATATATATATATATATATATATATATATATATATATATATATATATATATATATATTATTTGCTTCATTTGTGTTCTAAACATATATATAAAATTTCATAATATTACAGTTATATCATATAATTTGTATATATATCATATGGAGGATAATCGTGAGAATGTAAGTCTAATATAATTCGTTTAATTTAACATTTCAATCATTTTTTTTTTTTTTTGCAGTTAATGATTTTTCTTGCAATTACTCCTTTTCTTTTCTTAGAAGTTTTCCTTAATTGTTAATTATTTGATGTTTTGTGATTACTGATTAGTCACACGATTTAACATTCGTGTATGTGGTTCTTGTTGTAAGCTCAAAGTATAATACATACGATGTGACAATATGTTCTTTTTATGTTTTCTGTTAATTATTAAATTCGAAAATTTAGTTGTTAGACAAAATATCTATCTTAACAAAATAATCTAACAAAGTGACAAATGGCTAAAATTTATAAGTTTAAAGTTGTGACTAAAATTTAATTGTTACTATTTTAAGGTGGCTATTTCATACTATTATTACTTATTTTTTTAATTAATCAAATGTTGATCATAATAAAATATATGCTAGATTTTGCCTTTTCCGGAACTCCTCATTAGAATGTTTTTTTTTATTTTTTTTATTTTAATAATTTACAATTCAAATTTCACTTGCTCTCTCCTTTCTACCATTTTTGTAAAGATTCACATTCATTAATTCTCCTAAATACTCTCCGTTTTATTTTACTCAATTCACTTAATAAATATGACAGATGGAACATCTGACCGACTTCCTATTCCAACAACGTTTAACTTAGCTTTTGGTACATCTACGAAGATGACAAATTATCGCTAACCACAAATTTTATTCTGTTATAATCTTGTAACGTTTAGAATTTTAAACATGTTTAGAATTTTAAACATTTATTAATTCAGATAGTCGTGAGATATTCTCAAAAAAATGAAAATAAAAATCAGTTACCCATCAAGGACATTAAGATTGGCATATTATCTTCCATGTGCAAACGCAACATCAGGTATACATACTCGCGTCAGCCACAAACATCATTACAACTATTTATTATTTCCTCCGTCCTGTTCGAAACATTATAATTTTTTTTATATATATAAGATATAAAATAATAAAGTGTAACATTTCAAATGAGACGGAGGTAGTATTTACAAAATTGTGCATTAATTTTGATAGCACAAGTTTTAATGGAAAAGTTGATGGGTGTACAATGGATGGAGCCATGGAGGATCCGAATCTGAGTTTGGACTCTCTTTAGTGGTGTAAACTGAATAAATATATAAATATTTGGTTTCATTTAAATTAAAATGGTGGACCATAGATGATATTTTATGTAAATAAATATATATATTGTGGACATCCCAAAATAAAATTAAATACACAGATATTGTGGACGGAAAGAGACCATTTTCCCATATATTTCATGTTTCTGTCATGTTTAGGACCTTCCGATCGACGTGGCATATATAGCTCAGTTTTGTATTTAGTTCATATAATTAACTAGACATAGAATATAGAAATTAAAAGTTTTATGCTAATTAGAATAAATTCAAAAATACCCTAAATGTGATGTTAACAAAATTAATTACCCAATTTTTAAAGAGCATCTCTTTAGTACGCTTTTCTTCATTTTAGATACAATATAGTACTACTATATATATTCTTTATGGTGTGTATTATCTAGTTAATTAATATCAACCGCAACATTTAACAAACTCCTCTAACCTATTAAGGGTGTTTCAGTTGTCCAAAACCTAAAAGCTAAAAGCTAAAAGCTAAAAGGACAGGTTTAATAATTTTAACAAAAAAGAACACTACTTAATAGTAGTTAATACTAGAAATCTGGCTATTTGAGCTCGTAATGGATTTGTCAACGCTACTCTCTCCATCACATTATACTTGACATATTTTCTTTGAATATATATATATAAGTATAAAATAATATAAATGTGTTAAATGAAATGAGCAGCACGCTCGATCACTAAAGCCCAACTATCTAATGGTGTGCTAATCTGGATTACAAGAAGATTGTTAACTTGAAACTAAAGATGTGTAGATACTCTCTCTTTCCCATTCAAAAAGACAAAATTATAATTTTAATATTCCACCAATTAAACTAACTTATTAGTTAAATCTACCAAGTCATCATCTACTTACATATTTGCACACAATGGCAACTCAGGATTAAATCACAGTGTGTGCTTTAGCCTATGCTAACCCCCACCTTGGATCTGTCAGTGTTTGCATGTATCCCAATATAATTTAATTTGTAAATTTTAAAATTATCATAACTTGTTTGTTTGTTTTTTGATTTTGCAAATATTATATCAGATGAAAGTTCTAAATACGATTTTTCATTTAAAATCCACATCAATATATTTATATGGACCTACACTGATCTAGTTTTAAGAAATAATTATAATATTAAATACGGAGTACTATAGTTTGTCCCTAAATAAGTTTCTCCTAAACTAGTATAATTTCTTATTTAAGAAAAATAAAGATTTTCTGGGCCGACCAATTCTAGTCCAGCCCATCCCAGACTCGATATGGATGGGTCCAGAGTTTGAATGCCGAATCTCTTTTGTAAACCAAGACCCAAACTAAATGAAGCCCATTCAACAAAAAAGAAAAACGATTGAAGCAAATCCCCAACGAAAATCTGTACCAACTTATGATGAAATCACCCCAATCTTACATAGCAAGCACTTAAGCAGGGGGCAAAGAATGCAAATATGCAATACAAGTAAGCAGAATCCATGGAATCAAAAGCAAAAGATCCAAGTGGAATTTAGACACTGTACTAAAGGACTATAATATGTTCATGAGTTCAAGATTTGTAAATCACCACAAAGCAAGGAAGGAGAGCTCTAGGGCTAAGCAAATACAGTTCTTCAATATTCGAATGCACGCCCAGTTTTCCGGCCAGTGAATCGAACCCCGACTGTCCGGCCATTTCCTCCATATTCTCCAACGGCCGATGCACTCTCCCAGCTATGACTCTGCATACTATAAGCGTCTTTCTTCTACAACCTTCCCCTTCCGCCATTTCTATCGACTCGAACGCTCTGCTACTCGTCGAGGAGGTGAAGATTCCGATGCGGTCTTTCTTCGTGAAGAATCCGTTTCTTAGGATTCGGCATACTCTGCATTTCTCCGATGTGCAGAGGCTGGAGGAGGATTTCGTGCCTAGGGCGCATTCCACCGTAGCGCCGTGGAATCGCAGCAGCTCGTTCCCATCGGCTAAGCAACGTGGATGTTTCTTCGCGAGCTTGCTTGCTTTGATTTTCACTATTTCTCTGTACTCTTCAAATTGGGCGAGGGTTTTCTGCATGTTGTGGACTTTGAGAATCCGTTCGATTCCGGTTTCCTGCCGGGAGCAGCTTGCTCTGCAGATTATCTCCACGATTCTTCGAGAAGAATCCCCTTCCGCTAGCTCTGTTACTGAAACAGAGAGATGGAGATGGATCGGAAAAATGGCTTTAAATCGGTGAATTGATGAAATTGAGGGAGGGGATTGGTTTAATTTACCTGCGTGTTTGGAGAGATGATGAGCCTCAACTGCTTCCCACCTCACGAATTGCTCGCCGCATTTAGGGCAAAATAGGGCTCCGCCATTGGAGATTCCTCCGAACGAAGATCTCGGCCGCGACGACGCGACGTTGAATCCAGAGCTCCTTCTCGACAAGCTACTGGAAGATCTCCTGACCGGACTGCCCAGGATCCCCGGCTTCTGCCCCACGTGGAACCCCTCCGGCCCCGGAGTCCCCGGCTTCAGCACGCCGACGAAGTCGGAGCCGCCGCCGCCGCCGTACCCGGCGCTGATTTTCAATTCGCACGTGGCGCTATCGAGCATGACTTCGTGAGTGATCGGATTGAGGAGCTCGCTGCTTCCGATCGATCTAGGGCTGCAGATCGGCGCCTTCTCCGTGTGCCTCTTGCTTCCGTTAATCACAACGTCCTTCAGATTCGCAATCGACCGGGAACAGCCGGACCTTCCGCCGCCGCCGCTCGACCTCTTCGTCGAGATATTTCTCAAACTTTTGCCGCCGCCGTCCGGATCATGAACGTCGGTCTGCTGCGATCTGCATTTCATCGACCTCTTCAAAGCGAACCAAACAGCAGGCATTATTTTCTCCTGATATTAATAAACTCCTACAGCATCCATACCATAGCCAAATCCTTTCCGCCCTCCATTAGTCAAGCGTTTATATATATATATACAAGGCGCCGATCAATACAGATTGGAAAGTAAATTAAACCTCCAGCATTGATGCCGTCATCTCGTTTGTTCTCGATTTAGCGGCGAGAATCACCATACGGAGCCTAACATTTGCCTAATTTGGACCATCTCCCCCTCTCTCTCTAGGGCTAATTTAATTTAGAGGCGACCACTTAATGCAGATTTTCAAACTCTCCCACGCGCTGAAATCAATGCCGCAGTGAAGACATATATTCACCAGGATCGTGAAGGAAGAATACTAGGAAAGTCTAGATATGGAAGATATTCGCAGTGCGAGAGTAAATTATGGTGAGGATTTCCATCGGTTCTATTGCATTAATGTTGTATTTTTATTTTTTTTTTCCTTTTTTTTCAGAGTTGAAGTAAGTTAATGATGTGATTACGCCTTTGTTCATATGTAGAAGGAGATAAGAGGTTGCAGATGGGATGGATGAGCGCATTGAATCCATGGAAGAACGAGGGACCAAACTCGCCATCGCTCGCACCTAATGCATTTAATAGTGGAAACATGACATGCAACTTAAAAAGATCATCCATGTCAGAGGCGGGTCAAACCCAACATTCGTCACCACTCCTCATTCATCCACATGCATATTTTCAACTTAAATAAACTACTCTCTCCCTCCCACTACTCTAGATGAACCATTTCTTGAATTCAAGAAATAGGTCATTTAGAATGGGACGGAAGGAATACTATTTTACACCCTCGTGGGGTTGTGCTCACCACTGATTTGACGTAATTTTTATAATTAACATATGCTCCCCTAAAATTTATGAGTGGAGATTGGGTTGTACTTTTATTACAAGTGAAGATTGTTCAATGATAAATATATTAAATACATAATGTTAAAAGAGCATAAAATATATCGTAACAATAGGTCTATATCAAAAAATGGAAGGTGTAAGTTCGGAGGACGATCCAAAATAGAGTTAATGGCAAAATTTTCAGGGCCGGAAAAGTATATACTAGTAATACAATTTTCAAATTTGACGTTAAATCAATATGTAAATAGTGTGTTCATTACTGATTTGACAATTTCACGCAATTATTATTTATTATAGTTAACATTTATATTTATAACAAAATTTTCCACATTTTGACATTGTCTTGGGCATGTAAAAAATATTTGACTAATCTAGTTTTAAAGTGTGTATAAATCTTGGAATTATGAAATGTTTAAAAGACAAAAAAACAAGCTGTATACAAACTTATTTTTAAGGAAGAACTTATTTTTTTGATCTTACATAACTTTGCCCATTAATTTATCTGTAAGCACGAACCTTTAATTTGCACAAATACGCAACCAAATAATAGTATGATCATCCCAATTAATTATTAAAAACAATTCACTCTATAGACTAGTTAATCGGATGACAGAAGTCTGACTCAACTAGACCCACAATGAATTTAACACCAGAAATGCGTTCACTGCAATTTTTAATGCCGAAGTGGAAATAATGGCAAACTATTATTCCTCCTGAACAAAATTAATTATCAGAAAATAAATAGCATTTCTTATTTCATTTCTAAATTACGAAAACATATATGCTGCTCAACAACCTCACGAGTCATTAATTCCATGCCGCATACAATAATCAAGAAAGAAGGAAAGCCAAAAGGCAAATCTGCACCAATTTAAAGCAATTTATTCAGTTCGATATAATTGCTCTAATTAAGGAGCCAACTTCAAATAAAATGAATAAAAGTATTAAAGCAGGAAAAATACTCTCATTTATGGTGAATTTAAATGCTGCTACCAACCCATGGCTGTGCTTCACATTAACTGGGCACATGCCTCATGCCCAGTTTCCACACAGAACAAAATCACTAACAAAATCACTGCATCACAAATCCTCATAATCAGCCATAATCATTATTCAAACAAATTTTAATATCGCATATCCTAACTTTTTTTAAATAGAATAGATAACGGCACATGCATAGGATCATGACATGTCAATTCTTGAATTTAATTTAGAAGGCTACACCTAAATAAACAGCACATATACAGTTTATATTAATGGAAAACGACAGAGATTGAAAAGTAACGATCCATTATTTCATTGGGAATATCCAAGTTCACCTTAAGATGATAAAGCTGCAACTATACAAGCAAACAGTATCGTAAACTTTGCCCCGAAAGGTGACCACACGATATAGCTGAGGAAAGTACGTTGAAAACCTATGCTCGAATCTTCCAGAATCCACATGAATTGATAAAAGGATAAGATACGTACAACCACATAGAATTTAAGCTAATACGATGACTCTTAAGCATACAAACATTACAAGTTTTTGGAGAAAGTTCTAGCAATAAGCTGACATGATTCCGAACACAACTTAGGAGAAGAGTTTTTACGACAGAACATCAGCTTAAGAGCGGTAATAATATGACGAACCAAGAACAGATACGTGATCCTTCCCCAGGTTACAACCTCGAACACATTCCAGATCCATGACTTGAGAATGATCCACAAAAAGATTTACCTAATGTCATATAACAAAAAGATGACTTACATATCTGCTGAAGATAAAAACGAAGGAAATGAAAAGGAGAACAGAGATGAGAGAACTCACTCGTGGACCATATTGTTTGATAAACCATTGAGATGCCTTAGGATCTGATGCTTCGAACATAGTTTTCTCAAGACCCAAACGGCTGATGATTTTTGCTATGATGTCAGCCCTCATAGAATCTGCTTGTCTGCAGACATCATCCGAGTCTATCATTATCATGTCTGCTCCAGCTTCAAGGCATCTCTCTGCTCTTCTTATCAATAAATCTACATCCTCAACGAGTTCTGCACAGTAAGGAAACAAAATTAGGATCTCTAACTAGCTTGTTGATGTGCCACCATAGCCTTTCTCCTGTGTATGTTCTGGTTTCGGCTTAAATTAGGCATTATTATGTAAGGAATTCTCGAAACATTGAGCAATTCTAAGGTTACATGCTCATTCAACTTAATCCAATAGGAAAAATGATAGTAAGCACCTTTTCAAGTATACAAACTGGAAAAAGCATTACAGCAGATTAATTGAATAAAACTGACTGCTAATCATTCAGAACAACCTTAAGGAAGGATGGTAAGATTCTAAAGGCTATAACAAATAGGAGATCCTATTGTTTCTAGTGGTCTTATTCTAGAACCCTTGCTTTAGCAAAATTGCTATAGTGAAGCACATGTAATCTCCACCTTAGCTGTGCATCAAAGGGTGGATGCACACCAATTCAATGCTTTCAAACTGAATAACCTGATGCCATCACTTTCCATAAAATAGCTTAAAAGAGGAATCTCCTCTACCCTACCCCTTTCATCTCTGACATCCCTTTAATCCTAGGAAACACTTAGCTACATCGAGACATACATAGGCATCACAACTGCAACTCAACTACTTGAAGAAGAACACATAGCATCCCTAGCACTACACAATTTAGATTGCTCACCAGAAGTTCGAGGGGCAGGGATCACGTAAGATCCATATGCTCTGTCACCACTTATAGGTATATCAGACTTGTTAAACTTCACGGCAAACAAAGGCTTAGCTCTAAGACCCCCCGTTTTAACAAGCCTCACATATCTCAGAAGAATATCTTCAGGAATCCCAAGCGACCCAGCATCTATCTCGATGGTATCAAAACCCAATTCTTTGCATTCCTAACACATATTGCAAAATGACATTTATCACTAAAAAGGGTAGTGAAATATACAGCAAAGCCATTTCTGTAAGGGGATTCTTTTTCAAATTTATTACCTCAATATAGTCTTTGAAGGCAGAAGGACCTCTGCGCTCTAGGTACTCAGCCCAGCCACCGGTGCTGACATACACATTGTGCTTATGCGCGAGGTCCGTCACTTCTTTGATGTAACTCTTAGGCATCAAACTATGTGAACCTCCAGCAAACTTCAGACCATCAACAAACTGCCCCATAGATTCAAAAACATCCTGTTCCACAAGGTTTCATGCCGGTTCAGAAATACGCAATTACTACTGAAAGAAGAGTTGCTTCTATGAATCTACAATTCAGTAACAAATTGGCCTAATCTGGCAATCTACAATTCAGTAACAAATTCAGTAAAAATCAATCCGCATTTGCAACAGAGCTTCATTTGATTACAGTTAGTTAGTTGTCCGACCAAGTAATGCATTATTTCTACTCTGCAGTACAAACGTTCTTGAGCTGCACACAATTCTCTTAACAAACATGAAGATAAACCATAGATCTTCACGAGAATTCGACTGTTTCACAACCATTCCATGATAACAAAATAAGTCCGAAATCGGAAGAAAGTGAAATCAACAAAGAAGAGACAATCCAAAACCATCACGCGCAACCGTGAACTTTGATCATTAAATTATTAGGAGAGGTCGCTTAATAGTTAATACCACCATTAATAGTTAAAATATTCCAATAAAAAAAAGAGATGAAAAACGCGAAGCAGTGATTCTCCAGCGAGAAACGAAATTGAGAAAGAGTACCTGGAGGAGATTTTGGGAGAAGAGAGAATAATGAGGTCCCCTCATTTCGGTGACGCCATACCTCCTCGGCTTCTCCGGGCGATCTTCTTCTTCAAAGAATGTCTTCCATCGATAACTTGTCATCTTCCAATTTTCCCCTTGATTCACGCCGAGCTTCGAAACACAGGATTGATATGCATCAGAAGCTGGAAAATTGCAGAAATGGTAAGAGATGGGGAAGAACGGCCATTAACATGTTTTGGTTGAAGAAGTCTGGCGTAGCTTCTGGAAATATTTCGTACATGTTTTTTTTTAATAATTATTTATTCTTTTTCCACTTTTATTTTATGGATAAGGAAATTTGAAAATAGTGGGACCCCTTTTAAATAAATATAACAAAATAAATATAATGACTACTCAAAATAATTAGGACCGGCTTGTATTTGGCGGACAATGAATAAAGTAGTTAAATAAAAAAGAGCCCATTTCAAATAAATGCAATATATACTCAAATAATGCATAATTTTATGACATACTTACATCTCACGAATTTGTCTTTCAAGAAATTATTGCAAGAACAATAATTTACAGAATCTTGGTCACAAAAATTTATTAGCTCGTTTACTGCGATTTCATTATTGAGTTGTAATGAATTTGTTAACATTAAATTTATTGTGTTAATCAGCAATTATACACATTTTTTTAAAATTTTTAAACAAGCAAATAAATGTTTAGCATTGTTTAAATTCTATATGTTCTTTTCACGAATTCACCTAATATAAATTTAATTCACCAAATACTCCCTCCGTTTTTTTTAAATGTCCCGATCAACAAATCGCAAACAACAAAAAAATATGTAAATTTACATTTTAACCTCATTTATTATTCTCTTTTTCCGCACACCACCTAATATATAACATTAATTATAGGGGTAAAGTTGAAAAACTATAGCTATTATATTATCAAATTCCGAAATGGGACACTTAAGAACAAACGACAAAAATAATAATTAGAAAAAAAAGGAGGGAGTAAAAACTTATGTTTATATTTTTCACCTATAGATTTCTTCGCCTGGCCATGTTCGGGCCTGGGTTTATAGTCTAGAAGATGCTAATTGGGCCGGGTTCAATGCTATGCAAACAAATGATAACTAAATTTCTAATTAATAAAAATATTTAACTAGACTAACTTAAGAATAATAACTAATCGAACTAAAAATAAACTGAACAAAGCAAAATCAACTAATTTAAAATGTGCATTATTTTTTATGTGGATTATTTGATGTTTAAATACTTTTTTATTTTACAAGATTAGGGGCACAAATACTAGGATTTCAGATTTTTTTTTTTGAAAAAAAAAAAGTAGTGATGAAATGATGAATTACATCATACGTGGCATGAGGAATGGGTTAACAAAGAATTAAGTGAATAAAGAACGTGAGCATGTTCTTGAATAAAGATGGAGTAGCATGCAAGTGAATTTAGATAGAGAATATAAAGGAACGAGCTGTTGCATGCATAGATGCACTGCTTTTCTTGCTCGCCATGAAAGGCATCCCACCATAAAAGCACTCTCTTTCGATACAAAGGAGACCTTTTCTACTCCAAGAATTTAACCAGCTAATCATCCTCTCCTTTATTCTGATTCTCATTTACATGCAACAAGGATTAATGCTTCCTGATTTTGTGTATATATACATACATGTTCAGACCATGTTTCTCGTAGAGCGAACAGTCGAGAAACCATGGCGAGAAACTTAGATTTCATCGTATGTCTTCTGATCATGATTTTGGACATCATAGCTGGGATTCTTGGCATACAGGCCGAGGTTGCTCAGAACAAGGTTTGCCCTTTAGTGCTTGTTTAGTAGGCCCAATAAGTCAAGATAAGATAACTTTTCTAGGCTTATATCTTATCTTGGCTTATTGAGCCTACTAAACAAGCTCTTAAAATTCCATCTCACTCCATCTTCAATTTCATAAAAATCTAACATCAGGTATGTGATAGGTTCAAAATCTGCGGGTGTGGATCTTCGAGTGCAGAGATCCGAGCTACGAGGCATTCAAACTTGGACTGGCTGCGGTGGTGATGCTGTGCTTGGCTCACATAGTAGCCAATTTGATTGCAGGGTGCATCATCATCGGGTCGAAGGAAGAATTGGACCGAGCTTCGAGTAATAAGCAACTTGCCGCAGCCTCCCTCATCATGTCATGGATTATGTTGGGGATTGCATTCATCCTGCTGATATCCGGAACGTTGTCGAACTCGAAGTCGAGGAAGAACTGCAGTATAAGCCACCAGCGGCAGCTGTCTATTGGAGGGATTTTGTGCTTTATTCATGGACTGTTTGTGGTTGCATATTATGTTTCTGCAGCTGCCGTCCTTCGAGAACAGAGGAATCCGCATCAACACCATGCCCAAGAAACAAAACCAGATCAGCAACCACCAGTTCCTGCTTGAGCTGCACTACTATTCCAAATTCATTTAGTCTTTTGTTTCTTCAAATGCACCCTGCTCTCTCTCTCTCTCTCTCTCTCTCTCTCTCTCTCTCTCAGTATAGGATTGTTGATCTTCACATATGATGTCTATTGCAGTATGCTATATCTATATATGCAAGACTTGCTCTACATTTTTTTCACCTTGGTTATTGAATTTCAAAAATCAAATTTTTGATTATAAAACTCAGTCATCCAAAATGATAACTAAATTTCTAATTAATAAAAATATTTAACTAGACTAACTTCAGAATAATAACTAATCGAACTAAAAATAAACTGAACAAAGCAAAATCAACTACTTTAAAATGTGCATTATTTTTTATGTGGATTATTTGATGTTTAAATACTTTTCTATTTATGTAATATGTTATATTTTTTTGTGCAAAACCAAAGCTAACATCGTAGAGGCAAATCCCCATGATTTTTAGTATTTATACTTCTGACATGTAAATCATATTAGATTTAATCAAATTGATAAACATGGGTAATTTCCTGATAAAATGTTGTATATTCTATAAATTTGATAAAGAATATTACATAATTAACCTTAATTAAACATATATAATGTGGACATAACATGCAAAATATATTTTGTAAGATAAGGCTCTTTTTTACACATGTCCAGGTTTTCTTCAAGATCAAATCCAAAAAGCCAAGCTAAATGTTACAGTTTATCACACAATACAAGTACCAATTAAACAATGGCAGCCACTTGAAAGATGGGATCTATTACTACTGAACAACGACAATCATCTCCATTTTATTTGAGAAATATAATCTTAACTAGACTATGAAAAAATAAAAATAAAAATAAAAATAAAAAAGAAAAAAGAAAAGAACCACATACATGTTATTTACCTCTCGTCTCACCAATTAATACTGGAAGATTGTGGAGACCAATCTAAACTTATAAACAAACCAGAATATATGCACATTGTGAAAACAGCAGGAGAAATAAGTTACATAAGTAGCACACAGAACCACTTGTTAGTTTTAACAGATGCTTTCTTTCTATCATAAATCAAACTCAACACTGGTAAAGGTTTCTATAACGAAAAGATAAAGACCGTATAAAGTTACGCAACAGAAAACAGATGCCAACGGATCAATGTTCAAAGTTCAACAATGTGCAAAATCATCAGATCCAAACAGACAACTTAATGACTTATATATATGAATATATCAAAGTATCATAAATTCTCCTAGAGACAGTTCCCATTACCCATTGATCATTAGACAAAGTTATATTCTCACAACTCCAACAGAATGCTTCCGCACAGACTAATACATCGATTCTGAAAAACAAGCTATTGAACATAGAGCAGGTAACAAGCACAAAAACAGAAGAAGCATGTTAAAGATACTCACTGATTCACCCACTCATAGATCCTCACCATCCTTATTACACTAAAGATCAATAGCCTTCATGGCATGAGATCTAGCATGCAAGAAGAAAGGCCTTGCTAAATAAGTCACCATAGAAGTCAAAGGTGAAGAGAAAAGTATAAAAGCTGAGAGTAAGTCCAACAAAAGATAAACCAATCAATATATAACTGGAATTATACATTGTTACATAAGAAGTATGCCCCTATCTTCTTCCAAATTCGGTCCAACCATGCCATACTCGGCGGTAACAACTAACAAGCATAGAGTTCGATCAATACATTTTCCACAGAAGCAAAGCAAGATCCTTTTTTTGAGGATTTTACTAGAAGTAATTAAAGAACAAGCAATAAAAAAGAAGATGAATAGAAAGACCCAACCACATAGGACAAAACTGCCCTCAGCTGCACATATTTCTTTCCAAATTAGCTTGGCCTAAGCCTTCACAGCCTAATCATATCCTCTAAAATTGAAGCATTACAAAAATGTCGATGCATTCCTAGGGCACGGCCTAATCATCCTCTAACAATGAAGCATTACAAAAATGTCGAATGCATCAAGATACAAGCACAAACATGACATATAGAGATTGATAACGAAAGACTGAGTACCAAGATACAAGCACAAACATGACATATAGAGATAGATAACGAAAGACTGAGTACGCAAAAATTTTAGTTCGACAGCAAAATATAAACAATCAGTTAGCCAAGAAAGCAAAACAAGGAGCCAGGATAAATTCAGGGATGGACAAATACTTAGAAAATCCTACAATTATAACAGCAACTGGTAATTAAAAATAGGAAAGTAACTTTCCTCAGTGACCCCGGCCCTTCATTGCATCCAAAACCAGCTTCGTCTGAGCAACTTTCACCTCCAGCTGCTTCAGGTAGAGTTCCAATTCTTCCTCTTTCAGCTTCTCCCACTCCTCATCCCCCTCTAACCCTTGACCAGCTATTAGCATCCTCACCTCTACGCTCGCACCAACTGAATTGGATTTCAGCCTCTTGGCAGCAGGCAACGTCTCTTCCTCGACAACGACCATCGCATTCTTCACATCCTTAGCCTCTTCTCTCTCTGCCGCGTTAACCTTCTTACCATCCGTTTTCTTAGCCACTCTACCATTTGCTTTCGGGCTCCCTACTACCTTTGCACCCCCATTTTCCTTAATGCTTTGATTCCCCCATATCCGTTTGGATAGATCATAAGATTTATGCTCGTGGGGCTTTGAAAAGATCTTGTCTTCACCCTCCTTCTCTTTGCTCTTATTATTTTCGTACTTCTTCTTCAGCCTCCTTATCTTGTCTTGCAACTGAGTCCTGGTAGCATCAATGTGCAGCTTTTCCTTGATGAAATCATGAAAGGCGCTCAAATCCGAGACTGGGTCAGCTTTCTTCTTCGAGGTATACTCAATCATCCCTTCCAAGACCGCAATTTCATCTTCCTCGCTCCAAAGCCTCTGGAATAAATTGGACTTCTTCTCCGAAGTCTCCGCCTCGTCGGCCTTCAACTTCTTTGCATCCTTGGAACTCGCATCTCCGGCGGAGCGCTTAGCGGCGATGGATTTTGTCGGGGTAACGGGATCGGGAGCATTCGGCTTGGATCTGGCGTTGCTGGCCCCGCCGTTTGCTTTCTGCTTCTCTGCCACCGGTTTGACCGCAAGTGGCTTCGCCTTCGAAGTTGGTTCATCAGGCTCGGAATCGGTTTCGGATCCGGATTCTTCTTCCCCGGAGGAAGAAGAGGGCTCCTGCGGAGGCGGAGGTTGATTGGGTTTGGCCGGCGTCTGCGTCTGCGTCTGTTCGGTTTCGGGATCGGATTCTTGCGAGACAGAATCGTCAGAAGAGCCTTCCTCTTCCTCTTCCTCGCTCGATTCCGGCTCCGGTGGCGGAGCTTTCATGGGCTCTCCTCTGTTTTTGGCCATGGAGAGAATCACAGGTAGTGAAGCGGCGGGTATACAAAACTAGGGCTCGACTCGTGGGAGCGATAATGATTTTCTCTCTCTCTCGTTTTTTCTATTTTGAAGGTAATGATTTTGTATCTTTTCCAATTGCTTGCAAACGTGTATTCGATGCGACGCCGTTTTAAGCCCATTAGTGCGGAATTATTTCAATTTCCATAGTTTGATGGACCTATATAATTCAAAAATAGTACTGTACTGTAGTAATAATAAAAAGGTATTTATTCATGGACAAAGTTATCTAATAAAATATTCTTTAGATTAGATCAATTAAATAAAAAATATTCGTAGAATTTAAGGATTAAATCAATTCATAATAATAATAAAAATTCATCATAGACGATAACTACGGATAACAGCTTACTTATCTAGATAATAGAAGAACTAACCCGTGATTATCGACTCGTAATATGGAGTATTACAGAAGAACAAAAATTACATCGTGCGTGCCAAAAATAAAAATTTCCATATTTTCTTTCATCTCTCCTATTCCTTTTCAATCACCAATTACCAAGATTACCTATTAAACAAATCTCTAAAACCATGAAAACATATACTCCCTCCATTTCACTTAACTTGACTCATTTGAATAGTGGTTTTTGTTGGCACGTTTTTCACGCTTCTTGATGATGAGTTTTTGCTGTCGTAGTATTATCTATTTTTTTTGTTCCGTCTGTTATGCTCATTCCATTTTCGCACACTACTCCACTTATATTAATGTGAGTCCCTCTTTCCACTAACACCACTCACCTACCCTTTATCAAAACCCGTGTTGTTTTTAGCTCGATATGTATCTATATATTTCAGTAGAACCATTAATTCTTTGATTATTATCATAATTAATCAGGTTTCTGGTATATAAATGATGAGGTTTAATTTTTGTGGTGTGAAGTTATTCTTTCTAATCGCAGATTAATTTAATATTTTATTGACAATAAAAATGAATTAGTTGTAGCTGTGAAAACATATAATGAATTAGTTGTAGTGCTTATATAAAACTAGTCCTACAAATATAATAAATTAACGATAAACTAATATTAGTTCTTTAATTTTTCTTATTGTAGTATTAATTTCATAAGAAAAATAAAAGAATTGAAGGTCAAAAATCAGCATTAATTAACAGACTTCCGTAAGTAAGGAGTATTGTAATTCACTGATAAGATATATTTCCCTGATTCGTTGGCATCTATCAAGGAGTATATATGTATGGACTAATTCTTGCGTAGACTTCTTCTATTCTTTAGGTTTATATTAATTTGCCTCAAAATCTCTGTGTTCTATCGCAGATATCAAAAATTTATATACTGCTATAGAAGGATTGATTTAAGTATTTCTTTCTACTGAGAATGTGAAATGCTAACATTATTTGCCCTCTGATTTCTGCAAATTAATTACAAAGTACTCAAAATCAGAGGTAATTAACCTTTCATCTTGGTGCGTATTGTTGAAATGGGAAACGTTATCGCCAGTTTCAGAAGGTGGAATCAAGAATTCCCTTCTTCCTTGAAGAAGAAGAAGAAAGCTAGGGTTGAGGAAGAACCGGCCCTCCCAGTAGAAGTGATGATGGAGATAGTAAACCGGTTGCCCCTCAAGCCCCTCGCACGTGCTCAGCTCGTGTGCAAGCAATGGCGCTCTCTGATACAAGAACACCAATTCATGGAGAAGCACATGCGCCGTTGCCGCCACTTCAGCTACTGGTGTAAGTGGAGCAGGACTAATACTCAGGCAGCTACTGCAGCAAGGCCAAGGCCTTCTTACCTCCATGGCTGCGATGGCTTGCTTCTCGTGAGGAACAGGATCTCGAATCTTTATCTCATCTGGAACCCGGCCTCCCACCTCGTTCTTGATCTACCCGCTCCACAAAATCACAGCTACGGATTCGCCTTGTGTTTCGTTCCGTCCACGAAGAACTACAAGATAGCCTCCTTCTTCCGGGATAGGGTTTCCGAGAGGCTCGGATGCGAGCTTCTCACTGTTGGCTCCTCAATGGAATGGAGGCGGTTGGAATTTCCTGATCTGGTTTATGAAAATAAAAATGTTCGTCCACGGGTAGTCCCTGCAGGCGGAGACGTGCATTGCGTATTGCTTGACAAAAAGGGTAAGGAAAATGTAGCGGAGATAGTAAGTCTAGATGTGGAAACTGAGCTCCTGACGGTGAATCTTCTCCCCGGAGGCGTATTTGGTGATGCCAAGGCGATAGACTGCGAGGGGAAACTAGGGCTTGGTGTTGTAGATAAACGAGAAATGGATGTGATGGTGTTGGAGAATTACAAGAAGAAGAGATGGGAAAGTAAGAAGGGAGTGATACCTTTGCCTTTCTTGAAAAATGAAGGTTTTGAGGGGAAGAAGTTATTTCCATTGATGATTAAAGAAGGTGAGATATGGTTTTGGTTGGAAAAGGAGAGAGTGTTTGCGTACACGATTGAGACGGGAAAGAGGAGGGGTGGTATGCAATGCAAAGGGGTTTATTCGTTTTCGAGAAAACTGTACAGCTACAAGCCGAGCTTGGTTAGGTTTGAAGGTATGCGATCAGATGCAGATGAGGAGTACTTGGATGAATACCGGCCACGTAATATCTGATTAGAATAGTCATACGAGAGTATGACTCCGTCAGTCCGTCCGCGATATGGGTACTTTTAATTCCTTTTTCGACATATCCATTATTCTCTTTCAAGTTCAAAAGTCAATCGAAATCGATTTTTATATTCATTTTACTTTAATACGCTTTAACACTTTTATTATAAAAATTAAAATTCGTGCCTAAAAATTTCAAACACCTATATTGGGAACCGATGGAGTATTTCTTTCTACTTTTATTTTCATGTTTTTCTATTTTCTTTATAAAAGCTAGGGAATTGAATAATTGTCTCGACTTCTCCGGTGTACTAGTATTTGTTTAGATATTATTTTTCATTTGTTTTTGGCTTGTGATTTCATTATTTATAATATTTAGAGTTACATATAAACTGAAACATATAAAAAAAATGCACTAAAAGAATAATTATAAACTCATCATACTAAAAAAAAATAAAAGAAAAAAATTCAATAATTAAAAATATTGAAAATTGCCTTCTCTTCTTTCGTTAGTCCATGTTTAAGAAATTAAATTGATGTACTTCTAATTATGTCATTAGGAGGAGGATCATATGAAAATGAATCTCTCTGTGTTAACTAGAAATAAATCTAACCCATTCATTTTGATTGATCTACGGTTGTGATAGTAATGTCAGTTTAGTTACATTTTTTTGGCATCTATTTATATGGAAGGGTGTTATAGTAAATATACTATGATTTGTAACTCCCGCATTCCTAATTTTATGGGATTGTTTCGATCTCGTTAGTTCATTTTATTTAATTATCTTGTAAACACATATTTTATTATTTGTTTAAAACTACTTTTATTTGATCATGGTTCTTATTGTGTATTCAATATTTTGGCTTATTATAAGTGTTCTACTGCTCGTTGTCATCTAAAAGAATTCTTAAGGTATTTATTTTTCATTAAACATTTAAAAGCATTACACATGTTATAAAAAAAAATAGAAATTGAACATACACCTAAGTAACAAGAAGTTTCGTTGCTAAAAAAAATAAATTTAATGTAAACAATTCATAACATATACGTATAATTAAAATATTGACTACTAAGCAATAACAAGTAATAAAATATGCAATAAGTTGTTCTATACTAAGCAATAGTATAAACCATATTATGCAATAACATAATATGCATTAAAATATAAATGCAACAATTTACCATGTAATAAGCAATAAGTTGTTATACACTATGCATGTAAGAACTATATATATTATGCAATAACATAATATTATCACAATAGTATGTATTGTGATTGCTATTTTTTTATATTATGATCTTCAACATATTTAGCAATATTGACAATTAGTGACAAGCAACAAAATTATGCATTGAAATATTAATTACAAAGCAATAACAAGCAATAAAATATGCATTAACATATTGGTGCAATAACAAGTAATAAAACATGCAATAACAGAGTGACTAATAAACAACAAAATATGCAATAATATATTAAGGAACAAGATATGCAATAACAAGTAATAAAACATGCA
Organism: Mentha longifolia; assembly: GCA_001642375.2. Classification (NCBI taxonomy): domain Eukaryota; kingdom Viridiplantae; phylum Streptophyta; class Magnoliopsida; order Lamiales; family Lamiaceae; genus Mentha; species Mentha longifolia. Next base: position 30,824,422 of record CM038119.1, read on the forward strand.
GTAACACATTAACTACTAAACAATAAGATATACATTAACATATAACAATATGTACATAAAAAAGGACGATATATGGTACAAAGAAAAAAAAAACATAATAACATAGCTTTATACAATGATATATTATAACATAAAAAATATACAACAACTTATAGAAAATTATGCAATAACGTATATGCAATATATACTATAATTGCTCAAAAGAAATTCAATATCTAATATGAGAAAAATAAAATATGCATTGAATGATTAACTATAAGATGCATCGGTTATTAAGCACTAATTTTTACTGAAACAAGAAATAACAAAATATGCATCAACAAATTAATATAAGAACAATAAATAGCATTAGCATGTACATAAAAAAATAATAAAAATGTGCATTAAATAAATTATAACTTAAAATCAATAATAAATAGTAAAATCAAACAATGATGCATAAAATAAAAAAGCAATAAACAAAACATGCATCAAAAGGCTAGACAAAAAGCAATGAGAAGAATCCTCAAAAAAAAAAAAAAATAAATAAATAAAGAAGGCAATTGAGAAGAAGTTTCCCTAGAAATACGATATAACAAATAGAAATATTCATAGGATTTCTATCTCCGTAATTATCGCATGTAGTTAGAGCAATTTACAAACGAAAAAATAAAATCCCCATCGTGCCCTTTCCAATTAAGAATTAATGGTGGAGTAAAATCAGCCTACAAATCCTGAATTAATCTCCACCTTACAAAATCTGCAGATCAACGACTTGGGTTTGTTTTTAGTTAACACAGGGAGTCATATTTTCTATATAACTCACCCCTATATATCATTATTATTATTATTTATTTATGTTATCACACCCATACATTCTTCTCAAGAGAAATCATACCATTTAAATACACGACACTCTATGACTTGCAAGTCGCTCGCAAGTCGTAGTAACTAAAGTAATCACTGTTTTTTAAATTAATAATCACCAGATCAGAAATCTTGGTTTTAGATCAACACATATCATAACAGAATCCTTAAAACAATATATAAGTATACATGAAAACCTAAATAAGGTCCGTGAAAAGAGTAAATTCTGATTCTCCTGCCTCTCAAATTATATAATTGTTGCAAATCAAGTCTGTTTGAGAGAATCCGATATCGTCTAGGGTTCTTCTTCTTTAATTAAATTAATATTTTTCCTCTGTAATCAAGGTTTGTTTGTTTTATGCCCAAAGCTATATATTTATACCATGGAAAAAGTAAAAGCAAGTTTATTTATTGCTAGGGTTTATGCAATGAAAGGACTCATGTACGTGCATTCATTGATATTATGTTTGTTCGTCCTCATATTACTCTCCTTCTTTCTCTGCGCATTCACATGGTTAGTGATTATACAAATTATGGTAATCGTTGACTGCATTTCAAGAAAGAGAAGTAGTCCATGCAATCCAACTGAAGATGAAATCAACAAGGATGAAGAAGCAGTTTCTTCAATGGTTCTTCCACCAGAAGTGATAATGGAGATATTGACGTGGTTGCCCCTCAAACCCCTCGCACGTGCTCAGCTCGTGTGCAAAGAATGGCGATCGACGATACGAGACCGCCGGTTCATGGAGAAGCACATGAACCGTAGTCCACACCTTCGCCACTGCTACAATGTGAATGCAAAAGCAGAAGCCGAAGAAGCCGGCGACTTCTTCTACTACCATGGCTGCGACGGCTTACTCCTCATGAAAAACCACACCACACTCCGCCATTTCCTCTGGAATCCAGCCACCAAACTTCTCCTAAAACTTCCCAATCCACACACCGGCATGTACGGAATGACCTTGTCTTTCGCTCGATCCACCAAATACTACAAAGTAGTCTCCTTCTTCAAAGACTCCAACAAACTCAGATGCCAAGTCCTCACACTAGGCAGCCCCTCCATGGCATGGCGGCGATTGGGATTCCCTCTTCAAGAGAAAAACCCTAATACAGCAAATGCGGAGGTGTCGGTGGTCCCTGGCGGGGGGAGTCCCCCACTGCGTCGTGCTTACCAAATCCGGTGCAGAGATAGTGAGTGTTGATTTGGAAACTGAACTTCTCACACTGAATAATCTTCCCGGAGGCGTATTTCGTGATGCCGGAGCTGCTAAGGTGATGGACTGCGATGGGAAGCTAGGGCTTGCTGTGGTGGATAAACATAAGCAAGAGCTGCAGGTGATGGTGTTGGAGGATTTCAAGAAGAAGAGATGGTGCAGAAACAAGGAAGTGATCCCTTTGCCTTTCCTCGAAGAAGACGAAGATTTCATCAAGGGGGAGAAGAAGTTGGTTCCATTGATGATTAAAGAAGGTGAGATATGGTTTTGGTTGGAAGAGGAAAAGATTTTTGTGTACACAATCGAGACGGGGGAGATAAGGGACGAAGTGAGAAACGAAGGGATGACAGTTCCTAGTATACTGTACATGTATAGGCCGAGTATGGTTACTTTTCAAGGGATGCGAGCAGATGATGAAATCGCTTGTTACCGCCCTTCTGATCTCTCTAGTTAGATTAATTAGTCTTTATTTTTTGTGGTCAATCTTCCCGATTTGGATCATCTATTGCAATTGCGCGTGATATCTCTTATTGCATCATCAATGAAACATAGAATTGTAATAGAGGATGATTGTCTACTGGTTTAATGTTTTTTCAAACCACATACTTTTTTGTGATACCATACAATATTTAGTTCAAGCAAACCATATATTTTCAAAAACTGAAAAACACCATCTTATTTTTTTATTTTTTATTTTTATTTTTGGAAAACACTGTATAAGCTAATTAGGATACATATTTGTTTGTTTTGATTTTATTGGGTCACACTTGGGTCAGCCGGAAGCACCGTGCGGCCGGGCTAAAACAATGGCACTTTTATTCATATAGATTGACACTTTTCTGTATAAAGATTGACACTTTTAAAAATTGTCATTATATTTGTAAAATAATTTATTATGTTAAAGATTGACACTTTTATTCATATAGATTGACACTTTTCTGTATAAAGATTGACACTTTAGGCCCGGCCGCTTTTCTGTATAAAGATTGACACTTTAGGCCCGGCCGCACGGTGCCTCCGGCTGACACAAGTTTTTGTCTTATTGATTTGCTTGTTGTCTTATTAGTTTAGTTTACGACTTTATTTTTAAAAATTATAAAAATATTACTCCTACTTAGATTCCTCATATATATTTCGTAAGAAAAGAATAAGGAAGAAACTATATATAGTGTGGCGAAGTCGTCCGATTAGATTGCAGAAAAAGAATTTCCCCGATTTTTGGTCAAAAAACTTCCATAATTACTCTGTATTCACTTATTTTCACGAATTATATATTTCCCTTGCAAGGGCGAATTTCTTGCTTAGACTACTTCCATTGTATGTCGCCAAACTCTAGTTTCACTGATTCTCCTATCGATTTGACATTTTTCTCGCCACAACTATAATTCGCCAACCAGGTGTGGCCGGAAAATCCGGGTTTTAGGGTTTTCTTATAGAATGTTTTAGGGTTTAATTTTCTGGCGTGGTATCTAATAATTTTGTGTCCAAACTCAAAATCAGATCTTGCTGCGTATTCCACAAAGTGTCGACATGGGAAACATTATTGCTGATTTCAGAAACACGAGTGATCGATGGAATCGGGAATCAAACGTGGAGCAAGAATTCCTTTCCCAGAAGAAGAAGAAACCTAGGATCATGGAAAGTGATCAAGAAGAACCGGCCCTCCCCGTAGAAGTGATGATGGAGATAATAAGCTGGTTGCCCGTCAAGCCCCTCGCACGTGCCCAGCTCGTGTGCAAGGACTGGCGCTCTCTGATACAAGAGCGTCGCGTCAGTTCATAGAAAAGCACACGAGCCGGGCCTCCAACGCCGGCTACTGGCTGAAGAGTCCTGAGACTCGTATTCCGAGACGAGGCCCCGATTGCATCCATGTTCTGCGACGGCTTGCTCTTCTTTTGGAACGGTACCACGCAGAAGCACTTCGTATGGAATCCAGCACTCCGCCTTGTTCTTGAACTGCCACTTTTCCAGTAAATGGCTACTGTGCGCACACCTTGATTTTCGTTCTGGCTACAAGAAATTACAAAATACTGTCCTTTTTCTGGGATAGAGATTTCGGCAAATTCGGATGCCAAGTTCTCACGCTTGGCCGCTCCATGGAATGGAGGCCATTGGAATTTCCCGATTTGGTGAATAGTAACCCTAACCCTAAAACGGTTAGCTCGGTGGTCGAAGGAGAAGGAGCTGCGCATTGTATCATGTTTACCAAATTCGGTAACAAGATCGATGCAGAGATAGTGAGTCTCGATGCGGAAACCGAATCTTTCACAGTGAATCATCGTGATAACGTGGGAGGTTCTAGGGCGATAAACTGCAAGGGGAAACTAGGGTTTGCTGCTATAGATAAAGATAAACAAGAGCTACAAGTGATGGTGCTGCAGGATTTCAAGAGGAAGAGATGGTGCAGAAACAAGGAAGTGATTCCTCTGCCTTTCCTCAAAGATAAAGGTTTCAAGGGAAAGAAGTCGGTTCCATTGTTGATTAAAGAAGGCGAAATATGGTTTTGGTTAGAACGTGAGAAAATATTTGTGTACACGATTGAGACGGGAAAGACGAAGGATGTAATAGGGCAGTGCAAACGGTTTCCTGGTCGGAATAAACTGTACAGCTATAAGCCGAGTTTGGTCACCGTTGAAGGTATGCGAGCCGACGACGAACTCAAAATTAAACGACCTAATCTCCGGCTAGAATAAAATTTTCATTGTCTCTTTTAGCAGGATGTTGTTTTTTCCTTTGGTTCTTTGGCTTAAGATTACTAAGCTGATTGAGTTATTTCATCTTTTATCTCGTTTAGTCTTTATTTAAGAAATTAAATTGATTTAGTTTTAGCTATGGCATGTATTATTTTTGTTTAAACTCATACATTCTTATTAAGAGAACTCATACAACATTATAAATTTATTTATATATTTAACTTTATAAGTAATTCTTATAATGTGTATCAGTTCAATTATGTTTGAATTACGATTAAAATAGCTCTTTTGTAATAAGTATAGCTTGAAGTTGAAAGCTAAAAAAACATAATAGTAGATACTAAATATAATTAATCTTATTTTAAAATCAGCCAATATACAAATACTTGCGAAATACTATATTTATTTGACACCAAGAATAAATTAATTAGTCTGTAAATATGAAAGTGCCTAAAAGAAAAACAGAATATTTCTATTTTCTAAGCAGTGACAAAAATGAAAAATGAAAAAATGAAAAAAAAAAAAGAAAAGAAAAGAAAAAAGAAGAAAGATAAGATTGAGCCCCCGAATCTCTTAACAAAATGATACGATCACAACAGAGTTAGATTACAAACGATCTTTAAAGTAACAAACTTTTGAGGGTAAAGGGTTCTATTTCACTTATTTTCTCGATTCCAATCACAATTAAATATTCTTCGATCATCTGTTGCCATCATCATCCACCGAAGGTGCTTCAAATTTTTAAGGTTTGCTATTCCGATCTGATGTTCTTTTTCTTCCTTGTGATTTTTCGTAAAAATCGAAACAAAATAAAGTCAATGATTGTCCCTGCTATACAAGTAGTGTCATGTTTGTTGCTTGACAATCTCACTAATGTTTTCTCACTTTCATTCCTCCTCATCATCATCATGTGTAATATTCGGTATATATGTACACATCGTCTGATTTTTTTTCTTCTTTCTTTTTCTTCCTTTTAATAAAACATATATGCAGATGTCTTTTAACACAATGTCAAGTAATGCGCGGCAGAAGGTGGGAAAAGAAAGGCTGATTCTGCCGGTGGAAGTTGTGATGGAGATATTAACGTGGCTGCCCCTCAAACCCCTCGCACGTGCTCAGCTCGTGTGCAAGGAATGGCGATCAACGATACGAGACCACCAGTTCATGGAGAAGCACATGAAGCGTAACTCATTCGTCGACCACTGGTATAATACCAGTTTCTCTCAACAGAGCACTCCAAAATCAGACTGGGGGTTTTGCTACCTCCATGACTGCGACGGCTTGCTACTTTTGAAGGATAATCTCTCGCACGATTCGCACGTGCTCTGGAATCCAGCTTCCCGCCTTGTTCTCGACCTCCCCCCTCCACATAACGGCAGCTATGGACTCACCTTGTCTTTCGTTCCGGCCACCGGAAACTACAAAGTAGTCTCCTTCTTCAAGGACGATTCCGGCGCACGTGGATGCCAACTTCTCACTCCTGGCCCCTCCATGGAGTGGAGGCTGTTGGGATTTCCTGAATTGGCAAAGGCGGTGCGGACAACGGTGGTTCCTGCAGGAGGAGATGTCCACTGCGTGGTGCTTACGAAAGCCGGTGAGGAAACCGTTGCGGAGATAGTAAGCCTTGACTTGGAAACTGAAACCCTCACCGTGAATCGTCTCCCAGGAGGCGTATTTGCAGATGTGGGAGATGCTAAGGCGATAGACTGCGATGGGAAACTAGGGTTTGCTGATGTAGATAAAGATAAACAGGAGCTGGAGGTGATGGTGCTGCAGGATTTCAAGGGGAAGAGATGGTGCAGAAACAAGGAAGTGATTCCTCTGCCTTTCCTCGAAGACGAAGATTTCAAGGGAAAGAAGAAGTTGGTTCCATTGTTGATTACAGAAGGCGGGATATGGTTTTGGATGGAAGACGGGAGAATATTTGTGTACACGGTTAAGACGGGAAAGATAAGTGATGTTGGGAAATGCAAAGCACTCGTAATCTCGGACAAACTCTACAGCTATAAGCCGAGCCTCGTTACTTTTGAAGATATGCGAAAAGAAAGTGATGACAAATTTAAGAGGTTGCGTCCTCGTAAGCTCGTATTAGCGATAGGTTAGTCATTGTTTAATTTGGTGTTTTTCCATTTTGCTAGTAGCCATATATACTCTCTTCTTCAACAGTGGCTCCGAGATTTTCTTATTGTTCTTAGGTCTTTGCTTTGCTACTATTTGATGGTTCATTAATTAATTGATTTTGCTCCAGATCGATATTGTTTTCTTTTGTGCTTCGTTCTATTTTCATCAACATTTCATGTTTTCATTACTGATCAAATTTCTGTGACAAGTGCTTAGCTTGCTTTTAGCACAGAAAAAGATTTTCCCCGATTTTTGGTTCCATAGGTACTCTGTATTCACTTAATAATATATTTCCCTTGCAACTAAGAACGAATTCTTGCCCAGACTACTTCCATAGTATGTCACCACAATTATTTTGTGTGGGGCTGGATAATATGGGTTTTAGGGTTTTCTTTTTTAGGGTTTACTTTTCTTGAGTGGTATCTAATAATTTTGTATCCCAACTGGGTTAAGGATGGTGAAAGTTCTGGGACTAATTAAATTTCCATAAGAGTGTTTAGTAAATATCGGGAAAATTCTAATAAGGATAGGAATTCGAATTAGAGTCGAAATCGATTGGTAATTGTATTAAGAACATATTCTTCCTTCCGAACGTAATTGTGATTCTTAAATTTTACAAACTCCACAAAGTATCGACATGGAAAAAATATCATCGCCAGTTTCAGAAACACGAGTTATCTATGGAATGGGGAATCGAACGTGGAGCAAGAAATCCTTTCCCCGAAGAAGAAGAAACCTAGGATATTTATGAAAAGTAATCAAGAAGAACCAACCCTCCCAATAGAAGTGATGATGGAGATAATAAGCTGGTTGCCCCTCAAGCCCCTCGCACGTGTCCAGCTCGTGTGCAAGGACTGGCGCGCTCTAATACAAGAGCGTCAGTTCATGGAAAACCACATGAGCCGGACCTCATACGCGGACTACTGGCATGCAAAGAATCCCGTGACCAGTAGTCTTACTACCCTTGAACAAGAACCCTACCAGAAGATATATCGCATCCATGTCTATGACGGCTTGCTCCTCCTGAGGATACCGGCGAATTCAGATGCCTAGTTCTCACGCTTGGCCGCTCCATGGAATGGAGGCCATTAAAATTTCCCGATTTGGGGGAACGGAAACCCTAAAACCGCGCGGGTGGTGGTGGAGGGAGAAGGAGCTGCGAATTGTATCGTGCTTTCCAAATTCTGTAAGAGAATCGTTGCAAAGATAGTGAGTCTCGATGCAGAAACCGAATCCTTTACGGAGAACTACCGTGATAATGTTGGAGATACTAAGCTGATTGACTGAGAGGGGAAACTAGGGTTTGCTGTTATCGATGAACAAGAAGTGCGGGTGATGGTGTTGGAGGATTTCAAGAAGAAGAGATGGTGCAAAAGGGAGGCGAAGTGAATCCTTTGCCTTTCCTTGAAAATGAAGATTTCAAGGGGAAGAAGTTAGTTCCATTGTTGATTAAAGAAGGTGAGGTATGGTTTTGGTTGGAAAAAGAGAAAGTGTTCGTGTACACGATTGAGACGGGAAAGATGAGGGATGTAGTTGAGGCATGCAAAGGGCTTTCAGTTTGGATTGAACTCTACACCTATAAGCCGAGTTTGGTCATCGTTGAAGGTATACGAGTATATGACGAGCTCAAAATTTATCGAGCTAATCTCCGGCTAGAATAAATCGACTTATTCATTGTCTTTTTTAGGACGATGTTTTTCCTTTGGTTCTTTGGCTTAAGATTAATAAATTCATTGAGTTCTTTCATCTTTTATCTCCTTAGCTCATTGTAGTATTTTTTTAATTTAAAAGTGTGATCGATCTTGCTATCACACTCATACATTCTTTTTAAGAGAACTCATACAACATCATATGGCTTGCAAGTCTTTTTCAAGTCGTAGTAACTAAAGTAATCACCAATTAAATGCTTTTTTTTCGATAACTAAATTGTGTATTAGAAACAATTAATTCTTGATATAAGGTAAGAGTTCTTAACGTAAAAAAATCTTTAACATTTGTGATAAGATTGATCTAATTCATATAAATTTATTTATGTATTTAACTTTATAAAATGATGCGAATTCAATTTATAATTAATAAAAGATTGAATTTTTTTATAACTCCACCAAGTGTGTATCAATTAAACCATGTTTGAAACTTTGAATAATGATTAAAAGAAGGCTATTTTTATAAGCTTGAAGTTTGAGGCTAAAAGACATAATAGCTAGACATTTAAATATAATTAATCTTATTTTAAAATCAGCCAATATAGAATTACATGTATTGAAATACAATATTCTTTTGACATCAACAATAAATTAATTAATATGTAAATACGAAAATGCCAAAAATAAAAACTGGAGATTTCTATTTTGTAAGCAGTGACAAAAAAAAAAGGAAAACAAAAAAACGAAAGATATGATTGAGCCCCGAATCTCCAAAAAAAAAATGATACGATCACAAAAGAGTTAGATTACAAACAATCTTTAAAGTAACAAAACTTTTGAGGGTAAAGGGTTCTATTTCACTTATTTTCTCGATTCCGATCAATTAGATATAGCCATCATCCGTTGAGGGTGCTTCAAATGTTTTAGGGTTTGACTGCAGCTAGCCTGGTAAATCCTGGGTTTGATATTCCGATCTGATGTTTTCTTCCTTGTGATTTTTTCCTTTACCAATAAAAATCAAAACGAATCGAAGTCAATGATTGTACGTGCTATACAAGTAGTGAGATATTTATTGCTTGACAATCTCACTAATGTTTTCTCACTTTCATTCCTCATCATCATCATCATCATGTGTAATATTCGGTATATATGAACACATCTTCTGATTTATTTATTTTTTGTTTTTTTGTTTTTCTTCCTTTTAATAAACATATATGCAGATATCTTTTAACACAATGTCGAGTAATGCGCGGCGGAAGGTGGAAAAAGAAACACCAATTTTGCCGGCGGAAGTTGTGATGGAGATAATATCGTGGTTGCCCGGTCAAACCCCTCGCACGTGCTCAGCTCGTGAGCAAAGAATGGCGAGCAACGATACAAGACCGCCGGTTCATGCAAAAACACATGAAGCGTAACTCATACGTATTCCACTGGTATAATATCAGTTTCTCTCTTGAGAACACTCCCAAATCGGAATGGGGGTATCGTTACCTCCATGGCTGCGACGGCTTGCTACTTTTCAAGGATAATCGCTCTGCCAATTCGCACGTGCTCTGGAATCCAGCCTCCCGCCTTCTCCTCGACCTTCCCCTTCCACATAATGGCGGCAGCTATGGACTCTCCTTGTTTTTCGTTCCGGCCACCGGAAACTACAAAGTAGTCTCCTTCTTCAAGGATAGGTATCTCGGCACACGCGGATGCCAACTTCTCACTCTTGGCCCCTCCAAGGAGATGGAGTGGAGGCTGTTGGGGGGATTTCCTGAATTGGTGAATGCGCAGGCGAAGGCCGTGCGGACATTGGTGGTTCCGGCAGGAGGAGATGCCCACTGCGTGGTGCTTAACAGAGCCGGTGAGGAAACCGTTCCGGAGATAGTGAGCCTTGATGTGGAAACTGAAATCCTCACCGTGAATCGTCTCCCCGGAGGTGTATTTGCAGATGTGGGAGATGCTAAGGCGATAGACTGCGATGGGAAACTAGGGTTTGCTGCTGTAGATAAAGGTGAACAAGAGCTGCAGGTGATGGTGCTGCAGGATTTCAAGAAGAAGAGATGGTGCAATAACAAGGAAGCGATTCCTCTGCCTTTCCTCAAAGAGGAAGGTTTCAAGGGAAAGAAGTTGGTTCCATTGTTGATTAAAGAAAGTGGGATATGGTTTTGGATGGAAGATGGGAGAATATTTGTGTACACGGTTGAGACGGGAAAGATAAGTGATGTTGGGAAATGCAAAGGACTCTTACTTGGGACAAAACTGTACAGCTATAAGCCGAGCTTGGTTACTTTTGAAGGTATGCGAAAAGAAGGCGAAGACGAAGGTAAGAGGTTGCGTCCTCATAACCTCCTGATACCGATAGATTAGTCATTGTTTTTGGTGTTTTTCCATTTTGGTAGTAGCCATATATACTCTCTTCAACAATGGCTCCGAACTGAGTTTTTCGTATTATTCATTTATTCTCATGGTCTTTGCTTTGTGCTACTATTTGATGGTTCATTGTTTTAATTTGCTCCAGATATTGTTTTCTTTTGTGCTTCGTTCCGTGAGTTGCATACATGTATTTGATTGCATTTTCATCAACATTTCATGTTTCATTACTGATCAAATTTAGCTTTCTTGTGATTTCTGTGACAAGTGCTTGCATTTAGCCTGAAAGAAAATAAGCTATTAATGCCAACTATTGAAATGGACAATTCATTGATGAACCCAAAAGAAAATTTAGTAAGTACATGTTGATGTGGATAAACCGATGAAGAATTTCTTATAGTGAATCATGTTTCCTAGAGGTGTGTATCTGTTATGTTGGAGCTGCGAAATTAGGGTTTCCTGCTATAGATAAACAAGAACCGCATGGCATTGAGGTCCTCTATTGCATTTCGGTTGTTGCATCTCCTATTGCACCGTCGGATGCTCGCCACGTGTTAAAAATATTTTCTTAATTAGCATTTTTGTTTATGAAATTATTTAATTATTGTTGATTTAAGAAATATTTTAAACACTTGGCGAACATCCAACGGTGCAATATGAGAAGCAACACCGAAATGCAATAGAAGATCCTAATTCAGTCCGTAGATATACAAATTATTCAAAAAGAGAATTAAAAGATTTCTAAACTGTGACAAAAAAAAAAAAAAAAAAAGATACATTGATGGAGTGAGTTCTAGTTTTCCACTTACATACTCCCTCTATCTTATTATTCTTATCATTCTATTATTTTATATCTTACGTATATTTTATGGTATGAATCTTTAAAAATTCTTTTTAAAATCACATTGAAATAATAAGTGATAGTGTGTCTTTGTTTTTTGTAGGTGGAGGGATTTTAAAGTATTACGTTATTGTTCTTAAATTAAACTGTGTATTAGAAACAATTAATTCATTTTCTTCAAAAAAAAACAATTAATCCATTTATTTTAGTATAAGGTAATAGTTCTTATAGTAAAATATTCTTAGAATTTGTGATAAGATTGATCTATTTCATATAAACAAAAATTTATTTATTTAATAACTTTATAAATGATGGATGTGAATTCAATTTATAATTAATAAAAGTTTGAATTTTTTTTTATTTTTATAAATCCACCAAGTGTACGTGTATCAATTCAACCATATTTGAAACTTCAAATTATGATTAAAATAAGGCTATTTTATAATAAGTATAGCTTGAAGTTGGAGGCTAAAAGACATAATAGACATTATATATAATCAATCTTATTTTAAAATCAGCCATAGAAATACACGTGAAATACAATATTCTTTGGACAACAATAATAATTAATTAGTCCGTAAATATGAAAATGCCTAAAAGTAAAACGCAAGATCTCTATTTTATAAGCAGTGACCAAAAAAAGAGAAGATTCGATCACATCAGAGTTAGATTACAAACAATCTTTTGAGGGTAAAGGGTTCTATTTCACTTATTTTCTCGATTGCGATCACAATTAGTCTTCATCTATTGCCATCATCCATAGAAGGTGCTTCAAATATTTTAGGGTTTGACTGCAGCTAGCCTGGTAAATCCAATTTTTAGGGTTTCATATTCCGATCTGATGTTTTCTTCCTTGTGATTGTTCGTGCTGTACAAGTAAGTGTCATATTTGTTGCTTGACAATCACTAATGTTTTCTCACTTTCATTCATCATCGTCATCATATGTAATAGTATTTGGTATATATATGAACACATCTTCTTCTCTCGCCTTTTTTTTTTTTTTTAATTTTAATTTTATTTTAAATAAAATATGCAGAAGCTTTTAGCATAATGTCAAGTAATGTGCGGCAGAAGGTGGAAAAAGAAAGGCTGATTCTGCCGGCGGAAGTTGTGATGGAGATATTAACATGGCTGCCCCTCAAACCCCTCGCACGTGCTCAGCTCGTGTGCAAAGAATGGCGAGCAACGATACAAGATCACCAGTTCATGGAGAAGCACATGGAGCGTAACTCATACGTTTACCACTGCTGTAATATCAGTTTCTCTCGTGTGAACACTCCAAAATCAGAATGGGGGTTTTGCTACCTCCATGGCCGCGATGGCTTGCTACTTTTCAAGGATAATCGTTCGCACGATTCGCACGTGCTCTGGAATCCAGCCTCCCGCCTTGTTCTCGACCTCCCCCCTCCGCACAATGGCAGCTATGGACTCACCTTGTGTTTCGTTCCGGCCACCGGAAGCTACAAAATAGTCTCCTTCTTCAAGGACTGTGATTCCGGCGCACGTGGATGCCAACTTCTCACTCCTGGTCCCTCCAAGGAGGCCGTGGAGTGGAGGCTGTTGGGGGGATTTCCTGAATTGGTGAATGAGCAGGCGAAGGCGGTGCGGACAACGGTGGTTCCTGCAGGAGGAGATGCCCACTGCGTGGTGCTTAACAAAGCCGGTGAGGAAACCGTTGCGGAGATAGTGAGCCTTGATGTTGAAACTGAAACCCTCACTGTGAATTGTCTCCCCGGAGGCGTATTTGCAGATGTCGGAGCTGCTCAGGCGATAGACTGCGATGGGAAACTAGGGTTTGCTGCTGTAGATAAAGGTAAACAAGAGCTGCATGTGATGGTGTTGCAGGATTTCAAGAAGAAGAGATGGTGCAGAAACAAGGAAGTGATCCCTTTGCCTTTCCTCGAAGACGAAGATTTCATCAAGGGAAAGAAGAAGTTGGTTCCATTGTTGATTAAAGAAGGTGGGATATGGTTTTGGTTGGAAGACGAGAAGATTTTTGTGTACAAGATTGAGACGGGGGACATGAGTGATGTTCGGAGATGCAGAGGACTCGCAATTTCGGACAAACTGTACAGCTATAAGCCGAGCCTTGTTACTTTTGAAGGTATGCGAAAAGAAAGTGAAGACGAAGTTAAGAGGTTGCGTCCTCGTAAGCTCGTGTTAGCGATAGATTAGTCATTAATTGTTTTTTGGTGTTTTCCCATTTTGGTAGTAGCCATATATACTCTCTTCAACAATGGCTCGGAGTTTTTTGTATTGTCTCAAGCTAAGGTCTTTGCTTTGCTACTATTTGATCGATGGTTCATTGTTTTTGCTCCAGAAATAGATTTCTTTCGTGCTTCGTTCCGTGTGATCTTTACTTCATGAGTTATATTCATGTATATGATTGCATTTTCATCAACATTAATTTCATGTATCAAATTAAGTTTTCTTGTGATTTCTTGGCTCTGATTGTTTGCTTGCTTTAATGCCAATTTTTGAAATGGATAGTGAGTCTCGGTTTCGAAACTGAACTTCTCACACTGAACCATCTTCCTAGTGGTGCTTTGGGTGATGCCGGAGCTCGATCAAAGGAGTGCAGGTGATGGTGTTGAAGGATTTCAAGAAGAAGAGATGGTGCAGAAGGGACGGGAAGTGATTCCTTTGCCTTTCCTCAAATTAAGATGAAGGTTTCAAGGGAATGGATGTAGCCATGTTGTTCATGTGGAATATGATTTTGGTTAAAAGATAAGAGAATATTTGCGTGCTAAGTTCCGGTTAGATTAGCCTTGTTTGGTAGATTTAAGATCATAGCTTAGAGTTTTTTCTGCCTCCTATTACGTACGCCGAGAGAGTGAACGGTCACGTGTTAAAAACATTTTTAAATAAATAATAAAAAAAATATATTGATCTTAAAGATATTCTGATACGGGACACACTTGGGTCAGCCGGAGGCACCGTGCGGCCGGGCTAAAACAATGACACTTTTATTCATATAGATTGACTAGGGATGTAAACGAATCGAATCGAAGCGAATAACACTCTATTCGATTCGAATTCATTAAGGTATTCGTTATTCGAATTCGAATTCGAAATTTTTTCGAATACTAGATTTGATTCGTATTCGATTCGAAAGTATATTCGAAAGTATTCGATTCGATTCGAGTATTCGTTTCTTTTTTTTTTCTAATGATATTCCAAATGATATTTTTGAGAAAATGATTCGTATTCGGTATTTGATTCGGATATTCGATTCAAATTCAATATTTAAGAAAAAAAAAATTAATTGTGCTTAAGAATTAATATCTTATATATATAATTATATTACATGTAATATATATTTATATTTTTATTTATATTTTATCGAATATTTACGAAGATCGAATCGAATATCATAAATTTGTATTTGTATTTGAATAATAATCGAATCATAAAAAATATTTGTTTTCGAATTCGAATCGTAAAAAATCGAATACGAATAGGGCTAATCGAATACGAATACCGAATCGAATCAAAATTATTTGATTTGTTTACAACCCTAAGATTGACACTTTTCTGTATAAAGATTGACACTTTTAAAAATTGTCATTTTATTTGTAAAATAATTATGTTAAATATTGGCACTTTTTATTCATATAGACTGAGACTTTTCTGGTATAAAGATTGACACTTTAGGCCCGACCGCACGGTGCCTCCGGCTAACACAAGTTTTTGTCTTCTGATACACACCAAACAGGAGAACTCAGCCCAAAAGACTAGCCTATCAGGAGAGAGAGAGAGCACATTTAATATATATATCTCACATTAGTTGTTCTCACAACCGATGTGGGATATTGAGTCCGTAACATTCGACCCTCCTTTGAGGGCCAACGTCCTCGTTGGTCACGGTTGGTTCTTTGCCAGGTCACCACTCCGTGGGCTACCACTCCGAGTTCTCGTTGGTCACGGCCACGTTGGTCACGGCGGATTCTTTGCCCGGTCACCACTCCGAGTCGGCCCCAAACGTACTCGTTGGTTACGGCGAGTTCTTTGCCCGGCCACCACTCAAGCCGTCTGGGCTCTCAATGAAAGCACCAATGATACACACCAAACAGGAGAACTCAGCCCAAAAGACTAGTCTGACATTGAGTCCGTAACATATTCTTAACACGGATAATCATCCACTGGTGCAATAGGACATGCAACACGCAATAGGACATGCAATACATAATTACAATAGAAGATTTAGATTGTTATTAGGCATTATAATGAATTTATGTATGATATGTTCGCAGCACTTATTTTTATAAGTGTAACTGTTCATATCTAATGATCTGTATTTGACTGAAAACTGAACTGAACCAATTTCGAATTAATTTCTACGCTTTTCCATATAACTTTTAGGTCCGTCGCAAGAGATCAAAAATGTGAAATAAGTTTAAATAAGAAAAAAAAAACAACTAACCGTAACAAAAAGTTAAAAAAGAAAAAGAGAATTTCTAAATATCCGATACCTAGATTACAATCAATCTTTTTTAAATGTTAGATAACAATCAATCTTTTTTTAAGTTATGTTGCAAAACTCTCTAACAAATCGATACAAATCCTTTTAAAGTTGCGAAACTCTCTAACGACTGTAACTTTTAAGGGTTCTACCAACTTAATTGCTTCTCACTCTCATTCCTAATGATCAAGTATTAATTCTGCCGGGTAAATCTGTGTTAATTTCATATTCCGATTGTCGTTTTCTTCCTTCTTCTTTTTTTTTTCCTTTTTCGTTTTCATATATCAATAACTCATGCTTGTTCTGAGAGTGTTCTAAAAGTTTCGATCGGTATGAATATAATCTAGGGATTTATTTTCGTATTTAGTTTATTTGTATACATATATTCATATTGGTTGCAGAAGCTTGATAATGTCAAAAAGAGGCGGAGAGAGATGTAGAGCAACACCAGTTTTGCCGGTGGAAGTTGTGACGGAGATATTAACGTGGCTGCCCCTCAAACCCCTCGCACGTGCTCAGCTCGTGAGCAAAGAATGGCGAGCAACGATACAAGACCACCAGTTCATGGAGAAGCACATGAAGCGCAACTCATACGTTGACCTCTGGTATAATGTTCACTACACTCATACCTCTGCAAGTTCAAAGCCTTCATTCTGTTACCTCCATGGCTGCGACGGCTTGATACTCCTCAAGAACAACGACTCGCCTTCGCACATTCTCTGGAACCCGGCCTCCCGCCTCCTCCTCCGCCTGCCGTCTCCCCATGATGGTAGCTTCGGGTTCGCCCTCTGCTTCGTCCCGGCCACCAGAAGCTACAAAATAGCCTCCTTTTTCAGGGACAAGGCTTCCGGCAAACATGGATGCCAGCTTCTCACTCCTGGCGGCGCTTCCATGGAGTGGAAGCTATTGGAATTTCCAGAACTGGTGAATGGAAATGCATCGAAGCAGAGGATGGTGGTTCCAGCAGGACGGGATGCCCACTGCGTGGTGCTTACTCAAGTCGGTAACGACACCGTTGCAGAAATTGTAAGTCTTGATGTGGAAACTGAACTTCTCATTGTGAACCATCTTCCCGGAGACGTATTTCGTGATGTCGGAGCTGCTAGGGTGATAGACTGCGATGGGAAGCTAGGGTTTGCTGCTATAGATAAAGATAAACAAGAGCTGCAGGTGATGGTGCTGCAGGATTTCAAGAACAAGAGATGGTGCAGAGACAAGGAAGTGATTCCTCTGCCTTTCCTCAAAGACGAAGGCTTTGAGGGGAAATATTTAGTTGTTTTGCTAATTAAAGAAAGCGGGATATGGTTCTGGTTGGAAGACGAGAAGATTTTTGTGTACAAGTTTGAGACGAGAAAGATAAGTGATGTCGAGAAATGCAAAGGACTCTCACTTTCGGCCACACTCTACAGCTATAAGCCGAGCTTGAGTACTTTCGAAGATATGCAGGCAGACGATGAAGTCAAACGTTACCGGCCTCGTAATCTCAAGCTAGATTAGTGTATCTCTAGAATTGTTTGGTCCTTTTCTATATCTTAAGCTTCTTTCCTTTTCCAGTACATTTTGTTTTTACTATCTCATCTTTCATGGTTATTGCTCATTGATTTTCAGAAACCAGACACTAAATGGCAGCAGTAACAAAACCAATGCACAATTGAATATTGAAATTTCATATAATAATTAAGTAGCATCTCATTAGTTAAAAACGACATTGTACAAAGTAGCTCCAATTCTTCTAACCAAGCTTGGCGAGAACATCGTTGAGTGAAGATACAGTTTTGGCGTAGTACTTTTCCGCTTCAGGGGTGCTCTTGATCTTCGCAGCATGGTCAAGCTAATAAACAAAACACACAGTATATATTTGATTGCTATAGTAAATGGTAGAAATGCGAAGGAGAAATATATAGGGAGTTGAGAACTAACGTCGCTGATGTCCTGGAAGAGCTTGCCGGCGAGAGCTTTGAGAGACAGCTTCTCGTCTTTGGGCTTGGCAGCAATAACGGTGTTGAGGTCATAACGGAGGTACTCTGCTTTCGAACGGAGGTCGTTCTGCACGTACGGCCACGCCTTCTTGTCGATGAACGACTTCACGCCGACTATCTCCTTCGCAGATTCCTTCGCCCTCACCGCCGCCTCCGCCGGCCCCAGCGGCTGAATGAAGAACCTGTTCTTCAACGGCAGGGAAAAGTCCCTCGCTTCGTCCGAGTTCTCAGTTCCAGCTGTCATTAATTCAGTTCTTTTAATTACTAATTTCTATTTTCTACCCCCAAATCGAACGAAAATTAGGGCACAATTACTTACGCAGGCCGCCGGAGGGGGGTGGTGGGCCGCCGATCTTAATCGGCTTGGCTTCGGCGAGGACGGCTTGGACGAAGGAGCCGGAGACGATTCCAGCAGCCACAAGCCCCAGCATGGATCGGCGGCTAGTCTCGGTCTCGGCTGAACTCTGGGCGCGGACGCTGAACCCGGTTCTGGCGACGGCGGTCCGGCCGGTGGTGCCGCTGCTCAAGCGGTTGGACTGTAGGCTGCCTTCTAGGACCGCCTGGGAGGAGCCGCGCAAGCCAGCCATTGAAGCCATAGCTTGAGCCATTCGGTTTTTGTTAGTGTTGAATTTTGAAATCTCAGGCGAAAGTATTAAGGAAAATAATGGATCGGAGTTTAATTAAGTTGAGTGGAGGTTGTGATGTAGGAAGGAGCCTTATCTGAGTTAGGATATGCTATTGGCCAATCAGCGTGCGATTTGTTGACATGTATGATCAGGTTCTGTTCAAGCCACCAGTCTTCTGACACATGGACATGGATGATTATTTGTCGCCAATTTCCTTTGTCGTTTCTATTTTCTAGAAATCCATAATTCCATGTAGGATTGCAAATTATAATTACTTTGATAATTAAAAGAAGATTTTGAGCAAAATTAATTTTTTTTTAACGAAGGATGTATTCATAATTAAAAGATATTTTGAGCAGATCTAGTGTCCGCACGGGATGGTATCCTCTATGGTGTCGCAATAGTGTTCTATAATTCAATTTCTACTAATTTTAGAGCATTTGCAATGGAGCCCTTCAATTTGGGGGTTCCAAATATTATAGTATTATACTCCCTACGTCCCACTTAATTAGTCCACTTTTATATTCATATGTGAGGTATAAAATAATAAAGATGGACTAATTAGGTGAGACAAAGGGAGTATATATTAGTATTTAATTGAAGTTAGAGGGCTCCCATTTTTCCCGTAGTGGAGCCCTCCGACTTCATAGTGGGCTCTGATTATTTATATTATTTTATTTTATTTATTTTTTAATTAATTTTTTTGACGATTTAAATAAAAATGAGATTTTTTTTAATTCGATTGTATTGCACATTTGGAAAATTACAATACAATGAAAGAAAAAACAAATAAAAAAAATACATAGTAATAAAAAATCTAATCTTCCGAGGGAGGGGGAGGCCGAGCTTTTGGCAAACGATTTCTACCATACGCTCGTGCCTTTGTTTCATCTTCGGATCCATATCGGAGGTATCTTTGAGGTAGATATCTTTGCCGTCTCATTCGTACTCCCGGAGGCCACCTTGGTTGGAAAAAGCTAAGCAAGTTGGGTTGGCAGGCTTAAGGAAGAAAATCTTGAGGCTGGGTAGGTGTTGGAGTGTGGATGGGAGGTGTGGGAGTGTGGATGGGAGGGGTTGAAGAGGTTGAATTTGCATAATTTGGGTAATTTTGGTTTGGAACGTTGTAGTCCGATCCAAACCAATACCGTGGGTCGGAGGGATCCATTTGATACAATAGATGAAAATATAGAGAATTTGAAGTTGAAATTGAAAAAAATAGAGAGTTTGAGAAAGAAAGTTGTGTGAAAATGTGATGAATGGAGGGGTATTTATAGGAAAAAAAATAAGAAAATAAAAAAATAAAAAAAAATCGCGGTCAATGGGAACACACCAATGGGAACACGCATGGGAACACGCCACGTGGCGGGCGCTGAAGAGGGGGAGGCAGGCTCGTTTCCGGCTGGGCTGTCGAGCCCGCCGAGGGCGGAAATGTGAGCGCCCGGGCGCGGAAGCTTATGTGGTGGCGGGCAGGAGGGCGGCGCCCCTCCCGCTATGAATGCTCTTATACTCCTTCCGTCCCCTATATTAGTGTGCTTTGACTTTTTGCACATATTTCAATGTGCCAAAAACTAAATGTTAAAATAATATTTTAGTCTCACTTGTTATATTATACTCCCTTCATTTCATCTAAATTGACACACTTCTGTTTGGCTTTTCTGACACGTTTTTCCACGCTTCTCGATAATCAGTTTTAAATGGATTTTTGAAGAATTCTTTCTTTTACGGGATACTACGACTGTCATAGTATCCCGTAAAAGAAAAAAATCTTCAAAAATCTATTTAAAATCGATCATCGAGAAGCGTGGAAAAGTGTGCCATAAAAGCCAAAAAGAAGTGTCAATTTAGATGAAATGGAGGGAGTATTATACACCATATTAAGTAGTATAATATAATATATCAAGTGAGACTTAAATATTATCTTAACATCTATTTTTTGAAATATTGAAATGTGTGCAAAAAGTCAAAGCACACTAATATGGGGGACGGATGAAGTATTATTTTTTAAAAAATAAAAATACTATAATATAGTAAATCATAATAGACATTTATAAATAAATAAAAATTGATTTTTTTTTGAAATTATATACTTTAATTTTGAATTTTTCAACTCTAATATACTAATAAAGTGTGATAAAATGCTAAAAAAATAATTATATACCCTAATGGGGACAGGTGAACCCTTGAAAATAATCATTAAATTAAAATAAATCATTATAAAATAAATTTATTAAAAAAATTGCATGAATATAGTAAAAATTAAATTTTTGGCTTTTAAAAATTTTTAAGCTTTAAAATTTTTGGCACGAATTTTAATTAGTGGATGATATGAGGTTAGTAGAGAAATAGGCTCACTTTAATTGTAAATAAAAGGTGAAAGTGAAGTTATATGTGATATTATTGTAAATAAATGTTGAACATGAGGTCAAATAATAAAAAAGTGGTGGTGGGTTAGTGTTCATAAAAAGAATTGAACTAGGCATATTTAGTTTGGACGACCCAAAATGATAAATTAAGCATAAACAAGTGGGATGGGTGGGATATTATATTACAAGAAAATTATATATATTACTAATCGAGAATGAATCAATTTAAAAAATAAAGTTGACAAACGGATGAGTATTTAATAGGGTACAAGTGACAACATGAAAACAAAGTTGAAGTATAGCAATTAGCAGCAAGTGCTGATAACATATGCTCAAACACGATCTTCTAATGTATTTTCAGTGCGATTTAGGAAATTTACATGAAAACAAAGTTGAAGTATAGCAATTAGCATCAAGTGCTTATAACATGTGCTCAAACACGATCTTCTAATGTATTTCAATGCGATTT
Organism: Mentha longifolia; assembly: GCA_001642375.2. Classification (NCBI taxonomy): domain Eukaryota; kingdom Viridiplantae; phylum Streptophyta; class Magnoliopsida; order Lamiales; family Lamiaceae; genus Mentha; species Mentha longifolia. The sequence continues at coordinate 30,846,041 of CM038119.1, forward strand.
AGGAAATATGCTGATTTAGAAAATATTTATAACACGTGACAAGTATATGCCAGTGCAACAGAAGATGCAATACCGAAATGTAACACGGGATCCGAAAGTGGGCAAACACGTACAATATATAGACATTTAAGCAATAGCTATTGTAAATGCTATAGCATAAATTACACCCATACATCAAACAAGTAAAACATTGTGGTGTCAAAATCATGCGAGAGGAGAGGAGAGGAGGTAAGTTAGCATAGTTTCTTAAACCCCATGCCCTCCCCACTTATGTAACTATTCCAAATATCTAAAGCTCCAAAACTTGTCATAAACACAATGCTCAGCGCCATCACCGTGCCCACCGAGAACACGATCAACGACGGCCTCCCGTATCTGGATATTGCCTGATGTATTACTGTCAAGCCGACCAACGAAGCAACGAAGCAAATGGCTGCAAACGTTAGAGCAGACTGGATCTGCTTCATGCCCATCAGCAAAAACTGAAGCGCCGACATGCTAGATGACATTAGCACCATGAACGAACACGTCACTGCGGTCACCTGCAAACATCACAACATTAGATGCCGGGTAAGGTTGATTAAGTCGAACCACTATTGAATTAACTACTTACTTGTGGGTCGATTCCTATTTGAAGGAGAATTGGACTTATAAGCATGCCTCCTCCAATTCCAAATATTCCCCCTAAAAGCCCTGCTAGTAGTGCCATTATGGGGAACATCATTGTCTTTCTGGTTAGCCCTCCAATTTCCTTTATGGAAAGAGATAGAGAGAGAGAGAGAGAGTGTGTGTGTGTTAAACTTGCTGCAGTGTTATAGTAGTACTAGTAGTACCACATAAGAAATTAACTCAAACACACCTGCCGAGTCGAAGCTTTTCCACGGATGATGATCCATGAAGTGAAGAGAATGGCGAGAGGAATTTGCAGGAATGAAATTATCCAGTACCATGTTCCACAAGCCTCTATCTGGATAATAGCCTGCAAAAAAAAAATGTAAATATAAATATACTTTGAATTTACCGAGTTTTGAATGACTCTGTTACATTTTTGTATTGCATAACTAAAAATAAGAAGAAAAAAAAAATCTGGCGGTGACACGTACTTCTGCGTAATGGTTTCCATGAAGAAGGTAGAAGCCGAAGAAGGAAAGCCAGATGACCAGCAACATCCCAATCGACACCCATGGAGTTTCGGCTTTAGTTTCACCCTCCTCCCCTTCTTCAAGCCTGCTCAACAGGGGCACTTTCGTACTTTCACCACCCTCTCCGTTCTCAATTCCATTCAGCTCTCGAGATTCCAAGCTCCAGTACTTAACCCCCGATCTGCAGGTTTTGAAGGTGCAGAAAGTGACGAAGCCCACGAACAGAACCGTGATCAACCACGACGGAAACACCACGTTCAGCACCACCCCGCAGCTCACGCCCAGCAGCAGCGACGGCTGGCACAGCAGAACGACGTCGTAATCGATCTGCGGCTTTGCGCGGTTTCTCGACAGCATGTAGGTGGCGACGTTCGCTATGGACCCACCTGTCACCATGAAAGACGAATAGGTGGAAGCTGTTTTCACGTCTAGGCCGGCGATGACGGTCAGGATGGGTATGAACAAGCCGCCGCCCCCGATGCCTCCGGCGCTCGAGATCGCGGCGGCGACGAAGGATAGGATTCCGGCTATCAGAGACCGAAGGTCAATGCCTAGAAGTGGGTTTTCGAAGAGTAGTGGCGGTGGATTGCTCGAATAGTGACCGGTATTGTTGAGGATTTGAGGAGTTACAGAAATCAGCTGTGATGTTTTTGCGTCGGAAATGCACAAAGTGGAAGAGAAGAGTATAATGAACAACAAACATCCGAGGAATTTGTGATTCATTTTCTAGGATTTTTTTTTTTTTTTTTTCAAATTAATGGCCCTTGAAATTTGAAGACCTTTATTGATGGATAGAAAGTGGTACCGGAATCTGGAATTATATATATGAGGTAATAGCATGATTAATATAAATATAATTAACACGCCCAACATACCTCTCTCAAGCTCTAAATTTTATACAAGACGCCTCTACAGATAATTTGACGGCCAATTTTAATTAATTAAAGAAATTGGCAGAAAATGAGAGTCAATCCGCTAATCTAGAACTAGCGCACATGCTATTGTTCAACTAGCAATATATTTGAAGATATATATATATAGAGAGAGAGAGAGAGATTGCAACATATATTACTAATTGTTGTCATCAATTTTAATAATATGTTAATTAGCACAATAGCAAGTGTGAGTAAATTAAAGAGTTTTTTTTTTTAGCTTAGTGAGTAAATTAAAGAGTTGACACACGATGAAATCAATTTATTCTATATCATATTTTGCAACATTATTAATCGTTGTCATTAATTTTAATAACATGCTAGTAAGTGGGAGTAATGAGTTGACAAAAGATAGTCAATTTTTTTATATCATGTAGTAAGTGAAGATATTCATTTTTAAAAATATATAGCATTATTTGGTCATTAAAATATTTGATAAAATATTAGGACATAGGAGTTTAGAGTTGACAACAAATTAAATCAAACCTTTTGTTTGTAGATCTGCCTCAATCTTGCATAGTAGTGATAATGATAATATATTTTACAATAATTGATCTAATTAAGCAAAATTGGAAGATAAGATCACGTGGTTTTTTTTTTTTTTTCCAATTACTAGATAGTATCATTATCACTACAAAAAGATAGTTTCCTTTGTGTTACTTATACTTTGAAATTGAGTGGGTTTATTTTATCAAGGAATGACTTTTTCATAGATTCACTTCTTGGTTCCTTTATGTGTATAGTTCCTTCTCTAATTTTCTTCATTCATATTCATGCTTGTATCAAACTGAGACCTTAACATTTTTGTTTCCTTCAATTTATATATATTTAGATATATCACATTGCATACTTGGATTTTAAATAACATATGTTGATACACCTCCTTATCAATCCAAGATGCAATTGTACTAAAAATAAATCTTGTCCAAGTTGATATAGTGAAAGTTAGCATGGTTTCTTAAACCCCATGCCCTCCCCACTAGTGTAACTCCTCCAAATATCCATAGCTCCAAAACTAGTCATAAACACAATACTCAGAACCATGACCGTGCCCACCGAGAACACGATCAACGACGGCCTCCCGTGCCTAAGTATCGCCCGATGGATTACAGTCAACCCGGCCAACGAAGCAACGAAGCAAATGGCTGCATACGTTAGTGCAGAATAGATCTGCTTCATACCCAGAAGCAAGTACTGAAGCGCAGACATGCTAGATGAGACTAGCACCATGAACGAACACGTCGCTGCTGTCACCTACGAACATCACAAACATTAGAAACGTTGATTTAGTCGAACCACTATTGATTAACTACTTACTTGAGGATCAATTCCTATCTGAAGAAGAATTGGACTTATAAGCATTCCCCCTCCGATTCCGAACACTCCCCCAAGAAGCCCTGCTAGTAGTGCCATTATAGGGAACATGACTGTCTTTCTGCTTAGCCCTCCACTTTCCTTTTTTCAGAGAGAGAGAGTTAGACTTGCATAAGAGATTTGGGAAAGTTAATGTTAGTTGAAATACCTGCAGAGTTGAAGATCTTCCACGGATGAGAATCCATGAAGTGAAGAAAACAGCAAGTGGAATTTGCATGGATGAGATTATCCAGTACCCTGTTCCACAAGCCTCAATCTGGATAATTCCCTGCACAAATTTTTGCATCTATATTCTTCTAGGCAAAAGAGTTTCGGATAATGATGAAGATGAGACGTTTGTTGAATATATGTGATATATAAAATAATGAAACGTCTGGTCTTCATTGGGAGGACGTAGTGAGTATATCTAATATAGAAATATGCTTAGATTCTGCGGGTCAGACCATCAAATGCTACTCTATAAAAGCAGAGTATATTCAAGTGGGCTGTTTATACAACTTATCCAAATTAAGTCTTAAATTGGAAAACTTTTTCCTTTCTAATTAAATTCAAGAATAAATCAGTAAAAATAAGAGAATTTTACTATTTACGTACTTGTCCGTAGCGGTTTCCTCGAAGGAGATACAAGACGAAGAAGGAAAACCAGATCACCACCAACACCCCAATCTTCATCCATGGAGTCTCGCCTTTACCCTCTTCTCCCCCTTCATCGCTACACCTCAACAGGGGCACTTTCGTACTTTCACCACACTCTCCATTCTCGATTTCTCCGCCACTCAGCCCTCGCGATTCCAAGCTCCAGTACACAGCCCCCGATCTGCAGGTTTTGAAGGTGCAGAAAGCGACGAGAACCACAAACAGAACGGTGATCAACCACGACGGAAACACCACGTTCAGCACCACCCCACAGCTCACCCCCAGCAGCAGCGACGGCTGGCACAGCAGAACGACGTCGTAATCGATCAACCGCTTCCCGCCGTTTCTCGACAGCACGTAGGCGGCGACGTTCGCTACCGATCCGCCCGTCACCATGAACGCCGAATAGGTGGACGCCGTCTTCACGTCTTGGCCGGCGATGATGGTGAGGATGGGTATGAACAAACCGCCGCCCCCGATCCCTCCGGCGCTCGAGATCGCGGCGGCGGCGAAGGACAAAACTCCGGCCACCAGAGACCGAATGTCGATGTATTTTCTCCAATATTGACTGGTAATGTTTAGGATTTGAGGAGTTTGAGAAATGAATGGCCATGGTTTTGCACTGGAAATTGCTACTAACAAAGTGGAAGTGACGATCAGAAGAAACCAACATTCGATGAATTTACGATTCATTTTTCTCAGAATTTTTCTTTTTCTTTCCTCAATACCTTGAATTAGAGTCGCTTTAAATGCTGAATGAGTTGCAAACAAAAAAAATCATCCCATTTTTTCTTAACTTGCATGATTGCAGATTTTTTGTGGATAGGTTAAAAGTGGTATCAGAATTTGGAATTATACTCCCTCCATTCTCCATCTCTTTTCTTTTTTTTTTAAACTATCTAAAAATTTAATATAAATTCTATCATCATAGACCTCCAAAATCAACTAAAAAGTCAACAGATCCAATAGATGGAGGACGGTTGACTGATTTTGGAGTTTCGTGATGACAAAAATTAGGTTTTTTTTTTTTTTTTTGAAAAAAACTAAATTCTAAAAATTCAATATAAATTTTATCATCAGTCTTTCAAAATCAACTAAAAAGTCAACAGATCCAAAAGATGGAGGACGGAAGGGGAAGGAGTGTGTGCTAATAACATGATTAGCACACACTTAAGCTCGTAAATTTATAAATGACGCCACTAGAGACAGAAACCCACGGCCAATTTACTTAAAAGAATATGACTGAAAATGAAAGCCATTCAATACTCATCTAGAAGAATATAGGAACTAGTTACAGTCCACATTCAATTCGATTGTTGGTAAATGGTAATTAGTGGTGAGGTAATTAGTTAGGTGGACGATCTTGTTTTCTACCCTTAAAAGTTAAAACATATTTTAGCTGCCACGTATGATTCAAGTAGTGCAGGGCAGGAATGCTTATCCAGAAAAAACTCCAGATTTTAATGCAATTTTGATTTTATTATTAAGATAAAAAGAGATCGCCGTTTATTGGTTTAAGCCATTTTAATGATTTAAAAAAGGAAATTGGTGAATCCACTTAAGTTCATATGTGCCATATTATGGTTGGATTATTGAATCTTTCATTTTTAATAGATGGGTTTCTTTTCTTTAATTTGTTTTAAATCCACTAATAAAAGATTAGACGAGATCAATAGTAAGAGAAAACCAGACAGTGTTTATCACCTTTTTTAAACGGAATATGGAATCCAGTAAGCGATTATTAAGACGTTGAAATAAATGTTTCACTTTCACCTATAAAAATACTTATCTTCATATCCTCTGTTTTTCTTTAGGCTGCAATTGATGTTACAGTAGCAATATTTATGGGCTTCATGTGATATTTGAAATTTGAAAAATATACTAAAACGTAATTAATTATCAGTTGACTCGAACTATTAACAAAAGTTGACTGTTTTCTTGGTGGTCTCCAAGATTAGTACAAGGTGATTTGGAGAGAAGTTGGGTCGTCGACAATGTTGAGTCACTAGACTACGTGTCTGAATTTTGTGCGATGACTCCCACTTTTTTTTTACATTATATTATTACTGCAGAATTTTAACCATAATGTGGCTGTAGTTTAGTGGTAAGAATTCCACGTTGTGGCCGTGGAGACCTGGGCTCGAATCCCAGCAGCCACAATTTCATTTTTACATTTTTTTTCATATATTTTTTTTAACTGTATTTTCAATTTCATTTTCCCATTTTTTTTCCCATTTTTTTAACTGTTTTTTCAATTTCATTTTTCCATTTTTTTTTTATATTTTTTTTAAACTGTTCTTTTTTAGAGAAAAAGTCGAATAATTCGTGAAAGAGAATTCCATCCCCCATATATCTGCACCCCCACTATTAAATTTATTGTTTAGTAATTTTTTTATTATAAAAATAAAATTATTATATATTGAATCAGAAATAGTAGTAATATTTATCTAAACTTGGAAAGACTAATAAAGTAGTATCTGACTATCTATAACATTATTCATTTACACTGCTTTATTATTTCAAACATTCTAAATCACATACACAAGTAAAACAGAACACATAGCAAAATTACGTGCATAATTTTCGTGTTAAGCACAAACCCCCATCTCATTCTGCAGCGGAAGATGACGGATTCATGCAAATCAACGAGGATATAACTCCGTTATTGAAACATCATTTTGAGAAGAACCCTCAGACACACCAGTTTTGACTTTAAATATTGCTTCGCTTGAATTTGAATCTGTTATATTCTGAAACGTAGAATCCTGGGGACCATAGTGACTAGCCATATAAAATGCAGGCTCAGAAGGTACCGGCATAGTCATTGTCGAGCTACTAAGCATTAGAGCAACGGAAGCCATTGTTGGCCTATTAGCAGCATTTTCTTGAACACACAGCAATCCCATGTGAATGCATCTCAACATATCACGTACAGAACCCGCCTCGGTCCTCAGCACAGGATCTGTCATGTTTGCACCTGTCCCTTCTCTCCAGTTCTTCCATGTCTGAGAATTAGTTGCAATGAAAATCATTAATTAATTCTGCATAGTCTGGTTAAAATTATTAATATGCTAGAGGAATCAGGTAGAGTTTTACTTACAAGAGTCAAGAGGTCGTCTACACTCTCCCCATTTTGGATACAGACATTTCTCTGACCACTCACGATTTCCAGAACAAGCACACCAAAACTAAACACGTCTGACTTGGTGGAGAATTGTCCATGCATCGCGTATTCTGGTGACATATATCCACTGCATATGCAGATTAGTTTAATTAATATACTTGTTTAGAAATTTTGGTGACGGTTAGTAGTGAACTTACTAAGTTCCAACAATCCTGCTTGTGTTGCCTACAGTTTCATCTTGTTTAAATAATCTTGCCATGCCAAAATCTGCAATTTTTGGATTCATTTCTCCATCTAAGAGGACATTACTGGCTTTGAGATCACGATGGATGATCTTGAGACGAGAGTCTTCGTGCAAGTACAAAAGTCCCTTTGCAATACCACCTATGATCTTGTAGCGTCTGTCCCAATCCAACAGCAAACGTTTAACCGGATCTACATGTCCAGTGAAATGCACACCGTTAGTACATACTAAAATGAGCAACCAACTGTTAATGTTGAATGAAATTAAAGAAAAAAAATTACCAAATATGAACTGGTCTAGGCTTGCATTCTGAACGAATTCATATACTAGTACCCTCTCAGTTCCTTCCATTGAAAAACCTAAGAGCCTTACCAAATTCCTATGTTGAAGTTTGGCAACTAGCAAAACCTCATTCTTGAATTCCACATTGCCTTGCCCTGAATCCCTGGACAACCTTTTGACAGCTATTTCTTCACCAGATTGTAGTTTTCCCTGAGTTTAGAAAAAACAGACCCATATCAGTTGAATTGAGAACTGTGTTTGTGCTTATATTATCTACTGAAGTAAAATGTCAAATTTACCTTATAAACAGCTCCAAATCCACCTTGCCCCAACTTGTTAGCCTCGTCAAAATCACTAGTTGCAGCTCTAATGATGCTAAAATCATATTGCAGGGAATCAACACTGCTAATATCGTCTACAGCTGATTCACCAAGCAGAAGAAATGATCGAGGGAGTTTATGATATAGGATACCATGCAACGTGAAAATCTCTATTGTTTGAGCAATCGATCAAAACGGAGAAAAAGATCTTACTCTCTGTAAAATTAGATGCCTTCCGCTTCATTCTCTTTCGCATAAAGATAATGGCACAAGCAGCAAATACTAGAGTCACTACAAGTGGGACAACGATGATGATGATAACTTTTGTGGTATTATCATCTTTCTTTCCTGGTCTGGTATTGTTAGTATTGCTTCCTGTGGAAATCAGAAAACGTGATATAGACTGCTGGTTGATTATCTGGGCATCAGGCTAAATAAATCTAATTATTTAGGAATTCCACTAAATGATTTTTCTTCTGCTAGAGTTGAACTTAGTCTGTCCTAGTTATTGGGTGAAGAGTTCTTCATTGGTCGATACTAAAAGAATTCAAATCCAAATTCATATTTTGCATATGATAAATGTTCATCCTATTTATTCCAGAGTTATTCTGAATCATGAACTAATAATACATGCCACATAAATAGACTCACACAACAAGCTTGCATTTTTCTTCAAAATTCAACTGGGGATCATAGCACTGCCGATTCTCTGAATTCTAACATTAAATTCACATTAAAACATGTCAATATTATTAGGAACCGATTTTTTTTATTTTATTTTTTTCTAAATTGCAAACTCAATTCAGAGAATTCAGCTGCATTTCGAAACTCAATTTAGGGATTTCAGATGCTTAAAGTTAAAGTTCAACTTGCAATTATGAGGCGAGAGTAGTACAATTACCTGGCGGCGAGGTCGCCGGCGGTTGAGAAAGTACGAGTGGCACCCCTAATTCCCGCAGCCGAGTTTCATTGTAGAATCCAGAAAGTTCATAGCGAATATTGCAGTCCGGATCTAGCACTCTGAAACCCCGCGAAACATAATCTCGCAAGCTTCCGGCAACATCAGTCAAGCAACTACGGCACTCTTCCGACGAAAAGTCTGGAGTACACTGCAGCAGCGCGTGAATAGCCGAAAACTCAGAGCCTGAGAGATTTCTAGTCCCCACACCAACCTTGAGCGCGGAGGTGCCGTTAGCCGCCTGTGCCGTGAGATCAGCCACTAGCCTCGCCCTCTCCTCCCTGAACAGATCTCCGTTCGAAACGTTTTGTGAATTGATGAGCATAATTGTGGGATCGGATGTCTGCGTTCTGTGTATGGGGTCGTTAGAGTAGCGCAAGGTGCAGAATTCGTACCAAATAGCACCCTGCCTCTGGTTAGGGCACGCCAGAAGCACCTCGCGCGTGGCAGCCACGACGCAAGCGCGGCACTGCTCGAGCGTCTGGTCGGCTCTGCAGAGAGCGAAGCCGTTGGCTGTGTTTGGGGCCTGCCCCACGGACGCGGAGCGGAAGCCATGGTCGCTCATGTTGAAGGTAAGAGAGCGGAGCAAGGCGTTGAGATTTGCGCTGTATGTGCTGTTGATTGTGTAATTCCCGTTGCTGGTGCATTTGTAGGGATTATCTTGGGCGCTAGCCCAGGATGAGAGGTAGAACAGTATCAGTAGAAATATAATCATGGAGATTTTCCTGCTACCCCTTGTACACATAATACTGAATCGGACTAAGGAGGAGATGAACAAACAAGAAATTTCTCCGTTGCTCGCTTCAATTCTACAAGAAATCAAAGACCTCCCTTTTCATTGTAGATTTGGTCATGGAGAATTCTGTCGCCCTATCCCAACTCCCAAACCAGAAATTTTAGAAAAAATCTGATTTATTAAATGTGTTTCACACTTTGTCATATATCATATATGTCTAGATTTATTTACATATTTGTCCTTACTTTTTTACCCATCGACGACTATTTAGATATTTGACATCAGGAAATATTTTTTTCCATGGAGATTAGTATTATTAATATCTCATATTCATTAGTATAGTTTTTTTTACTTATTATACTCCTTCCGTCCCCCATTTAATGAACCAAAATTTTGGGCACATGCTTTTATGTATTTTAATAATATATTAATAAATTAATGTGTTAAAATGTTAAAGTGGAATAATTATGGGCCCGTCTAATTTTGTTAATGGTATTAAAGTGTTAAAGTATTAAAAAGTAGAGTGATAAAGTGTTAAATTGATTGTGAGACATACGGCCCAAAATGGAAAGATTCAATAAATGGAGGATGTCTATATATAGTAATAGTGTCAGTAAATGGGGGACGGAGGTAAATAAGGAGTATATTTTTATCAAATGAAGTATTGGAATATAAAATACTAATATAGAGTTGCATTCTCTTTGATGAAAAATTATCATGAGAAAATTGAGTAAAAGAAAACGATCCACCTTTAAATTTTTTCTTATTTTCCACATTTTCCCACTCTTTTCTACATTTCATTTTCACTTTAATAGAAGTAAAATATTATCTCACATACATGGAGTGAAAATATTTTCGTTTTATATTGGAGTGAAAAGTAAAATTTAATTTAGTGCTCCCACCACCGAAAAAGTTGTCACCTTTGTTAATTGTTACGTTCCATTATATACACCACAACTAAAGAAAAAGAAAATGAACCCATTTGACATCATGGGCCTACTGAATTTAACAAACAATTATATGAAACTTGTTTATTTCCCTTCTTAATTTATTTTTTATTGCAACTTTACTAGTAACATTATGGTATAACCTTTTAGAATATTGTGATTTTTTTTAATATCGTGGAAACCCGCATTAGCTATTTTTTGTGTTGTAAAGTACAAAGAAAAGGTAAACTACACTTGAAAAGAGAAGTGTGACGGCCTGATAGGTTCAAACCCGAAGAGATATTAATGGAATTTAAACTTATGACCATTTAGGCCACATGTGTACCGCATTATTATTGGACCACACCTCCTATTCAAAGTTTCTATTGGGAATTTGGGATTTAAATGTGTTGAATGAGCTTTATAACGAAGTAATGAAATAGACGCGAGTCGTCGGTCGTCAACGCCAACAGGGAAGAGCATCAGCAGCACAGAGAGAGAGAGAGAGGGAGCACGTTAAATTATTATTGCAACAATTACTAGTTTGTCACCAAAGAAAGGACGTTTGTTTTAATTCTTCGACAATGATGTCACTAAGGGCAGGTTTCCAATATTAATTACTTTCTTATTAATCAATTATATATCAATTGACTTACTAAATGCCTCTTAATGGGAATTTACTGGGGTCACGATTTTATCAGGCTGCAATTTTAGATCCAAAATTATCTATCATAATCAACGAGGGAAAAATGGGGAAATTGTTGATTTTTTTTAGTATATGCTTCATTTGTTCTCCAAATCTTTGACCATAAATAATTAATTAATTACCACCTATGAGACCCAATTTTTACTCACAATATGTGAGACTCAATCTACACTCACAATAAACAATATAATATTTCTTTGATCTCCAAATAAGTGTTAAGCCTTGTTAAAATTGTTGTCTCCGAATAAGTGTTATATTTCATATTTCAATGTAAAAATTATACTACTAAACTACTATATTTACCCTTGTCGCCATTTCAAATTCTTTTACTTTTTGAATTTTTGCTGCGATGATTAGGAGCAAAAATAGTAAAATTGTTCATTTTCTTGATTTACAAATTTTAGTAGTTAGTGACACTTGAAAAAACACGAAGATAGTAGTATATTACATTTCTTTTTAAAACTCATGCCGGTCAAACAAACACATTTGGAGGGAGTAATTACTATAAGATTCGTCGTTTTCTATAATTGTATTGATAAGATACATCTTAATTGCACCATACTTTTCTGTATTATATATAGACTCATAAAATCAGTCCACGCCGAAGACTATGAATAGCAATACTGCAATAGATCTACGACTTATACAATCTCCCTTTCACAACACACGCAATAATTCGACTCAAACTTCACCACTTTTCTTCTTTGATTGAAACATCCATGTGTGGTCGATTTAGGTAACAGGTAACATCTTCTAAATTCATGAATAGGCTTCTTAATTATATGCACTATAAAAACTAACGATTATCTGAATAAAAGGCAAGAGATGCTCATCATCATCATCATCATCATCATCGCGGATGTAATTCGGTGATTGAAACATCATTTTCGGATGAATGACTAGATTGCTCAGCTGTCCTCCGAGGCTCTCTCGACTCGAGGTCTTCGATTCGATAGAGATCTGAAGCACTTGGAAAATAAAATGCAGGCTCAGAAGGAAGATCCATGCTTATGGATGAACTTCTCAGCATGATAACAACCGATGCCATCGTCGGCCTCTCCGCTGCATTCTCTTGAACACAAAACAAACCAATGTGGATTCATCTCAGCACCTCACTCATAGAACCCGACCCAGATCTCAACGACGGATCCACCACATTCACCGTCGTTCCTTGGCGCCAGTTTTTCCATGCCTGCATTAACAAACAATTCAAATCAAAATCAATCTCCGCAGATAAAAATGATCAAGAAAATATGTAAATTTACGTTTTAACCTTATTTATTATTCTTTTGTTTTTTATGAGTACCAACTTATATATATCGCAAATTAAAAGGATACAATGGGAATAACATAGCTATTTTAATATCAAATTCTGAAATAAGATACTTAAAAAGTAACAAAAAACAAAAACCAAATAGGACACTGAAAAAATAAAGTGAGTATATAATGTTGGTACTTACAAAACTTAAGAGGAGCTCCACGTTGTCACCGCTTCGGAAATTGGTGTTCTTTAGACCGCTGATGATTTCTAGCACTAGAACACGAAGCTGAAGACGTCGGATTTGATGGAGAACGGCCGTGTATTACGTATTCAGGCGGCATATATCCGCCTAAATTTCCAATGGTTCAACGCAATGAATGTGGGGCATATCACGCCTCTGGCTAGGGCACGAGAGAAGCACCTCGCGCTTGGCGGAGTCCACGCAGGCGCGGCACTGCTGGAGGGTGGGTCCGGTCGGCTCTGCAGAGGGCAAAGCCGTTGGCAGTGTTGGGGCCCTGCCCCACGGAGGCGGCGTGGTAGCCGTAGTCGGTCATGTTGGAGGAAAGGGAGCGGAGGACGGCGTTGAGATTGGCGCTGTATGTGCTGTTGGCTGTGTAATTCCCGTTGCTGGTGCATTGGGAGGGATTGCCCTGAGCGCTCGTCGAGGATGAAAGGTAGGCCAGGAGCAGAAGAATCAGTATAGACATGGTTGTAGAGGTGAAGAGAAAGGAAGAACAACTTTTTTTTTTTTTTTTTTGATTGGAAGAAATATAGCGAGGAGAATTCTGTGGCGTCCACCCCAACCAGAAAATTTAGAAGAACACTAATTCATTTTATACTTCACAGTTCACACTTTATTGTCTTATTTTCTCACCGAGGGCAATTTAGATATTTTCATTCGTTACGGTGTGGACTAATAAAAATCTGATTTAGTGCTCCCATGATAGAGAAAGTCGCCACCTTTTTGTTACGTGCATGAGCGTAGAGGCTCTTATTCAAAATATATAATAAATAATAAAATTTGTTTATTTATTTAAAATTGATAAAGACGTGAGTCGTTACTAGTCAGACGTCGGTTTTATGGTCAATGCCGGCAGGCAAGAGGTGCAGAGAGAGAGACGGGACATTTATTTCGACAATTACTGGATTGTCATCAAAGAAAGGTCATGTGTTTCGATTTCAGTGGCGGGGCCGAGCTTGCAAGGATAAGGAGGGCAAACTATTTTGTTGTATTTACTATTTACCTTCACTTTTAATTAAAATAAAATTAAGGCAAATAGATATTTATATAAAACCTATATATAGTATTTGTAAATTTATAATGTGAAGCAACCCAATGAAATTTATGTTGTAATTTGTATTTTAACTCTAATCACATACGTCTTCTCGCCGGGTCAATTTTTTTTTATATATTTAACCTCGTTCGATCAATCTTAAATTTCGCCTCTGCCTTAATTCAATAATGACGAAATTAAGATGGCAAATATACTTTTATACTTTTTTTTTATATTTCATTATACTTCCTTAAATAAAAATAAAAAAGCTCGAGTGAAAGTGCGAAACACGGCAATCCATGACTTGGGAGGGGACTAGAAATAGTATCCATTGACTTCACTGTCATTGACTCAATTGGATTGTAGAATGAATGAGACTGGATTCCATAAGGACAAAGGAAGCAACATACCTGAGTAAAGTCTTCACAAACTACAATTTAGTCCCCTCATTAATCATCATCTACCCCTTTATTTGTAATTCAATCATATAATATCTACTCATTTTCTATACTTGTATTGATAAGAAAATAAGTTCAAGGTTTTCCAACCCTATGAATGGTGTACATATTAACTGCAACGTTCCTGCCTTCTAGACTCATAAGACATCTCCCCTTTACAATACACATAAGAATAGGAACAACAATAATGAACTTTTGTTGGTTTTTGTGTTTTTCTCTTTCTTAACCAGATGAAAAGAGAAACCGCTAGTATCATGCTCAAAACAATAGGAACAACAATAATGATAACAGTTCGAGTTGTATTACCGTCACAGTGTCCTGCAAATTCAAAAAAAAAAAAAAGAAGAGATTTTTTGTTAATTTTTTCATGATTAATCTAGAGAGATAGATCGGACGAGATCCTCCATCCTCATTGCATTGCATTAACAATGTATTGAAATCGAATTTTCTTAATTTTTATTTTTTTCCTCAATTTTGATATAATATAATTAATTTAGACTAATATTCTCTCCATCCCGTTTATAAAGAGATAATTGACTGTCTTTCTTTATAAATATGATGGAGGGAGTAAGTAACAATGGTTCATTGAGGGTGCTAAAAAAAACAATGGTTCATTTATTCAATTTGAAATATAATTATTTTATAATATTTATATTCATTTCTTAACGAATAAAGTTAAATATTAAAAAATAAATAATAATCTAATTGAATTGGTGAACCCTAATCAATTAGTGTAATATTTATATTATATGATAATATAGAGAAATAGAAGATAAAAAATACTCCCTCCGTCTGGTTCGATACGTTACAATTTTCTCTTTGGGACAGTGGCGACTCCAGGCTGGTGCATTGGGGGTACAGTTGTACCCCCCAAAAAAAATAAAAATTAGTAGTATTATGTATTAATTTTGATCCCCTACAAATTACAATCGCCCAACTCCAGCTGCTCTCGTCCTCCAGTCCAGCCCCTCCGACTCTGAGTTCCGACTTCCGACGGTGACTCTAGGTTGACAGTGGGTGGCGCCTCCAAATCTCAACTAAAAATCAAAATCATTTGTAGAAAAAGGTAAATATTGTGAAATTAATATACAATTTGATATTTGTATAAATTGCAATTTCTATCTTTTAGTTTGTAAATTATAAGGTAGTTTTGTATGGGTGTTTTTGTAGTGGGGCAGCCGACAGCCTTGAGTGGAGAATGGGGATAATCAAATTAACTAATTGAAACTAATCTATAAATATTGGAAATTTTGAATAAAAAAATTGAAGTTTCTTTATTTATTGAGCAAGAAAACTAATAGATATAGATATAGATATATATATATATATATATATATATATATATATAAGAAACTAGTCAAGATGAAGATGGTCCCCATTTTCGTTCAATTAATATGCTTCCTAATTTTATTTTATTTTATTTTTATTTTTTATGAGATGGTCCCAAATTTATTATGTTCAAGAATTCATTTTATTATTTCTTTGTTTTAGTTCCTCTTTCGAAAAAGAGTTAAGGAAATTGTATTTTTACACCTAAATTTGTCTATTAAGTGTAGGAAATCATGAGTGATACACAAAAATCAAAAGGAAAGACAAAGCAAGCCGATCTTCGACAATTTATGTTCAAAAGAATGAAACTACAAGAAGATTTGTGCTCTTCACCAAAAGGTAATGAAAATCCATCTAATGATAGTACTTGTCATCCAAACAATTCCCATCAAGATCAAGAAAATGCTACGAATTTGAATAGTTCAAGTACTAGTAGTGTGCCATTGGATGAGAAAGAGTTGATTTATGATGTTGAGCTTCTTCCTCATGATCCGGGAAAAAGAATAAGCATAAAGGATTATCCTTCAAATCAACGAGATTCGATTAGGAGAGCTTATATCCTTAAAAAACCTTGTCAACCGAAATCTCACAATTTTCCTCGAAAAGAGCTTGGAGGTTCTCGTCGATTTAGTGTATCTTGGTTTGAAAAATGGGATTGGCTTGAATATAGCATTGAAAAAGATGCCGCATTTTGTTTTGTTTGCTACTTGTTCAAGGATGATGTTCCGGTGAATGTGGGAGGGTCCGCATTTGTTAAAGAAGGATTATTTTTCGCACCCCCGAATTATAAATCCTGGAGTCGTCACTGCTTTGGGATGTCCCATACAATATGTTACATTTCTTTATCTAATATGAATATACAAGCAAACACTACAACTATATGGGTCCACTAAAATTTTACATTTAAACCATAAAATACGCATTTAATAATTCCGCGTTCCCATAAATAAATGTAACATTTCAAATGATACAGGGGTAATAAGAATCATCGATCATGTGAAATAGAAAGAGAGGGAGAGAGAGTATGATTTGTTACCAATGACGAAGGCGGAGACAGGGGCAGAGGCGAAGGCACAAACAATAAAACATCAATTCATGCTTATTCTAAACACACTTGCGCATACTAGGAATCAAATGTAAGAAATTCCCAAATTTCAATTTAGGGGTTTTTCAGAGGAAAGGGGCAGAGGAGACCCAAGAGTATGATAATTACCTGGCGGCGAGGGCGAGGGCGAGGGCGAGGTCGCCGGCGGTTGTGAAACCACGAGCGGTAGGCCTAATTCCCTCAGGCGAGATTCATTGTAGAATCCAGAAAGTTCATAGCGAACATTGCAGTTAGGGTCTAGCACTCTGAACCCCTGCGAAATATAAATTTGCATTCTTTGCGAACTCCGGCTCAAGCAGCTCCGGCAATCTTCCGACGAAAGCTCCGGAACACACTGCGCCAGCGCATAAATCATCGGAAATTCAGGATCTGAGAAATTCCTAGTCCCTGCACCAACCTTGTGCTCAGAGGTGCCGTTGGCCGCCGCCGCCGTGAGATCAGCCAGCAGCCCCGCCCTCTCCTCCTTGAACCGGTCTCCGTTGGAAACATTTTGTGTATTCAACAGCATTCGTGGAGTATCAGCGGTCTGCGTGCTGAGTATGGGGTTCGTTGGAGTAGCGCAGGGTGCAGTACTCGTACATACCATATCGCCGCCTGCCTCTGGCTAGGGCACGAGAGAAGCACCTCGCGCGTGGCGGAGTCCACGCAGGCACGGCACTGCTGGAGGGTCCGGTCGGCTCTGTACAGGGCAAAGCCGCTGGCCGTGTTGGGGCTCTGCCCCACGGAGGCGGCGTGGTAGCCGTAGTCGGTCATGTTGGAGGAAAGGGAGCGGAGGACGGCGTTGAGATTGGCGCTGTGTTAAGGTATAAAACCCTAACAAGCGATCGACGAGTCGATCTACGAGCAAAGAACGTTCCGGCGCCTCGAACACGAGGTCAGCGGAAAGAAGGACAGCCCGGCGCCTTTAACGTGAAGGTCGTCGGTGGATGAATGGCTGAACGCGGACGCGTCCGTCGGCAGCCGATGTGCGATCAAGAGAAGAACTAGGGCAAATATTTGTATTCTTATTTCTTGATTCTTCAATGATAATAATGAGATTACAAACCCATATTTATAGGGCTAGAATATCTACTAAACAAGGAAAAGATAAACTAAAGATGAATATAAATCTAAACAAATAATTCTAAAAGATACTATCCTAAAATAAACGATACGATCGTATCAACTCTCCCCCAGTTAAACTCCACCTTGTCCTCAAGGTGGGTACCGTGTTGCCGCGAACCACGAACTCCGGGACGAAGGGAAACAAAACAGAAACGGTGGTGAGATATCCCCACCTGGATCAAACACACACCAACTAATTCCCAACAATTGGCCTTTTGCATCACGGCTAGTTCCACACTTCGCATTCATGAATTGAACAAAGTCGTCTAAGTCTCCACCACCATCTTTTCATGGAATCGAAGTAAACATCTTGTTCATACTTGCAACATCTCCTTGCTTCGGGTAGACGTAGAAAATAGTGTTCCAATAGAAACTGTTTTGTTTGCGCATTTGATCGAACACGTAGCTTGCGTAGGTGGAATTGTTCCGTGTGTAATGCCCAGTGATGAAATCATTTGTAATTCCCTCTCCAACTTCAACAATGTCATCACTTCGCGCAGCTCCTCCGAATGCTTCAACATGCTCTTCATGGCTCAACTCCTTATCTTCAACATTCAACGCCTCAATTTCCTCCCTCGCCGATTGCAAGTCACCACCACCTACGGTTGCATCTGACTGCAACTCAGGAAGCTGTTGCTCGTGGCCTGCGTCGGTATCAGCCACCTCCGGCTTCGGATCAAACATTGGTGTAGATTCTTCCTCCTCCGTTGCCATAACCATGCCCCCGTCGTCCGAAGCAATCGCTTCATCGACGCACCAATTAGGGTCCTCGTAGTCATTGACATGAAGCTGAGGACAAAAGAGAGGCCGGTCCCATGAAGAGAAAGAGGGCTGTGGTCGAGGCTGCATGACCCTAGGTTTTGGACGATCCCATGAAGAAGTCGGAGGTGGTGGGAGTGAACGAGCATCGTCAGCGGGAGCGTATGGAAAGGCTCGTCCGAAGGCCCTACGATTGTTGCTCACGAACGCACCGCGACGGGAAGTGTGTTCCGTGCCACGATACTGGTTGAAATCTGGGGCTGCATCTCCCCTATCCTGCCGCATCCCTGAATATAAATTCTCCCACAAAAAATCCCTCTCCGGGGCAGCAACGTCTGGAAAATCGAAGGTCAGAGGCTGCCAGTGGAGTGACTGGTCCATGCGGCGAACGCCCCCACCGCAATCGGCAACGAAGTCTGAGGTCGGATAGCCCAGCTGCCGCCTATTGCTCCTGCCGAAATCCTGCGGGTGGCTCGGGGCATGCTGTGAGGGTTGCGCCAAAGTACGGGCACGCCGATCGATGTTAGCGAGGCGATCCTCGAGCCGATCCAAACGCGCCAGGAGGCGATCCAAGCCTTGCGCATAGGCAGCTGATGGTGGTGGCGGCTGTGCGATGGAATCCTCGTCGCTAGAAATTTCATACAAGTATCTCCTTCTACTCATCATTCGGGGAAAAATTTGCTGGTATGAAGGATATTCGCTGTGCAGACGTGTGTGGAGCCGATGTTGGACGGCGAGAACAGGTACCTTTTTTTTTTTTTTTTTTTCATTTGGGCTGCTGTCGTGTGGGTTGGCACGGGAAAGGGGGACGGCTGGGCGGTGGTTACTGGCGGCGTGGATGATGTGATGATGGCGTGAGTTCGGCAATGAAAGCTCTCCGGGAGAGAACTCTCAACGAGAGCACCAATTGTTAAGGTATAAAACCCTAACAAGCGATCGACGAGTCGATTTACGAGCAAAGAACGTTCCGGCGCCTCGAACACGAGGTCAGCGGAAAGAAGGACAGCCCGGCGCCTTCAACGTGAAGGTCGTCGGTGGATGAATGGCTGAACGCGGACGCGTCCGTCGGCAGCCGATGTGCGATCAAGAGAAGAACTAGGGCAAATATTTGTATTCTTATTTCTTGATTCTTCAATGATAATAATGAGATTACAAACCCATATTTCATATTTATAGGGCTAGAATATCTACTAAACAAGGAAAAGATAAACTAAAGATGAATATAAATCTAAACAAATAATTCTAAAATATACTATCCTAAAATAAACGATACGATCGTATCACGCTGTATGTGCTGTTGGCTGTGTAATTCCCGTTGCTGGTGCATTGAGAGGGATTGCCCTGAGCGCTCGCCGAGGATGAAAGGTAGGCTAGGAGCAGTAGAATCAGTATAGACATGGCTGTAGAGGTGAAGAGGAAGGAAGGACAGTTTATTTATTTATTTATTTAATTTTTTTGGGGGGGGCGAGAAACAATTTTGTTTCAAGAAATATAGCGAGGAGGATTCTGTGGCGTCCCCCCCCAACAGAAAATTTAGAAAAACACTAATTCATTAAATGTGCTTCATACTTCACAGTTCACACTTAGGGGGGTGTATTCAATCCGGATTTTAAAAGATTTTGATAGACTTTTTATAATTTGTGGATTTATTAAATCCATGGATTGTTTTAATTCTATATAGAATTTAAAAGATTCTATTGGATTGATTTATCCCTATTTTGATAAACTTTAAAACTCTATAGATTTTTAAAAACAAACAAATCATCATAATTTTTTAACACACAGTAATAAAAGTGTTAACAATACAGTGCTGGGAATTGCAACTGCAAGCTATTAATCAACAACAAAATAAACGAAGAAAAAAGAGACGTATTTGACACATATTATGAGATTTCACATTCTAGCATTCAACATTAGCAGCTTGCATAAACTGAGACAAACATCTACCTCTGCCCACAATACTACCACACTCCCCATAAGCACCAACTTCGCAATACCCTTTCAGCAATCCACCGATGCAATAATGCCTGAACAAATTAAGACACAAAATATACCGGCACAGCCACAACAAACAATTGTTTGAAGTAGAGCAGAACTGCAAAAGTGAAACCTCCGATCAAATCCTATCCCCAACAGAAACCCATTGTACTGCAAACGCAAATGATCAACCAGAAACAACCCCGGCTCCCAGATAATCAACGCCCAAACCAAGAGCCTCTCTAAATTCCTAAATTCTTGCTCTTAGTCAATCTATAGGCAGAGTAGACCAGAACTGACGTCGGAGAGGCGCTAGAACAGGATCGCGCGCGGCAAGGCGGAATCAAGCCTTCTAAGGGAGGAAAGAAGAGTAATCTTAATCTCCATCGCAATAATCCTGCTCCTCATAACCACCACCATCAAGCTCTCCGAGACCTTCTACCTCTTCTGCGTCCCGTCGTTGTGAATCGACGGCGTGGAACGCGGCAATAAGGTTCCGATGTACCACCGTGGACTGCATGTTGCTGCTGAGGGTGCTGAAGTGGTAGAGGTGCAAGTGCATTTCGTTGGTTCAAGATTGCTCTTCAAAACGGTGCCGTAGAGTTCGTTGTTTGATAAATTGACTTCTTTGAGAAGGAGAAAGGAATCGAGAAATTTAGGGACGGCGTCGGAGATTTCGTTGTTTGGGAGGTGGAGAGTAAGCAGTCGCGAGGCCGCCGTGTAAGTCTGTCATGGTGAGGTTTAAAAGTTTTCCGGAAAAAAAAATGGTCGTCCGGTGGTAGACTTTAAAAATCTTTATTGGTGAGGTGAGATTTGTATAGTGATTTTGTCTTTGTATTTTGCACTTAAAATCCTTTAAAATCCACAACATACTAAAATCCTTTAAAATCCTAATGATTTTCAATATCATCAGATTTATATGGATATTTATAAGTCATAATTGAATATCACCAGATTTATAAGGATTTTCTAAAATCTGAATTGAATACCTATTGACTTTTAAAATACAAAAAAATCTTTTAAAATCCGGATTGAATACACCCCCCTTAATAGTCTTCTTTTCCCACCGAGGGCAATTTAGACATTTTCATCAGTTTGGAGGGAAAATGTATTTTCTTTTTGAATTAATATATTAAACAAATTGAAAAAAAATGTTTGCTTTTCTAGACAAAGTACATACTCATATTCTAAATTCGTTAAGGTGTGAATATAAAATGATACAAATCTGATTTAGTGCTCCCATGATAGAGAAAGTCGCCACCTTTTTGTTACGCGCATGAGCGTAGAGGCTCTTAGTCCAAATACTCCGTATATACTCCCTCCTAGAGGTGTCCACGGTTCCGGAACCGAAACTGAATCGGCGGTTCCGGTTTCAAGATGGCCGGAACCGGAATCGAACTGAAAAAGTCACGGTTTCGGTTCCAGTTCCTGAAACCTGCAGTTCCGGTTCGGAAACCGGATAGGAACCGCCTTTTTAATTTTTTTTAATTTTTTTTGTTCGATTATGATTCATGCTTCGTTGTTTATCGATCTAATTTTAATTGTAAGACAATTCAAATTATAAAATGTAAAAAAATACTTTAGAGTGAGATTGTTTAAATTTTTTTATTTATTAATCCTAAACCCTTGGATATCACATGTCGATTCCAAGGGTTAAGCGCCTCGTTAAAACTTCTGTGAGAAAAAAGAGTACTCGTCTAAGCATTTTAAGAGACCACTACATATTGTCGAAATCGAAATCATCGTCGAAACCATCCGTTTCTTCAGAGGCATCGGTGTCGGTTTCTGTTTCGGTGGTACTGATTGGATCATGTTCAAAGACCTCATCCCATTTGTTCTCTTGCTCACGGTGTTCGGCTAAAGTGTAGTCCTTGCGCAATACTTGAGCTTCGAGATTCCGCGGGGTCATTGTTGATCGTCTTTCGTCTAAAGTGTACCATCCGCTGCTAAAAGCTTGCTCGACCGACACCGTCGAGGCAGGAACGACAAAGAGTTATCGAGCCATTATGGATAAGATAGGGTATTGAGTTGTTCTTCTTGACCACCAATGCTTGATTGTTTGGACCTGCACTTGTTAGTTCTGATGCAATAACCGGTTCATTTAAAAGCATCTACGATTAATTTCACTTTGATGACAATATGACATCTTTTATGTAAATTGTCATCTTCAATTCTTCATCATCATGTGACATTGTATATTATTAATTTAAAGATGACACCTCTACTCCCTCCATTTACTCCAAAGTGACATCTTTTTATACTTAATACTTCACATAATCTATATCTATAACTATACTATACTATTATAAAAAGTGTCTTGTTTACAAAATTTGTTATGCCTATTTTGCCCTTGATATTATAATTAGTATATGCAATAATCTTTAACTAATATTATAATAATTATATCGAGTATGTTGTATTATACTATTAGAATCCTATCCAAAACATAATATTTATCTAATATTAATAACTATATTGAGTATGTACCGAACTAATATAGCAGATCGATTATAAAGTAATGATAATGGTAAATACCCATTCTCCAATAGTATCACTTTTGTCATATGAGAAATAAATGGATAACTTTAAACCATCGATTTCATGAAGTAGATATGTACACTATATTAAATAATATAACTAAATGCCACAACTATTCCTTATCTAATTCATATATCTATATGACAATTGCTGACAAGGAAAATAAAAGCACCATTAATTCGTTGATCAAGGAAAATAAAAGCATCTAATATGACTATATTTAATACTTTGGTTCGCATATAAATAACGACATTTTGCCGTTATCTATTAGTATTTTTCTTATAGTGTTTATACTTCACATATATTTAAGAAACGATTTTTGCTGACCGTTATAGCAATAATAGTATAGTAGTGTCTGCTCAATCTGAAACCATAGATATATAGTAGTATATATTAAGGCGAACTTGCTTGGTGAAAAATTGGAAAAAAAACTTTGTGATATTTGTTATACCTTAATCTAATAATAATATAATTACTTAAATTTTTTAAAAAAAATTAATGTGAAAAAATGAGTACTTTTTTTAACTAAAAGAGGAAATAAAAACCTTATAAATAGAAATTTTAAAAGAGTATTCGCAGAAAATGAAACTTTGGGATCTCAAAAAGACTTCTAGATTCAAATTATGATAGTAAAATTTATGATTTATATTATTTTAATAAAAACATAAACATATTTACACTAAAAAGTCAGAGTTTCTAATTATACAAAATACTTTAGTAATACTAATAGATGCAAAAACATGCTTTCAGTATATATTAAGACACATCATTTGATCCCGGCACACTTCCAAGCTTAATCACTTGAAATTATTAAAGGTAGGGAATGAGCATACAAATACAAAGTATACTTATTATGCATCACTATTCAAGTTAATGAATACGTATGATCAACATCAATCTTAACATCATTATCCCACTATATCAAAATATTGACTTTAGTTTCGCCCTTTAATTTATTAACAACTTTGTTTAATGTAACAACTTATGTAGGAATAATCTTTATTTTAAAAAAATGACAAACTTTTATACTCTATTTACACAAAAAGAATCCTTTTACTAGGTTTAATATTAAACTGTAGAAATTTTACCTTATAAGAATATATTTTATATTTTATAAGAATCATATCCGACTTATGTAATAATTATATAATTTTGTTTGCATCTATACTTGCAAACCTTTCATTGACATGAACGAACAATAATATTATGCTACTATAAAATTTTCAGCCTTTAAAATATGCTATTAAAAAATATATGATAAATGAGAAGTTATACGTGCAAGGCACGTTTTCACTGCTAGTGAATATAAAGGTGTCACTTCGGAGTAAACGGAGGGGTATCTAATATTTCATCTGTCCACGATCTTTAGACACTAATATTATATTGGGACGTCCACCATGTATAGACACTTTTCTTTTCTAGTAATGAGCACCACAACTTTAACACTCTACACTTTAACACTCACAAAAATATTAGAAGGACTCACAATTATTATACTTTAACAGTTTAACATTTTAATTTATTAATATATCATCACAGTGCGATAAACTCCGTGCCAAAAATTTTGTATCTACTCTTCATGGACGGAAGGGGTAATAAATTTTATTTATTTATTTTCTTAGATGAGCTTATATTGATAAAGACGTGAGTCGTTACTAGTCAGTCGTCGGTTTCATGGTCAATGCCGGCAGGCAAGAGGTGCAGAGAGAGAGACGGGGCATTTATTTCGACAATTACTAGATTGTCATCAAAGAAAGGTCATGTGTTTTAATTTTCAGTGGCGGAGCTGAGCTTGCAAGGATAAGGAGAGCAAAAAGTATTTTGTTGTATTTACCTTAACTTTTTATAAATAAAATTAATTAAGTAGGGCAAATAGATATTTTTATAAAAACTAGTATATATAATCATCGTAAATCTATACATAACGTGAAAGCAACTAATTAATATATGTTGTAATTTGTATTTTAACTCTAATTTTTATGCGCACATATGTATTTAGCCAGGTCAAACTTTTATATATTTAATCTCGCCTTATCAATCTTAAACTTTTATGTATTTCGATAATTTGACGAAATTAAGATGGCGTATAGACTTTTATACTCGTTTATATTTCATTTTACATCAAAGCAAACATAGATAAAAATAAAAAGAAAAAAGAAGCTAAAGTGAAAGTGCGAAGACTTGGGCGTGGACTAGGAATAGGATCCCTTGACTCTCCATTGTCATCGGATTGGATAGAAAGAATGAGTGGAGTCCATAAGGACAAAGGAAGCAACATACGTTACATACCTGAGTAAAGTCTTCACAAACTACAATTTAGTCCCCTCATTAATCATCATCTACCCCTTTATTTGTAATTCAATCATATAATATCTACTCATTTTCTATACTTGTATTGATAAGAAAATAAGTTCAAGGTTTTCCAACCCTATGAATGGTGTACATATTAACTGCAACGTTCCTGCCTTCTAGACTCATAAGACATCTCCCCTTTACAATACACATAAGAATTGCGACTCAAATTTCACCAATTGAAATTAAAATTTAGGTAATTAAAGATGTCAATTGTCAAGTGGACATTAAACTCTAATTTTATCTTTTCCGAACTTATTTTTGTATCTAATAAGCTCTAGAGTTTATAAGCTTTAAGTAAGCTTAGCAAACACATCCTAAATTCATGATTTAGGGACTTCGGGCCTAAACTATACGATGGACCACTAACAATTTTGTAGGCATTCCTTGCACCCATTTTGCGAATCTGAGATTGATGAGCAGGCCCAGATTATAATTTCTATGTCATATATGTGATTTGACAAAAATACCATTTAAATTATGTCACTAAAGTAAGAAGGGAAAAAGAAAAAAAAATTCGATATCCAACCTGCGTAGTTTCTTGAGCAACAACATATATAGGGAAATATATATATAAGATGGACGAGAGAAATCAGCTAGCGCGGGTAAAACTCGGTGACCGACATATCATTTCGAGACGAGTCAGGTGGATTTGATGCTCTGCTGGAGCTCGACTCTTTTGAATGGAGGAGGGAAACAGCAGGTCCAAAGCGACTAGCCATATAGAAAGCAGGCTCCGAAGGCAGAGGCAAAGTGATGGTGGCACTGCTCAGCATCAAAACCACGGAAGCCATTGTAAGCCTATCCGCAGCATTTTCTTGAACGCACAATAATCCCATGTGGATGCACCTCACTATATCGCGCACGTAATTCCTACCGTCGGTCAGTAATGAAGGATCAATAATATTATCCGGCGTTCCTTCTTGCCAGTTTTTCCATGCCTGCATATTTGCATGTTAACATATATGGATTAGTTTAGTTGAATAGATGCACCATTACCATTTCAATTTGTGTTATACTCCCTCTCCCTCTGTCCCAAGTTATTTTAAGCGTTTCATTATTTTATACCTTATATATATTCAGCAAACGATAGAAAACAATATATATACTTACTATGGTGAGGAGCTCCTGTACGTTCTCCCCGTCTTGGAAATAAACATTTCTCTGACCGCTGATGAAGAAAAATGCTAAAAAATAATGGAAAAAATGCAATTAAATACATCAACTTTTTCTGACATTCCATTTTAATCACCAACTTTTCATTTTTTCTGATAATTCACCAACTTTCTTCAGTGTTCAATTTTAACACCAATCACATATTCCAGCTATTATGTGGCAATAGAAAATGACGAGGCATTATACGTGGCAATATTAATTAAATTATTTACTACACGGTGATAAAATGACCCCGTTTCTGAAGCTGAACAAACGTTGCCGTTTTGTTCTCGCAATATGTTATCGATTTGTGAGGTAAAACTCACTCAATTTCTGGAATTTCTAACATAATCACTCGAGAATTAGGGCTAGAAGAAGGGACGCATCTGAGGCGTTCATTGATCGAGAATTATCGAAAGAATGGAGATTTTTTCTACTGATTTTGGGATTTTGTCTTCGCAAGCGTAAATCCTAAAATGTGTGTGAGAGAGAGAGTGACGATTTTACGTGAATTAAAAGAGTGGTGGAACAAAACGACGTCGTTCTGTATGTTTTTAGACGACGTCATTTAGTCGCCAGTCGGAAGTTAACGAGTTACGAAATCGGTTGCCACGTAATGTTCGATTTGGGGGAAATTGAAAATGGTGTTAAAATTGAACGTGAAAGAAAGTTGGTGAATTATTAGAAAAAAAAATTGAAAGTTGGTGATTAAAATGGAATGTCAGAGAAAGTTGGTGTATTTAATTGTATTTTTTCCAAAAATAATTATATACCTTAATTAATTCGAATAATTGTTAAATAGTACTCCCTCCGTCGTAGGGGTGGATCGGTATGGTATATCAAAAAAATTTCGTCATACCGATATCCTATCGGAAATTTTTGATATGCACTTTTCCATACCGTTACCGTACCGAACATTTCGATATACCGTACCGAAGTTCGGTATACCGAAAAATCAAATATTATACCCGAAAAAAATTGTAAAAGTGTTAATGAAATGTTAATGTCTTATAATATCTACCTGTTACATCTTGAACAAATTTAGATTAATTTCCCAATATTGTTTTTATTATAGTAAAATACAATTGTTGTCTTTGTTAGTATATATATTCTAATATTTGATCGCTAAAAATTAAAAGATAAATTACATATATTATATATTTTTTAATGTTTTTTAGATAATACTAACATATTGAAATTAGTTAAATAATTAAAGATTTATTAAGATTGTATTTAAATTTAAAATATTCTCAAAATAAAATTAAAATATAATTAATATTAAAAAATATGTATTTTTTTGATAATTTTCATGTAAATTAA
The DNA here is from genome assembly GCA_001642375.2 of Mentha longifolia. NCBI lineage: Eukaryota > Viridiplantae > Streptophyta > Magnoliopsida > Lamiales > Lamiaceae > Mentha > Mentha longifolia. The sequence goes on from CM038119.1 coordinate 30,874,053, forward strand.
AATATATGATACTAACGAATGTTCGATATATACCGAATTTTTTCGGTATTGACCGGTATACCGCGGTATCGAAAAACTCATACCGTTACCATACCAAAAATCTTCGGTACGGTATTATACGGTACCGAAAAGTTCGGTATACCGTTATTACGGTATTTTTTGGTACGGTATGCCCGGTATACCTTCGTTTTGGTAAATTTGTCCACCCCTACTCCGTTCTTGATTTCTTGATACTAATACTATATCGGGACGTCCACCATTTCTTGACCCTTTCTATTTTAGGACGTAAGCCCTACATACACTTTATCACTTTAACACTTTATCACCTTACACTTTAATACTAGTAAAAATAATAGACGGGTCCATAATTATTCCACTTTAACACTTTAGCAATTTAATTTATTAATATACCATCAAAACACATTAAACTCCGTATCCAGAATTTTGGGTCAAGAAATCATGGATGGATGGAGTATAATATTACTAAATCATATTACATCTAAAGTAAAAAATAAGAAAAAAGAAAAGAAAAATTAATTATGATACACAATTGATATACAATAGTTGGTACAGATGATTCCATCCGAATCAGCGTGGTTGCAACTTAGTAATGGAGGAATCATTTTGCGAGGAAGGTTGAGATTGATGATGAGCCGGCCCGGGCGATTTCTCTTGCTCAGAGTTTGTGGAGTTATTATTAGACTCTTCTTGCTGAGCAAATGAAGCATCCGCAGCATAGAATGCAGGCTCCGAGGGCAAGTTTAAGCTCATGGAGAAGCTACTGAGCATGAGAACCACCGAAGCCATCGTCGGCCGATCCGCCGCTTCTTCTTGAACGCATAGCAGACCGATATGGATGCACCTCAGCATCTCGTTCATCGAACCCGAACCGGACCTCAGAAACGGATCCACCACATCTGCACTTCTTCCCTCTTTTAAACTTCTCCATGCCTAATAATGCAATCAAACATCCCATCTAATTCAGTTTCTTCATATATAAGAGAAATTGAAAAGTTATACTCCTTCCGTCCCGTTATATTAGTCTCATTCAAGAAATGAGACTAATATGATGGGATAGAGGTAGTAGTATATACTTTACACTTACGAAGGTCACGAGGCTTTGAAAAGCATTATTCCTTTGCCCACTAATAATCTCGAGGACTAATACTCCGAAGCTAAAGACATCTGATTTGATAGAGAACTGGCCGTGCATTAGGTATTCCGGTGGCATGTATCCGCTGCAATTGATATACATACTTTAGCAACTCAGTTGTAACTTAAAAGTAATTGTGCTTGATTTTTGGGAAGGTATATACTGCTCGCTCCGTCTCAGCAATATTGAGGCTTTGTTTATTTATATGTGAGATACATACTAATAGAAAACCTCAATATCTCTGAGACAGGAGTATTACTTACTGTGTTCCAACAACTCGGCTTGTGTTTGCATGCGTTTCATCTTGTCTGAATAATCTTGCCATACCAAAGTCTGCAATTTTGGGGCTCATCTCTCTATCTAGAAGTATATTACCAGCTTTCAAATCGCGGTGGATGATACGGAGACGAGAATCTTCGTGCAAGTAGAGGATTCCTCTAGCAATACCCCCTATGATCTTGTAACGCCTGTCCCAGTCCAGATTTGAACGGTTGGCTAAAACTACAAGTTCAATTACAACGTATATAAATCAAAGTTAATTAGCACCCAAAGAATGCTCACGTCATTAATGTATATATGTGTTGCTTAGCTTAAAGAAGAATAAATGTTACCGAATATGAAGTGATCCAAGCTTGCATTCTCAACAAATTCATATATAAGCAGCTTCTCCTTTTCTTCTGTGGCGAAACCCAATAGTCTTACCAAATTCCTATGCTGAAGCTTAGCCAATAATAGAACCTCGTTCTTGAATTCAAGATCACCCTGCCCAGAATCCCTCGACAATCTTTTGACCGCGATTTCTCGACCATTTGAAAGATTCCCCTAAAATATTTTATACAATTATCTTTAGGTTAATTTTGGTTTCCACTTAGAAAATTTTCCAATATTGTAAATATTTGTACCTTGTAAACAATTCCAAATCCACCTTGGCCCAGCTTGTTATGATCAGAGAAATCATTCGTGGCGGCTTTGATTGTGCTGAAAGCATACTGCAGAGACTCTGCTGTGCTAATCTCATCAACACCTTCAACACAATTATTTTGAAAAAACCCATTTTAGCTAAATATGAAGTAAAATTTTAACACAAGTCAACGAATGCTGTGCAAGAACTTACTCTGGGGAATTGCCGTTGGTGTGTGTTTCTTTCTCTTTCTGATGAAGATGATAGCTGATACAGCAAGTATCAAGCACCCAACAACTGCAGCCACGATTATGATACTAGTCCGAGTTATGTTACTACTTTTCCTTTCTGCAAAAAAAAAGAAAGAAAGGAAGGATGATGTTATTCATACAGAGAAATAACAGAGCAAAATCAAATTAACCACTTGAGAAGCAGAGTTTATAACAGCATAAGGTAAGACAGTAATATGATTACCCGGAGCCGGCGGTGATGGCTGCGGAGGCGGAGGCGCAGGCACAAACTCTAGCTCTTGAAGCCTAGTTTCATTGAAGAATGGATCCGTCTCAAATCGAAGGTTGCAGCTAGGGATAACGACTCTTCCCCCTTTCCTCCCATCACAACATCCAGGTATTTGTGAAATTGCCTCAACCAAACAGCTATTACAATCCTCCGACGACAAATCCGGAGTGCACTGAACCAACCCAAAAATCGTCGGAAAATACAGTCCTGTCCTGTTCCCAGCCGCCAGCTTCCCCGGAGCAGCGCCGCCGCTGCCGGCCGCAGCCTTTCCCCGGAGATCATTGAGCAACTCCTTCAGATTCGCCTTGAACTGCTCCGGACTAATCACGCTCTGCGGGTTCGGCGACGTGTATGTAGGGCCGGTCGCCAGAACCCCATAGATGCTGGCGTTCGAGTATCGCAGCGTGCAGACATCGTTGCAGCGAATCGCCTGCTTCTGATTAGGGCACGATTTCACGAGCTCGGCGCCAGCTGTCTCCAAGCAGTAGCGACAGTCCTTGAGCTGGAGGTCGCCTACGCACATGGCGACGGCGTTGACTCTGTCGGCTCCCTGACCGGCGGAGGCGTTGTAGAAATTGTCGTTTCCGATGTTTGTGGAGAGAAAGGAGAGAATGGAGTTGAGATTATTGCTGTATGCGCTGTTGCTCGTGTAGTTGCCATTGTTGTTCTCGCACACGGTCTGTGGTAAGGATAAGAGATCTGCTTGGATGAAGAAGACGAAGAAGAAGACCGCCGCCACTAATCTTTGATTAATCATAATATGAGTGCAATTGTACTGCAAATTTTAGATAAGAAATGGAGAATTTTTTAAGGCAATATAGCAGGAGAGTACTTATACAGGTTGGTAGCTTCAACTTGATTATTATATTACCATTTTATAATCCAAATAATTAGTATTTGAATAATGATCTAAATAAGTTATGAGCTATTAAAGGAAATTAATTTAATGAGAATGTGAAACACGGCCACGCACGACTTGGGCGTGTGGACTAGGATTCCTTGATTTCACCGTTAGTTGGATTGGAAAGAATGAATGAGACTGGAGTCCATCAGGAATTCAGGACAAAGCAAGGAACTGAGTCTTCGGAAAAGTCATCACGTAATTGTAGAAAAGAAATAGAAGGAACGGTAAGAAAATAATGAGAAATTTTATCATATAACTTGGTTTCCCATTTGTTTTATAATATGTTATGTGAGGTGGAAATAAGTGGAATAAAATTATCACTTTTTTTAAAAGTAAAGAGTAAGTTGTGTTTTACTAAAATAAATAAATAAATTTAAAAAAAAAGCATCATTAGGCATCTAAATTCATGGGTAGCCCAAACAATACTAGCCCATTGATTATTTTAAAAAAATAAAATAAAAATACTAGCCCATTGCCCCTTATGCCTATTAGCTTAAAGATTTAGCAAGAATTAATCACAAAATGATCCAAAATACAATCGAGGCCGAATAAGCCCATTACTTCTTAATGTCAAACTCAATTGGCCCAACAGAAAGAAAAAAAAAAAAAAAAAAAAAAATCAAAAAAGGAAATCAAATTTATGGCGGGAAATGAAATCAGCGTGGTTGTAACTCAGTAATGGAAGGAATCATTTTGCGAGGAAGTCTGAGATTGATGATGAGCCGGCCCGGGTGATTTCCTGTGCTCAGAGTTTGTGGAGTTATTATTATTAGACTCTTCTTGGTGAGTAAGTGAAGCATCCGAAGCATAGAATGCAGGCTCCAAGGGCAAATCTAAGCTTATGGAGAAGCTACTGAGCATGAGATCCATAGTTGCCATCGTCGGTCGAGCCGCCGCATCTTCCTGAACGCATAGCAAACCGATCTGGATGCACCTCAGCATCTGGTTCATCGAACCCAAACCCGACCTCAGAAACGGGTCCACCACATCCTCATGTCTTCCCTCTTGCCATCTTTTCCACGCCTAATTTAATCAATCATCCCGTCTATCTCAGTTTCTTCATAAAATAATAAAGGGGGAGGAAAAAAATATTAGTATTACTAACTATTACTCCCTCGTCCAGCTTATAGTGACCTATCTCAAAATCGGGAACATGTTTTTTTGGAGGCTTTAATTAGTTGTGGGATATAATGATTACGATAATAAAATAATTATTTTAATTATAATTAATTTTTTAATTTAATATATTTATAAAATCCAGATTTATTAATATTGAAAGAAAAAAAAAACAAAAATTTTAAATCAGGCACTAAATTTTTCTATTTAAGGAAATAAGTCGAGATCAATTGAACATGACAAAATAAAAAATAAACCATTATAAGCTGGACAGAGAAAGTACTTACAAAGCTCCCGAGGTGCTCTACTATCCTCTCACCGCTTCGAAAAGCGTTATTCTTTTGGCCACTAATGATTTCGAGGACTAATACTCCGAAGCTGAAGACATCCAATTTGATAGAGATCTCACCGTGCATTCGGTATTCCGGCGGCATGTATCCGCTGCAATATCATTATGCACAGATTTTAGTAATTCAAAGTAATTATCCTTGAATTTTCGAAAGGGTACTTACGGTGTTCCCACAACTCGCATTGTAGTTACATGCGTATCATCTTGTCCGAATAATCTCGCTGTACCAAAGTCGGCAATTTTGGGGCTCATTTCTCTGTCTAGGAGTATATTACTGGCTTTCAGATCGCGATGAATAATCCTGTCATCAGATTCATCGTGCAAGTAGCGAATTCCTCCAACAATACCCTGTATGATCTTGTAACGTCTGTCCCAATCCAGTTTTGAACGGTTGGCTGAATCTACACGTTCAATTACAACGTATGTATATCAAAGTTAATTAGCACTCACATCATTTATACATGTGTTGCTTAACTTAAAGATGAATGTGTTACCGCCGAATATGAAGCGATCCAAGCTTGCATTCACAACAAATTCATATACAAGCAGCCTCTCGTCTTCTTCTTCGGCGTAACCCAATAGTCTCACTAGATTCCTGTGCCGAAGCCTGGCCAATAATAGAACCTCATTCTGGAATTCGCGTTCTCCCTGCCCAGAATCCCTCGACAATCTTTTGACGGCAATTTCTCGACCATTTGAGAGTGTCCCCTAAAATATTTGTCATAAAATTATCTTTAGGTTTATTTTGGTTTCCACTTAGAAATTTCCTGGCCATTGTAAATATATGTACCCTGTAAACAGCTCCAAATCCACCTTCGCCCAGCTTGTTATTATCAGAGAAAGCATTAGTTGCGGCTTCGATTGTGCTGTAATCAAACCGCACAGATTCTGCTGTGATAACCTCATCAACCCCTGCAACTAATTCAAAACATTTTAGCTAGAAGTAAAATTTAAACACAAGTCATCGACTCAACCAACTATATATGTTGTGCAAGTAAGATCTTTTACTTACTTTGAGGATTAACTACCGTTGGCTTGTGTTTCTTGTTCTTTCTAAGAAAGATGATAGCTGATACAGCCAGTACCAAGCACACAACCACTACAACCACTACAACCACAATTATGATAATAGTCCGAGTTGTGTTACTACTTTTCTTTTCTGCAAAAAAAAATAAAATAAATAAAGGCAGGATGCTGTTATTCATACAGAGAAATAACAGAGCAAAATCAAATTAACCACTTGAGAAACAGAGTTTATAACAGAATTGTCAGAATATGGAAAGAAAACAAATTAGGAAACAAATCATAAATTATGAATCGAATAATTGAGGAATAATGTAGATTGATTTCTTTCCTTGTACAATAGCATTAAGCCCCTATATCAAGAGGGAATCAGTGTATGTAAAATATTGAAGAAAACTACATAAATAAAGATGATCTCTTTCTCCATCTTTACTTGTTTTTCCTTTCTCTTATCAAGCCAAGATGGCATCAGAGCAGGTAAACAAGGGAAGGGACTCAGAATTTAGATTCATCACTGTCTAATATACTAATCTCGGCCAGTGCTAAGAGGCAGATCCTGCAAATCATCAAATAGAAACAATGTCAGAAACGGGAGAAGAATCCAAAGGTGCGGTAGTAAACACATCTACGGAGGATATCGCCTTCAAATTTGCAGAGTTCCTTCGAACCCTGCAGACTACACCAACAATCACCAAGCAACCGGTGATGAATTTCGACAATCTTGGAGAGGTTGTTGTCTCTGCAAAACTCACAGGAGACAACTATCCACTCTGGGCAAATCTCGTCCAACGAGCTATAGGAGGACGAGGTTTATCCTCCCACATCTCGAAGGATTCGAGTCCGCCAGTAGAGACAGACCCCGGATTCGAATCGTGGCAGCAACTGGACCATCGAGTGTTCAATTGGATCATAAACAACATCGATCCCGAACTCGTCAATGAAGTCTCACAGTATCCCACAGCCAAGGATCTGTGGGAAGCATTGGCAGTAACATATGGAAGCGGAGGAGATTCGTTGCAAGTCTATGACCTGCATCGAAAAGCAAGCAACATGAAACAAGGGGATCAAACCCTTGAGCAACTTTGGAACATACTCCAAATGCTTTGGATGTCTATCGATCGACGGAAACCAAACCCGATGAAGGATCCAGAAGATATCAATCTCTACAACTAAGAGAGGCAAGAAACCCGCCTCTTTCAGTTTCTTATGGCGCTCAACGACGAGCACGAGGCTACACGAAGGGAGATCCTCAAGAAAGTGCCCCTTCCCAGTATCAGAGACGCCTACGCGACGGTCCGCCGGGAGGCCACCAACAGCGGGCTCCTCAAACCTTCCAATGAACAGATCCAGACCGGCGGAGGGATCGGCGCCGGGCTAGCCTCTCGGAGCAGCGGACGGCCGGGGCATACCATAACCCGGAATGAGCGAACAGAAACAGAGGACAAGAGCAAACTGGTTTGCAGCCATTGCGGTCGCCGGAAACACACCAAAGAGCAGTGCTTCCTCTTGGTAGGTTACCCGGAGTGGTGGGACGAGATGAAGAAAAAGAGGGCTGCCCGAGGTGACAATAATCCTCCGGCGATGAGAGGTCATCGCCCCGGCAACCTGGCCACCAGCACTGCAAATACAGTGGGCATCACAGGCAGATCTCTGACCGGCAACTACACGGACGGAGGAGGAGCTCCACCACCGCAGTCGGAGCAGGGATCGAGAGAAGCGGCAACAAGGGTTTGTAAGGGTGAGCAAATGGGGCCGATCTCAAACCTTAACCCTTCTAATTTCAATTTATTGCAGACAGGCCCTCCAAGGAAGCATAAATTCCTGAATTTACCCCGAGACACTAGATGTGTGCAGTGTGCCCCACGAAATTTTGGGAAATCACAGATTGGGCACAGAACAGGAAGTTGTTCACATTTTTCTCCCCAAGAGTCTGGAAATTTGCAGAAACCACCCAAGGAGTTTAAATTATTTTGCAAAAATGGGTTCTCTATTTTTTCGGATATGTCTGCAGCTTATTCTGCTTCCGGGGCCCGGGATAAGGAGTGGATATTCGATTGCGGGGCCACTGATACGATGTCGTTCGATCCAATGGACTTCATCAGTGTTACAAAGTCCCGGAAAAGCCATGTCCAGACGGCAAATGGGGAACATCTCCATGTTCAAGGAGAAGGAACAATCAGAATTTCGCCAACTTTGGAAATTCATAACTGCTTATTTGTTCCTACTTTATCTCACAAACTTCTGTCTGTTAGCCATGTCACCAAAGAGCTTAATTGTACCTTGCTAATGCAACCATCCTTTTGTATGCTGCAGGATACTCGGACGGGGACGATTGTTGGCCATGGCACTGAGCGAAACGGGCTATACTATGTGGATGAGATAGCTCAACAAGGCAATGCACTGCTGACTCACGGATCCCCCGAAAGATTAGTTTGGTTATGGCACAGACGGTTAGGTCACCCATCCCTAGGGTACCTTAAAACTCTTTTCCCTAGATTTTCGCATATTTCTCAACTAGACTGTGACACATGTTTTCTTGCTAAGAGCCATAGACACTCTTATCATCTGAATAATACTCGCATGAATCATGTGTTTTCACTTATACATTCTGATGTTTGGGGCCCTGCACCGATTCTCGGTGGAGGAGGTTTTAAATATTTTGTGCTATTTATTGATGACTGTTCCCGCATGACTTGGATATATTTCATGAAATCTAAGTCAGAAGTGTTTGAAAAATTTACCCAATTTTATAACTTTGTCCACACCCAGTACAAGAAAAAAATCCAAATCCTTAGATCTAATAATGGGGGGGGGGGGGAATATGTTAATCACCGAATGCAACAATTCTCCACTCAAACTGGGATGGTCCATCAAACCACTTGTCCTCACACACCTGAACAGAATGGGGTGGCCGAGAGAAAAAACAGAACCCTCTTAGAAATGACTAGAGCCCTTCTCATAGACTCTAGGGTACCTTCTTTCTTCTGGCCCGAAGCTTTAGCCACTTCAGTCTACACAATGAATCGCCTTCCATCCAAAAGCCTTGAACTCCAAACTCCCATCCATATCCTGTCAACCCAAATAGAAATTCCTCCACCTATTACCCTTGATCCCAAAATCTTTGGGTGCACCGTATTCATTCACATTCCCAAAAATGAACGCACAAAATTATCTCCATGTGCGGTCAAGGGGGTATTTGTTGGGTACGGAGTTCACCAAAAGGGATATCGTTGCTACGACCCTAAAACCAGAAAAATGTTCGTCACCATGAACTGTGACTTCCTTGAAACCGAATACTTCTACAGCCAACTTCGGAGTCAGGGGGAGAGCAGCCTTCCTGAAACTGACTCCCTAAGTTGGCTTCACCCTGAACCTTCAAAATCCACTCATGAGCATCCACCTAGCCTTCCACCTCATCTTTCGCCTAACTCCACCGAACCTGGCCCTCTTGACCATAATCCTAATCAAAAGGGAGAACCAAAAGAGGATGCCAACATTGCCACCGAGCAAGTCTCAGAAACTGATGTAGAAACCGTTGACACCAGTATTCATGACTCAACATACTCCTCATCCGGTAGTCCTGAGGTACAAATCCCTATTACTTCTTCTGAGTCTGTTTTGTTTGAGACTGACCATGATCACAGACATGAAAAAGTACCTGCCGAGAGACGAACTCTTCCTCCAAGGAGTACTCGTGGAGTGGCCCCAAAGAGGTATTCTCCGGATTGGAAAGGACGAAAGACTACTTATTCTATTGAACACACAGGAGCAGCCTTGATGACTGAAAAGGCAAGGGCCTACGAAACGACCCTATATGAGGAGGATATCCCTCGCTCGGTAGAGGAAGCTCTCAGACATGATCACTGGAGGAAGGCTATGGAACTTGAGATGGATGCTCTCAGACAGAATCAAACTTGGGAAAAAAGTACTCTTCCTGAGGGGAAGAAACCAGTCGGGTGCAGATGGATATTTACGATCAAGAGAAAAACGGATGGATCGATCGAGAGGTATAAAGCCCGGCTAGTGGCAAAGGGGTACACACAAACCTATGGGATCGACTACGATGAGACTTTCTCCCCAGTGGCAAAGATGGGAACAGTTCGCACTCTTTTGGCTGTAGCAGCCTGCAAGGACTGGCCCTTGCTACAGTTCGATGTAACAAGCGCTTTTCTCCATGGTGAACTAAAACCAAAAGATAACATTTATATGGAGGTTCCACCCGGTTTTTCTGGGGAGTTCGAGAAGGGGCAAATCTGCAAGCTAAAGAAAACCTTATATGGGCTAAAGCAGTCTCCACGAGTATGGTTTGGACGCTTCTGCCAGGCAATGATGAAAAATGGCTACAGACAGAGCAATGCTGATCATACGTTGTTCTTGAAGAAGAGAGGAAAGAAGATGACATGTCTTCTCATTTATGTGGATGACATGATCATCACTGGAGATGACATCGACGAGATGAGAGAACTGAAGGCAAATCTATCACAAGAGTTCATGATGAAAGATCTTGGTGACTTGAAGTATTTTCTTGGGATAGAAGTACTAAGATCCAAGAAGGGAATATTCTTGAGGCAAAGGAAGTATATCCTAGATTTGTTGGCAGAAACAGGACTACTTGACTGTAAACCCGCCGATACCCCGATTGCAGTCAATCACAAGTTGCAAATTGTTAAAGGAGCCCCAAAAGCAGATCAAGGGATGTACCAGAGACTGGTAGGGAGACTCATCTATCTTGCTCACACTCAACCGGATGTCGCCTATGCTGTAGGAGTGGTGAGTCAATTTATGCATGAACCTCAAGAAGACCACATGGAAGCTGCGCTAAGAATCGTTCGATACCTGAAGGGGACCGTCGGGTATGGTGTTTTACTCAGAAAAATGGAGGATCTAGAAATTAAGGGTTACACAGATGCTGATTGGGGCAGTAATCCGGTTGACTATCGTTCCACAGCCGAGTACTTCACCTTTGTAGGAGGGAACTTGGTTACGTGGAGAAGCAAGAAGCAGAAAGTCATATCTCTATCTAGCGCTGAGGCTGAATTTCGAGGAGCAAAACATGGGATAACCGAGATACTATGGTTGAGAAGGCTACTCACTGATCTCGGTTTTTCTCCGAAGAAAACAAGCCGACTCTACTGTGACAACAAAGCAGTGATAAGTATTGCTGAGAACCCGGTCCAACATGACAGGACTAATCATGTCGAGATCGATCGACACTTCATTAGAGAAAAAATCGATCGAGGTATCATTGAGCTTCCGTTCATACGGTCTGAGAATCAACTGGCGGATATTCTCACAAAAGCAGTTAATGCCAAAGTCTTTAAGGAAGTACTTGACAAACTCAGTATCGGGGATGCCGTTACTTAGTTTGAGGGGGAGTGTCAGAATATGGAAAGAAAACAAATTAGGAAACAAATCATAAATTATGAATCGAATAATTGAGGAATAATGTAGATTGATTTCTTTCCTTGTACAATAGCATTAAGCCCCTATATCAAGAGGGAATCAGTGTATGTAAAATATCGAAGAAAACTATAGAAATAAAGATGATCACTTTCTCCATCTTTACTTGTTTTTCCTTTCTCTTATCAAGCCAAGAAGAATAAGGTAAGACAGTTATATGATTACCCGGCGCCGGCGGCGATGGCTGCGGAGGCGGAGGCGGAGGCACAAACTCTAGCTCTTGAAGCCTAGTTTCATTGAAGAATGGAGCCGTCTCAAATCGAAGGTTGCAGCTAGGGATAACGACTCTACCCCCTTTCTTCCCATCACAACATGCAGGTATTTATGAAATTGCGTCAACCAAACAACTATTACAATCCTCCGACGACAAATCCGGAGTGCACTGAACCAACCCAAAAATCATCGGAAAACCCAGTCCTGTCCTGTTCCCAGCCGCCAGCTTCCCCGGAGCAGCGCCGCCGCCGCCGGCCGCAGCCTTTCCCCGGAGATCATTGAGCAACTCCTTCAGATTCGCCTTGAACTGCTCCGGACTAATCACGCTCTGCGGGTTCGGCGACGTGTATGTAGGGCCGGTCGCCAGAACCCCATAGATGCTGGCGTTCGAGTATCGCAGCGTGCAGACATCGTTGCAGCAAATCGCCTGCTTCTGATTAGGGCACGATTTCACGAGCTCGGCGCCAGCTGTCTCCAAGCAGTAGCGACAGTCCTTGAGCTGGAGGTCGCCTACGCACATGGCGACGGCGTTGACTCTGTCGGCTCCCTGACCGGCGGAGGCGTTGTAGAAACTGTCGTTTCCGATGTTTGTGGAGAGATGGGAGAGAATGGAGTTGAGATTAGCGCCGTATGCGCTGTTGCTCGTGTAGTTGCCATTGTTGTTCTCGCACACGGTCTGTGGTAAGGATAAGAGATCTGCTTGGATGAAGAAGACGAAGAAGAAGACCGCCGCCACTAATCTTTGATTAATCATAGTACGATTGCAATTGTACTGCAAATTTTAGATAAGAAATGGAGAATTTTTGAAGGCAATATAGTAGGAGAGTACTTAGATAAGGTGTCGAGCAATATAATATGTGGCCTCAACTTGCCAAGCCGGATCCTCTGTCCTGTACCAACTGTTGCGTAAGACTAACTTTATCCGCGTCCACAAGATGAGAAGGGCCGCCCTCCAACATTAAAATAAAATTTTAAAAAAAAAAAAAAATTAATTAATTGAGGAGGGTTGGAAATGGACGGTGTGTCCCATGCAGTCCACACACCTCCACCGTCCGCGATTTTTTTTTTAATTTATTTATATTCCAAATGTCAACATACTATTTGCTCTTATATATTTTATCATGATATTATCATTAAATCAAATTATCTTTTGTATAATATATTTAAAAAATATATAAATGATACCAAAATTCATATTTTTTCCTTCTCTATAAATAGAGATCAATCTTGACATAATTATTCACAATTTAGAAATCACTTCTTATTCTTTTTTTCTTGACATTTTGCATCTTTTTTTTTGTGTTCATTTTTTCAATGGATTCTAATAATCCCTGCTCAAATTACCAAGATTTCATCTCCTCTGAAGGTTATTACCCTAATCTTGACAATATCCAAAACTATGAAGAGTTCCAAATTTTGGATACTGATTTGAATTCACAATTTCCACAAAATCCCATCCAATCTCCTATTTCCGAAGATCACCAACCCACTGCAAATATCTTTCAAACAAACACTTCAAACACTCCAAAAGCCTGGACAAGTCAAGAAGACATTTGTAGCCATTTGATTTACAAGAGAGATGACTCTTGTAAAATATTCGGCAACCCTTTCGTTGTTCCTCATCTCCAGCTTTTCAAATTCCGCTAGCAGGGATTGCAAACGAACCTTCTTGACTTGCTCTTGGCCGCAATACGTCGTCTCAAGAATTTTCCATGCTTCTTGAATGCTCTTTGCTTTTAAGATCCTTTCAAAGATAGGAATCTCAATCGCTTGATAGATTTGGAAAAGAGCTTTCCAATCTTTTTTCCTGGTGCTTTTCAAGGCATTTTTTTCCGCTGCAAACAGTTGAGATTCATCTTCGGGTGGATTTACTCTATCTTCAACCACACTCCATATGTCCTGAGTTTCAAGACATAGCTTCATCAGGCTGCTCCAATAATCGAACTTTTCTCCATTAAAACGAGGCATGGATGTAACTATATTGTTGTTATTTGTCTTGGCCATTTTTATTTTTTTTACGTGGCTCTTAGATACCAATTTGTAGAAAATTTGGAGAAGATATATTGGAGAAGGAAATTAAAATTTTATTCATTCATGAAGTGAGTTACAGAGAAACATATGCAACTCCAATTTAAACTTATTTGCAGACATATGAACCATCAAATATTAATGATGATCATGCCATCTTTCAACTAGATTCATGAATGCATTTACTCCAGAATACATAAGGTCTTATTTTGTAACAAATTCAATTTATTTTGCCAACAGATTTCACGAGCTTGGCGCCAGCTGTCTCCACGCAGTCGCGACAGTCCTCGAGCTGGAGGTCGCCTCTGCACATGGCGACGGCGTTGACTCCATCGGCTCCCTGACCGGCAGAGGCGTTGTAGAAACCATCGCTTCCGATGTTTGTGGAGAGAGAGGAGAGAATGCGTTGAGATTAGCGCTGTATGCGCTGTTGCTTGTGTAATTGCCATTGTTGTTCTCGCACACGGTCTGTGCCAAGGCTAAGAGATCTGCATGGATGAAGAAGACGAAGAAGAAGACCGCCGCCACTAATCTTTAATTAATCATAGTATATGGGTGCATTTATACTGCAAATTTTAGACAAGAAATGGAGAATTGCAAATTTCAAACTCAACATGATTTATTGATTTTTCTAAGTGAATATGGGATTGACAGCTGATATATATGGAAGATTAAATTGCTACTTTAATATATCAAAGACTTTATTTCTCTTTATTTTTCTAAAAAAATACCTTAGTCTAAAAAGCCACTTGAAATTATAGTCAATATAGTTATAGATTTATTATATTACCATCTTATAATCAACATAATTAGTTTTTGAAAATGATCTAAATAAGTTATGAATTAAAAACTTCAATTTTTAAAGAAAATAAATTTCATGAGAATGTGAAACACGGTCATGCATGACTTTGGCGTGGACTAGAATTCCTTCATTTCGTCATTAGTTGGATTGGAAAGAATGAATAATGAGACTGGAGTCCAGTCTTCGGAAAAGTCATCACATGATTCAATTTATCACACGTAGTTTCCCATTTGTGGTTTTCCATTTGTTTTATAATATGTTTTGTAAGGTGGAAATAAGTGGAATAATATTAGCACTTTAAATGGGCAGAAAAACATTATAACCATTTTAAAGTAAAAATGTAAGTAAAAGACGCCTAAAATACTTTCCTTCTCACCGAGAAAATGGGAAATAATTATCAATCATAATAAACGAGAAAAAAAAAAAAAAAAGAAGAAAAAATAGTGGAAAAAATAAAAATCCCTCCTTTGACTTCAAAAAGAACATAGTATATACTCCATTCATCATCCAAATTTTGTCCATAATTGTCACTCATGGGACCCAATTTCCATTTATGCCAATTTCCATTTATGCGATATTAAATCTCTACTTAGAATAAATAACATATAATACTCCATTCATCCCCAAATAAGTGTCATGCCTATCATCATTGCAGATTTTTTTTAGTTTTTTAATTTTTCATGCAATATTTAGGAGAAAAAATAGTAAAATTGTTCATTTTCTTGGTCTACACATTTTAGTGACTAGACACTTAAGAATAGAAGTAGAGCATACACTACATTCCTTCTTAAAATCCGTACATGCCAAACCATTACATATTTGGAAAACAGAGAGAGAAATTACTACTTCATCTGTTTTAAGATTGATGGCACGTTTCTTTTCCTTTCTTTTTGGTACACATTTCTACGCTTCTCGATGATGGGTTTTAAAATAATTTTTTGAAGTACTTTTTTATTTACGGGATACTACGACACACATAATATCTCGTAAAAGAAAAGGTACTTCAAAAAATTATTTTAAAACCCATCATCGAAAAGCGTGAAAATGTGTGCCAAAAAAAGGAAAAGAAACGTGTCATCAATCTTGAAACAGAGGAAGTATAAAATACGTCATTTTCTACACTTATATTGATAAGATACATTTCCATTGCCAGAAACGTTTCAATGCCCTTCCTTAATGTGTCCACCGATGATGTGGCAATGCCACATCAATAATTTTTCTAATTTTGGTTTAGTTATTTTAAGTAGAGTTTAATTTTTTATAGTATAATTTAATTAGTTTTTGTATTTTTTTATTAAATTTTTTATTTATATAATTGTCACATCATCCATGAGCATATTAAGTGTGACACTAGAATGTGCAACATTAGAGCATTAGTCCACGTTACTGTCTCATAGACTCATAAAATTAGTCCACGCTGAAGACTATGAATAGCAATACTGCAATAAATCTAAGAATTATGCAATATCCCCTTCACAACATACGTAAGAATTCGATTCATTGTTAATTATTAAAAAAACCATTTATTTTGATTTTTATTTAGTTTTCTTTTTTTCAATTTTATTAGTTAAAAAATGAAGAAAAATGCTAAAAAATAATGGAAAAAATACAATTAAATACATCAACTTTTTCTAACATTCCATTTTAATCACCAACTTTTCATTTTTTCTGATAATTCACCAACTTTCTTCAGTGTTCAATTTTAACACCAATCACATATTCCAGCTATTATGTGGCAATAGAAAATGACGAGGCATTATACGTGGCAATATTAATTAAATTATTTACTACACGGTGATAAAATGACACCGTTTCTGAAGCTGAACAAACGTTGCCGTTTTGTTCTCGCAATATGTTATCGATTTGTGAGGTAAAACTCACTCAATTTCTGGAATTTCTAACATAATCACTCGAGAATTAGGGCTAGAAGAAGGGACGCATCTGAGGCGTTCATTGATCGAGAATTATCGAAAGAATGGAGATTTTTTCTACTGATTTTGGGATTTTGTCTTCGCAAGCGTAAATCCTAAAATGTGTGTGAGAGAGAGAGTGACGATTTTACGTGAATTAAAAGAGTGGTGGAACAAAACGACGTCGTTCTGTATGTTTTTAGACGACGTCATTTAGTCGCCAGTCGGAAGTTAACGAGTTACGAAATCGGCTGCCACGTAAGCGCCACGTAATGTTCGATTTGGGGGAAATTGAAAATGGTGTTAAAATTGAACGTGAAAGAAAGTTGGTGAATTATTAGAAAAAAAAAATTAAAAGTTGGTGATTAAAATGGAATGTCAGAGAAAGTTGGTGTATTTAATTGTATTTTTTCCAAAAATAATTATATACCTTAATTAATTCGAATAATTGTTAAATAGTACTCCCTCCGTCCTAGGGGTGGATCGGTATGGTATATTAAAAAAATTTCGTCATACCGATATCCTATCGGAAATTTTTGATATGCACTTTTCCATACCGTTACCGTACCGAACATTTCGATATACCGTACCGAAGTTCGGTATACCGAAAAATCAAATATTATACCCGAAAAAAATTGTAAAAGTGTTAATGAAATGTTAATGTCTTATAATATTTACCT
This sequence comes from Mentha longifolia, assembly GCA_001642375.2. Lineage (NCBI taxonomy): Eukaryota > Viridiplantae > Streptophyta > Magnoliopsida > Lamiales > Lamiaceae > Mentha > Mentha longifolia. The sequence goes on from CM038119.1 coordinate 30,891,111, forward strand.
GTTACATCTTGAACAAATTTAGATTAATTTCCCAATATTGTTTTTATTATAGTAAAATACAATTGTTGTCTTTGTTAGTATATATATTCTAATATTTGATCGCTAAAAATTAAAAGATAAATTACATATATTATATATTTTTTAATGTTTTTTAGATAATACTAACATATTGAAATTAGTTAAATAATTAAAGATTTATTAAGATTGTATTTAAATTTGAAATATTCTCAAAATAAAATTAAAATATAATTAATATTAAAAAATATGTATTTTTTTGATAATTTTCATGTAAATTAAAATATATGATACTAACGAATGTTCGATATATACCGAATTTTTTCGGTATTGACCGGTATACCGCGGTATCGAAAAACTCATACCGTTACCATACCAAAAATCTTCGGTACGGTATTATACCGTACCGAAAAGTTCGATATACCGTTATTACGGTATTTTTTGGTACGGTATGCCCGGTATACCTTCGTTTTGGTAAATTTGTCCACCCCTACTCCGTTCTTAATTTCTTGATACTAATACTATATCGGGACGTCCACCATTTCTTGACCCTTTCTATTTTAGGACGTAAGCCCTACATACACTTTATCACTTTAACACTTTATCACCTTACACTTTAATACTAGTAAAAATAATAGTCGGGTCCATAATTATTCCACTTTAACACTTTAGCAATTTAATTTATTAATATACCATCAAAACACATTAAACTCCGTATCCAGAATTTTGGGTCAAGAAATCATGGATGGATGGAGTATAATATTACTAAATCATATTACATCTAAAGTAAAAAATAAGAAAAAAGAAAAGAAAAATTAATTATGATACACAATTGATATACAATAGTTGGTACAGATGATTCCATCCGAATCAGCGTGGTTGCAACTTAGTAATGGAGGAATCATTTTGCGAGGAAGGTTGAGATTGATGATGAGCCGGCCCGGGCGATTTCTCTTGCTCAGAGTTTGTGGAGTTATTATTAGACTCTTCTTGCTGAGCAAATGAAGCATCCGCAGCATAGAATGCAGGCTCCGAGGGCAAGTTTAAGCTCATGGAGAAGCTACTGAGCATGAGAACCACCGAAGCCATCGTCGGCCGATCCGCCGCTTCTTCTTGAACGCATAGCAGACCGATATGGATGCACCTCAGCATCTCGTTCATCGAACCCGAACCGGACCTCAGAAACGGATCCACCACATCTGCACTTCTTCCCTCTTTTAAACTTCTCCATGCCTAATAATGCAATCAAACATCCCATCTAATTCAGTTTCTTCATATATAAGAGAAATTGAAAAGTTATACTCCTTCCGTCCCGTTATATTAGTCTCATTCAAGAAATGAGACTAATATGATGGGATAGAGGTAGTAGTATATACTTTACACTTACGAAGGTCACGAGGCTTTGAAAAGCATTATTCCTTTGCCCACTAATAATCTCGAGGACTAATACTCCGAAGCTAAAGACATCTGATTTGATAGAGAACTGGCCGTGCATTAGGTATTCCGGTGGCATGTATCCGCTGCAATTGATATACATACTTTAGCAACTCAGTTGTAACTTAAAAGTAATTGTGCTTGATTTTTGGGAAGGTATATACTGCTCGCTCCGTCTCAGCAATATTGAGGCTTTGTTTATTTATATGTGAGATACATACTAATAGAAAACCTCAATATCTCTGAGACAGGAGTATTACTTACTGTGTTCCAACAACTCGGCTTGTGTTTGCATGCGTTTCATCTTGTCTGAATAATCTTGCCATACCAAAGTCTGCAATTTTGGGGCTCATCTCTCTATCTAGAAGTATATTACCAGCTTTCAAATCGCGGTGGATGATACGGAGACGAGAATCTTCGTGCAAGTAGAGGATTCCTCTAGCAATACCCCCTATGATCTTGTAACGCCTGTCCCAGTCCAGATTTGAACGGTTGGCTAAAACTACAAGTTCAATTACAACGTATATAAATCAAAGTTAATTAGCACCCAAAGAATGCTCACGTCATTAATGTATATATGTGTTGCTTAGCTTAAAGAAGAATAAATGTTACCGAATATGAAGTGATCCAAGCTTGCATTCTCAACAAATTCATATATAAGCAGCTTCTCCTTTTCTTCTGTGGCGAAACCCAATAGTCTTACCAAATTCCTATGCTGAAGCTTAGCCAATAATAGAACCTCGTTCTTGAATTCAAGATCACCCTGCCCAGAATCCCTCGACAATCTTTTGACCGCGATTTCTCGACCATTTGAAAGATTCCCCTAAAATATTTTATACAATTATCTTTAGGTTAATTTTGGTTTCCACTTAGAAAATTTTCCAATATTGTAAATATTTGTACCTTGTAAACAATTCCAAATCCACCTTGGCCCAGCTTGTTATGATCAGAGAAATCATTCGTGGCGGCTTTGATTGTGCTGAAAGCATACTGCAGAGACTCTGCTGTGCTAATCTCATCAACACCTTCAACACAATTATTTTGAAAAAACCCATTTTAGCTAAATATGAAGTAAAATTTTAACACAAGTCAACGAATGCTGTGCAAGAACTTACTCTGGGGAATTGCCGTTGGTGTGTGTTTCTTTCTCTTTCTGATGAAGATGATAGCTGATACAGCAAGTATCAAGCACCCAACAACTGCAGCCACGATTATGATACTAGTCCGAGTTATGTTACTACTTTTCCTTTCTGCAAAAAAAAGAAAGAAAGGAAGGATGATGTTATTCATACAGAGAAATAACAGAGCAAAATCAAATTAACCACTTGAGAAGCAGAGTTTATAACAGCATAAGGTAAGACAGTAATATGATTACCCGGAGCCGGCGGTGATGGCTGCGGAGGCGGAGGCGCAGGCACAAACTCTAGCTCTTGAAGCCTAGTTTCATTGAAGAATGGATCCGTCTCAAATCGAAGGTTGCAGCTAGGGATAACGACTCTTCCCCCTTTCCTCCCATCACAACATCCAGGTATTTGTGAAATTGCCTCAACCAAACAGCTATTACAATCCTCCGACGACAAATCCGGAGTGCACTGAACCAACCCAAAAATCGTCGGAAAATACAGTCCTGTCCTGTTCCCAGCCGCCAGCTTCCCCGGAGCAGCGCCGCCGCTGCCGGCCGCAGCCTTTCCCCGGAGATCATTGAGCAACTCCTTCAGATTCGCCTTGAACTGCTCCGGACTAATCACGCTCTGCGGGTTCGGCGACGTGTATGTAGGGCCGGTCGCCAGAACCCCATAGATGCTGGCGTTCGAGTATCGCAGCGTGCAGACATCGTTGCAGCGAATCGCCTGCTTCTGATTAGGGCACGATTTCACGAGCTCGGCGCCAGCTGTCTCCAAGCAGTAGCGACAGTCCTTGAGCTGGAGGTCGCCTACGCACATGGCGACGGCGTTGACTCTGTCGGCTCCCTGACCGGCGGAGGCGTTGTAGAAATTGTCGTTTCCGATGTTTGTGGAGAGAAAGGAGAGAATGGAGTTGAGATTATTGCTGTATGCGCTGTTGCTCGTGTAGTTGCCATTGTTGTTCTCGCACACGGTCTGTGGTAAGGATAAGAGATCTGCTTGGATGAAGAAGACGAAGAAGAAGACCGCCGCCACTAATCTTTGATTAATCATAATATGAGTGCAATTGTACTGCAAATTTTAGATAAGAAATGGAGAATTTTTGAAGGCAATATAGCAGGAGAGTACTTATACAGGTTGGTAGCTTCAACTTGATTATTATATTACCATTTTATAATCCAAATAATTAGTATTTGAATAATGATCTAAATAAGTTATGAGCTATTAAAGGAAATTAATTTAATGAGAATGTGAAACACGGCCACGCACGACTTGGGCGTGTGGACTAGGATTCCTTGATTTCACCGTTAGTTGGATTGGAAAGAATGAATGAGACTGGAGTCCATCAGGAATTCAGGACAAAGCAAGGAACTGAGTCTTCGGAAAAGTCATCACGTAATTGTAGAAAAGAAATAGAAGGAACGGTAAGAAAATAATGAGAAATTTTATCATATAACTTGGTTTCCCATTTGTTTTATAATATGTTATGTGAGGTGGAAATAAGTGGAATAAAATTATCACTTTTTTTAAAAGTAAAGAGTAAGTTGTGTTTTACTAAAATAAATAAATAAATTTTAAAAAAAAGCATCATTAGGCATCTAAATTCATGGGTAGCCCAAACAATACTAGCCCATTGATTATTTTAAAAAAATAAAATAAAAATACTAGCCCATTGCCCCTTATGCCTATTAGCTTAAAGATTTAGCAAGAATTAATCACAAAATGATCCAAAATACAATCGAGGCCGAATAAGCCCATTACTTCTTAATGTCAAACTCAATTGGCCCAACAGAAAGAAAAAAAAAAAAAAAAAAAAAAAATCAAAAAAGGAAATCAAATTTATGGCGGGAAATGAAATCAGCGTGGTTGTAACTCAGTAATGGAAGGAATCATTTTGCGAGGAAGTCTGAGATTGATGATGAGCCGGCCCGGGTGATTTCCTGTGCTCAGAGTTTGTGGAGTTATTATTATTAGACTCTTCTTGGTGAGTAAGTGAAGCATCCGAAGCATAGAATGCAGGCTCCAAGGGCAAATCTAAGCTTATGGAGAAGCTACTGAGCATGAGATCCATAGTTGCCATCGTCGGTCGAGCCGCCGCATCTTCCTGAACGCATAGCAAACCGATCTGGATGCACCTCAGCATCTGGTTCATCGAACCCAAACCCGACCTCAGAAACGGGTCCACCACATCCTCATGTCTTCCCTCTTGCCATCTTTTCCACGCCTAATTTAATCAATCATCCCGTCTATCTCAGTTTCTTCATAAAATAATAAAGGGGGAGGAAAAAAATATTAGTATTACTAACTATTACTCCCTCGTCCAGCTTATAGTGACCTATCTCAAAATCGGGAACATGTTTTTTGGAGGCTTTAATTAGTTGTGGGATATAATGATTACGATAATAAAATAATTATTTTAATTATAATTAATTTTTTAATTTAATATATTTATAAAATCCAGATTTATTAATATTGAAAGAAAAAAAAAAACAAAAATTTTAAATCAGGCACTAAATTTTTCTATTTAAGGAAATAAGTCGAGATCAATTGAACATGACAAAATAAAAATAAACCATTATAAGCTGGACAGAGAAAGTACTTACAAAGCTCCCGAGGTGCTCTACTATCCTCTCACCGCTTCGAAAAGCGTTATTCTTTTGGCCACTAATGATTTCGAGGACTAATACTCCGAAGCTGAAGACATCCAATTTGATAGAGATCTCACCGTGCATTCGGTATTCCGGCGGCATGTATCCGCTGCAATATCATTATGCACAGATTTTAGTAATTCAAAGTAATTATCCTTGAATTTTCGAAAGGGTACTTACGGTGTTCCCACAACTCACATTGTAGTTACATGCGTATCATCTTGTCCGAATAATCTCGCTGTACCAAAGTCGGCAATTTTGGGGCTCATTTCTCTGTCTAGGAGTATATTACTGGCTTTCAGATCGCGATGAATAATCCTGTCATCAGATTCATCGTGCAAGTAGCGAATTCCTCCAGCAATACCCTGTATGATCTTGTAACGTCTGTCCCAATCCAGTTTTGAACGGTTGGCTGAATCTACACGTTCAATTACAACGTATGTATATCAAAGTTAATTAGCACTCACATCATTTATACATGTGTTGCTTAACTTAAAGATGAATGTGTTACCGCCGAATATGAAGCGATCCAAGCTTGCATTCACAACAATTCATATACAAGCAGCCTCTCGTCTTCTTCTTCGGCGTAACCCAATAGTCTCACTAGATTCCTGTGCCGAAGCCTGGCCAATAATAGAACCTCATTCTGGAATTCGCGTTCTCCCTGCCCAGAATCCCTCGACAATCTTTTGACGGCAATTTCTCGACCATTTGAGAGTGTCCCCTAAAATATTTGTCATAAAATTATCTTTAGGTTTATTTTGGTTTCCACTTAGAAATTTCCTGGCCATTGTAAATATATGTACCCTGTAAACAGCTCCAAATCCACCTTCGCCCAGCTTGTTATTATCAGAGAAAGCATTAGTTGCGGCTTCGATTGTGCTGTAATCAAACCGCACAGATTCTGCTATGATAACCTCATCAACCCCTGCAACTAATTCAAACATTTTAGCTAGAAGTAAAATTTAAACACAAGTCATCGACTCAACCAACTATATATGTTGTGCAAGTAAGATCTTTTACTTACTTTGAGGATTAACTACCGTTGGCTTGTGTTTCTTGTTCTTTCTAAGAAAGATGATAGCTGATACAGCCAGTACCAAGCACACAACCACTACAACCACTACAACCACAATTATGATAATAGTCCGAGTTGTGTTACTACTTTTCTTTTCTGCAAAAAAAAATAAAATAAATAAAGGCAGGATGCTGTTATTCATACAGAGAAATAACAGAGCAAAATCAAATTAACCACTTGAGAAACAGAGTTTATAACAGAATTGTCAGAATATGGAAAGAAAACAAATTAGGAAACAAATCATAAATTATGAATCGAATAATTGAGGAATAATGTAGATTGATTTCTTTCCTTGTACAATAGCATTAAGCCCCTATATCAAGAGGGAATCAGTGTATGTAAAATATTGAAGAAAACTACATAAATAAAGATGATCTCTTTCTCCATCTTTACTTGTTTTTCCTTTCTCTTATCAAGCCAAGATGGCATCAGAGCAGGTAAACAAGGGAAGGGACTCAGAATTTAGATTCATCACTGTCTAATATACTAATCTCGGCCAGTGCTAAGAGGCAGATCCTGCAAATCATCAAATAGAAACAATGTCAGAAACGGGAGAAGAATCCAAAGGTGCGGTAGTAAACACATCTACGGAGGATATCGCCTTCAAATTTGCAGAGTTCCTTCGAACCCTGCAGACTACACCAACAATCACCAAGCAACCGGTGATGAATTTCGACAATCTTGGAGAGGTTGTTGTCTCTGCAAAACTCACAGGAGACAACTATCCACTATGGGCAAATCTCGTCCAACGAGCTATAGGAGGACGAGGTTTATCCTCCCACATCTCGAAGGATTCGAGTCCGCCAGTAGAGACAGACCCCGGATTCGAATCGTGGCAGCAACTGGACCATCGAGTGTTCAATTGG